>JBBCBC010000003.1:19884987-20484987 GCA_037126765.1 Stenogyne calaminthoides
CATTATTGTTGGCATGCAGTTGGTTATTATAATTAATTAATACTAATACGTGTGGCTTAATTTTTAATCATTTTGTCTTGATGAAAATAAGCATGATGATGTCCATATGCATGCTTGATTCTTCTTGATCACGATTTATGTTATAATTAGGCGACTGCTCTTAGCCCTAATTTCATGATAAATTGATAATATACTTAATGTAATAGTACTAATATATAGAAGTCAAATTAAAATTATAATTAGATCTCCAAACGCTTCCCTTATGTCCCTATCGATCATAAATGGATATATATATTGACCACAATTGGAAAGAAGGGAAAATTATTGATTACCCCTATGAGGATGGGGTTATTATTATTTTTAAAATTTCTAATTGATGTATTTAATTATGCATCATTACTTACGACGTAGTTATATTGGTCCTACGTCAATAAATAATTGATGTTTATGTATCATTACTTACAATATGATTTAACACATGTGATGTGTAGTAATAATTCAAAAAAAAAAAAAAGTAGAATATGATCCTTACGCTATGAGACCAACAGCTACCTGTACAAAATTAAAAGAGAAATACATATATATATATATATATGTGTAAATTCAATCAAGATCGTCTATTATATTTTGGAGTATGTATTTAATACATGACACATGTTATTAATGAAAATTTATAGTATTATTTATTATACGTACGTATATGTTTTTAACCATATTCAATTTTTCTCTGAATCTTTTTCTAAAGATTTAATGCATCAGATGCTTTATTAGAATACAACTTGGGGTATTGGTAAGAGAGATATGAAATCATACTGAGAATAAATAAATTGCTGAAGAGTAATTAATATCACTTAGAATATAATATACTTCTAGCATTAGCATAATTAAGTTGGACGTTAGAGGAGCGATCCCTTACCTTAAAACTAATCAAGGAATAAGGGTCATTTTTCCAAAATAAAATAAAAATTAAGGATGTTTATAACAAGTTCAGAACTGTATAAATCATGGATCTTTTTTATCATTCTACTTCTTGATTATGTTTGACAATTAGAAATTTATAGTTCGCTTACCTTTTCAATTGTTATCTCAATAATTCGGGAACGGATCCTCTCCCTTTGGCTTTTCCTCCATTTCCTCCTATCTCAACCGTTAATTATAGTCCATGGTTAAAAATGTGCCACATCATTATTTTATTTATTAAATTCGGGAAAAATTAAAATATCAAATATATTTCACCCCATTAACAATCTCTGAAGCTCTTCCGCCAACATATCAAGGTGAAGATGAACAGAGCCTTCTTAATACTGAGTTCTACCTCAGTCCATCGAAGCAACAACTGTTATTGTTTAAAATGCACATTAAAAAAGCAAACAGGGCTCCAAGCAATTCAGATTCGTTTATTGAAATCTGAAATAATTTTCAGATCAAGCAGTTCATTTTGTAAAAAAATATTTTTTTTTCCCTTTTCCTTTTTTTCTTTAATATCTCAAGCAAAAAATCCACGCCATTAAAGCTTTCAGAATCTCAATCAAACTTCACTATTATATAATTTGATTTTTCCGCTTCACTATTGTAAAATTATACTTATCGGATTGAGCGTCGGATGGAAATTTTAATGGGGTCGAGCGCATATGGAATTTCCGGTGGAGTAGAGCGGCCGATGGAAATTCCGATGCGGTGGAAGTTTATGATAGACTAGATTTAAGTTTTAAGAGAAAAACTGCCAGATTTGAGGAAATGGAAGACGTGGCAGAGGAAATTGTTGGCTGAAATGGAGAAATTAATTTGGTGTTAAAAATGAAAATTAAATTTTGATTACGGGCGCATTCTGATACCTAGATTATAATCAATGCCCAAATACAAAGGAAATTTAGGAACTGGAGGAAAAGCCAAAGGGAGAGGATCAAAATGTATAACGAATTCGTTTTTTTTATACAATATATATCAGATAAAAAAAAATTGATAAATAAAATACAACATAAAAAATAAGTAATGAAGTTAATTTGAATATAAAAAAAACCTAACTCTCAATTCTCAAATATTAATTTCATTATTTATTTTAATTGAAATTTTGAAGGGTTACTTTCATTATTTTTCAAAAATTAAATAAAAGAAGAAAAGTGTACCGGCCCAAATTAAATCGAGGAGGACTAGGACCCTAACAATTAAAAAGAAGAGAGAACAAATCAAAGACCCAATAAAGTTTGTAAGTTTATTTAACACTGTTTAATTAATAAACACATACGATTACAATAGAAATTTTATAGATTTTGATAGAAAAAAATAAAATCAAGCCCACTCAATTGTCTCTCAACTATAATGAAAATTAAAAAAACAACGGTCGAATAAAAAAAACAAGCCCACATTTGTCTTTAATTCTACTAAACCTTCCTTCACATACCCATCTATTAAGCCTAACGTGGTTTAGAATTTTCAATTTGTGATATTATAGATAATTAATCAAATATTATTTAATTTGTTAAAATTAGATTGGTCTCACAAGATTCGAATGCTAAATAGACTCATAATAAGATTTTTAAGTCAAGAATTATAAAATAGAAACGTAACTATTCCAAATAAGAGCATTTAACTACGCTCCCATATTAACAACAGCTTTTCTTGTAATTAAGTCGACTTTTCAGCATAACAAGTTGCACACTTCTAAAACGCATTTAATCCCGACGCATAAAGATTTAAATTAAAAATTTATATACACAATATATCATTCGATGCAAAAAATATATATATATATATATATATATAACATACAAGTAAAAACATTAATTTTATAATTAATAAAAGTAAAGAGTACAATTTAACTTTTTAAGCAATATAACTCTCGCGCGATCCAGATGACACCAAAGTCCTGAGAGCAGTGTGCAAATTCTCTCAAAACAAATCTGGAAGTTTCTAGTGCATTAAATAAATTGTGTAATTTCACATGCCAAGTTCGACGAGCCATGTTATGTGTCATCTATGAATTAAAAATATTTCAATTTACAACAACATGAAAAATTAAGTATTTTTACTATAATTGTATAGACCGTAATTAAATTAATATTTATGCTAGATGATATGCATTTATTTAGAATTAACCTAAAAATAAAATAAAAAAAAAAAAACATTTTCTTGCACTCTAGAGAAAGTACTCAATTAACATAGCTATGTTCGAGCCACACATCATCGGTAATATTGCTTCATTTATTTGGATTTGTACGACTTGGTCAATTTGGAAAACTAGGAATGAAAAATCATGCAATACTTCAAGACGCGATAAAAATTATGCAAGGTTAAACTTACGTGAGATTAATCTCATTTTTATAATAATTAAAAGCTCCTTTACAATATTCTTAAGACTCCTATTTATAATAAAAAGGGGTTTTTGGCTTCATAAGCCCTAAAAGTCCGACACTAATAATTACTTAAAATAAAATAAAAACCCCAAACTATAAAATATAGATAATTAAATGTAATATTATCTCTATCATTCTCTCTCTCTCTTCAAAATGATTGGTCCTCTAACTGCAATAATATTATCTCCAAAGAAGATAATAGACAACAACACATTCATCTCCAGGAAACGCAAAAGCAAAATTAATTAACTCCTCAAGAAACCTAACTTCAAACACATCTGCAGTACGCACGTGACCTAAAGTCTTGAGACGATAGACAAATGGAGGTTCCCGAAAAGTGGCAAAATAACTATCATTAGCTATGAAAAACTGATAGTCACTAATATCAGGCCAAATATCAAAATTTTCAGTGTCCTGAAAAAAATACGCATGCGAGACAGGAATTGGGCTCGTTTTAAGGGATGATATGGGTGTTTTTTTCTTGTCGGTCGTGTAGATTCCCGAGAAATTACAGGCCGGAGGAGGTTGAGATCATGGGGCTGTTTGAAGGGTTCTTGTGGCTGAAGGAACTTAATGTCCAAAATATGAAAGTGGAAATGGATTCGTTGGTCACTGTTGTTGATGTTCGTCGAAATGGAATGGATAATACATCATTTGGAAGCTTGGTTATGGAATGCAGAGATTTGATTAATGGTATTGATGGTTGCTTTCTTTTCATGTCTTGCATACCGCTAATGAAGTGGCGCACGTAACTAGGGGTGGACGGTACGACATATCGAAAATTTTCTCATCATACCGTTACCGTACCAAAATTTTTGATACCGAAAAATGTCATACAGTTATCGTGCGAAAATTTGTATATCAAAATTTCGCATACCGAAATTTTGATATGTCAATATTACATAATTGTTAGTGTTAGTGTCCTGGGGATAACTTTGTAAGGACATAATACTCGATATAATATTCAAGATTGGTTTTTAATATTATTATTTGTTTAATATTAAATGTATGTCGTTACACTAATTAGAATATTATGCTTGATTGTTTGCATCTATTGTTATCTATGTTTCCTTGAGTCATCGCTATCATTGAGTATGTGAGAACTCGAGTTTTTATTAATTCTCAAATAGCCCCGATCGAGGATCATCAAGAATGGGATATTGATGATCTGATGGAGATTGGTGTGCGACCATCTCATACTTCAGAGAGTGTAGTAAGATCTCACTTACTACGAGATACTAGGTATCTCATGATGGATGCACAAATACCTTGTAGGGTATTGATATCTTTCCCAAAAGCAACCGCTTGATGTAGTTCCACTTATATGTGTCTGGTGTCACTTAAGTTAGTGGGAGTGATGCGAAAGACTTTTGACTTGAGGTCAATCACGCGACATATGTGGAATGGATGAACTTTGACCATGATCGACGCTTGCACCCATCTATGGGTAGATATGGCTCGATTGGGTTCATCGAAGTGCATGTCTTGTGGTAGAAGAGCCAAGAATGGATTCATTCCTCAAAGTGGATTTAGAGAGAATACTACATTCTCATCATAATCGATCAAAGTCGTTGGCAATGCATGTCAATTGGACTTTATGGCCACGCAGATATAAGTGATCAATTAGTGATTGGAGATAAAGTGATTGAAAGTTTGAATGAAATGACACTTCATCATTCAACACTAATCGAAGAATCGTGAATGAAGGAGGAAATCGTAATAGCCCATGTTAAGATTTGGTGTAGTTGCCGCGTTTCTGCAACGCACCTCATATATATTGAGAATGTCGATTTATTGTCTAGGGTTCAATTAAGACCGTTATTTTACTAATCCTCGATATATGAGGGCCCATGGGTCACACAACAAGTAATTCCCGTGTCGGATTATGGTTGGTTGATTAAGTATTAAATTAAATTTAATATTTAATTTATGGAGAATTAATAATATATTAATTTAGAATTAATTATTATTACTATTTAATTAAATTAGATTTAATTAAATAGGAATCCCAAAATAATATTATGGAATATTATTGTAGGAAAATATCCGTAGGGAAAAACATATCTTTAAGATTTATTTTGCAAGATTATGGATTATCTTCCTAATAAAGATTGCTTAAGATTTAAGTCAATCTCTCCCTATATATATGACATCTTGGGATTCAATAATTAATGTTGTTTTAAGAAAACCTAGTTTCTCCATAAAATCTAGATTAGGAATTTTCCTAAAGAATTCTGCCCTCTCATTCAACATCGCGATCTGCCAAGTAAGTCATCGGGATTATGTGGATACCATAGTTGAGAAATCACCATCGAATCAACGTAAGGTTTCTCGTTATGCTTATTGTAATCGTTTATGCAATTATATGTTCGTTGTTGGTGAAATGTTTATTTCCGCTGCGCATATATTACGTGTTTATGTGCCTCTAAATTCCAACAATACCGATACCGTACCGATATTTCAGTATATAGTGGTATACCAAAATATTTTCGGTATACCGGAAATATTTTCGGTATACCAGAAATTTTTCGATATACCAAATTTTTTTCCGGTATACCAAAATTTTTTATATTTTCATACCATTATCGAACCGAAAATTTCGTAAAATCGATATTTTTAATCATTAAAGTCTTGTATACCGGTATTTTTGGTATTTCCTCCACCACTTATACATAACCCGCCAAAACTAGAGATGGTGGCGGCAATCTAATCAACAAATCCGGGCAGTTCGTCCCGTTAGCGTTAACAATCTAATATTCTATCGATTGCAACACTCAATAGAGACTAGAATAAATCAAATTCCTATTCCGTATCATAGTTCAGTTGTCATCATTGTTACATCTACGTAATCATTATGACTCGATTAACCATCGTGATCTTGGACGGAAGACGGATACGATTATGCGATTAGACCTTATGTGAGATTAATCTTATTTATAGTCGCTATTTGTAACATTTTCAGAAAGTTGATTATGAATTAAAAATATTGTTGAGAGTGTTTTATCTTATTTTCTTCATTGCCGTTATTCCATGCCAAAGCCATGGAAGAACTGAGTCAGTGCAATACTCCTTCCGATATCATCTGGCCATCAACCGTATATTGATGCCAAAGCCATGGAAGTACTGAGAGAGAAGATTTCCACTCTTGCCCAATTTGTCGAAGTCGCTGTATGTTCAACAAGCATTAATGATTGATCATCATGCACAATTCAGATCGAGCCCAACCCATCCTAGGGCGATTACTCGGGTGTGGATGACACTAATTATCGCGAAAGAATCGTTCACTCAACTAATCGACCTCGCTCGGTTACCAACCAGCTCAATTTCTCTGGCCGCTTTTTTCTGTTCCAAGATTATTCCACCTTCTGGATCTTTAACACATGGACCCAGGGTAATGGTGGTTCTTTGGATTTTTTTTGCCCATTACACGTGTCATTAATCTACCCTATGGAACACAAAGTGGAACACAATATATGGAACATATGATATTGTGCGGTTACCATCATCATCACCAATATACTACCTCTTGCCTACTCCATTGAACGATTTTATTGTCTCAAATTTCATGAATGATTCATTTAGACCTTTAAGTGAGAATGGGATTGAGGAACCTTTGGTTTACGAGAATAATTTTGGGCCTTGTGCATGTGATGAATCATGTTTATATGATGGGCTTGAAGATTATTTTGAGTGTGTTGATGGACTTTTTAAAGATGATGATCTATTCAATGAGACTTTTGAGCCCTAAAGCGAATAGTGAATTTTATGTCGGCTCCCTATTTTTATGATGATAAGTCTGTAATTGAATTTGTCCCTCCCCTTTAGAGACACCTAATTATGATGAAGAGGAATAGCAGTCTCGTAAGTGATTACAGTATTTTCCGCTTATGACATCGGGCTCAAGATTTGAGCCGCACCAAATTTATGATATCAAAGACGATTATTTATGCAAATTTTTCGGTCTTGAAATAAGCGCCCAATGAGTTCGACCCACGGTGATGAAGGTTACGAATCACAAAGTAGCTTTTTATTTTTTATAATTAATGATAGTTATTTTGTTGACACTTTCAAACATATTACTATCGCCTCAAAGTTTTAAGCAACACTTAACATCCGATATATTTGGGATCACCTACTTGGTGGCTTTTATTATCCCGAGATGAGATCGACGATATTCGGGATTTAATCGCTTCAAAGGGGGAGAATGATGGAGATGAGATCGCTATGAAGACCTTGATTTATTATAATTGTGATTTAATTAGGAAATTAATAATTATTGTAATTAATTTAATTTAATAGCATTTATTATATTTATGTAATTAGTGTTAGGTTATTTTTTATAGTCATCATTTGTAACATTTTCAGGAAATTGATTATGATTTAAAAATATTGTTGAGAGAGTTTTCTTGTTTTCCTCATTGTCGGTATTCCATGAGAATCAATGAGATTGTGAAGATGGTTTGTTATTGTTCACGCTTCTCCCCGCATCAAAACTCTTTGATAATGTTGAACTCGACGAAGAAAATTTACGAAGAAATTAAAGCAAGAACGTAAAGCTTGAAGAGTCGCGAAAATTCCGAAAGCAAAAAACACTCAATTCTTGAACTGGAGAAATAAATTTACGACCGATCGAGATTAACTAGTTATTGTAATAGCATTGAAATCCAGATTTTCTATATCTCTCTTCTATTCTTTGTAGGGGGAGAGTACCATTATACTCCAATTTTACTTTTAATGAAATGTTTTCTTTGCCCGTTAAAAAAAAAACACTAGCATCTGGAAAGACTTGGAAATTCGCTGTGATCACTAATGACCGACGTATATTGATAAAGTCTCAATTTAAAAGAGGGTTCTACATATTCGAATTTTTTATGGAAATTGGGACATGTTTTTCAGCATGATCTAATGATGATGGGGCACATAACCATATTATAATTCATGAATGTACATGTTAGACCCCACAAGAGTTCAAAACATTCCTATCTGATTAATCAATCTTTTATAAATCAAATCTGTATTACGAATTAATTTGTAATTAGGGAGAAGTAATTAACGAAAAATATAAAGAACATAAATTTGTTGATTTAGTTCTCAGCAACGAGCCAGTAATTTTGTGTAGTGAAGCCCAATTATTATTATTATTATTTTTTTGGAAAGAAAAGTGAAGCCCAATAATATTTACTATAAGAATTAAAATATTATCAATATTTTTTTTTTCATTCTATTACTATAAGAATGAAGTAATATCAAAGCTTTTCGTGTAGTTACATCACTATGATTGTGGAAAGGGAAGCAATCGAGCGGACTCCATAACCCGATATATGCACCAGGTATATGGCATCAAAATATACATGATGAATGTATAAATTGGTGCCCACTAACGAGCATACCATCATTTTTAAATGATATATCAAGTCATGAAGAGAATAGAAATGCTATGATAAAATTCTATCAATTACTTTATTTTATTGACAAAGTATAGTGTGAACAAGTTTTACGGTGAAACTGGTTAAGGGGTGTGACTTATATTACTAAAGAGTGTGACTTTTTACTGTAAAGTGTGTGACTTTTTACTGTAAAGTGTATTACTCATAAAAGTGAAGGGTGTGACTTATATTATAGCAAAGAGTGTCGTAGTGATAACTAAAGTGTGTGACTTATATTACTAAAGGGTGTGACTTATATTACTAAAGTGTATGTCTGTAAAAAAAAAAATCAGTTTCACGGTAAACAAGTTTCACAGCATACCAACTCTATTTTATTTGGATGCTGAAATGTAATATAATATAATGTATTAATTTTATCTATTTCGACATTGATTTATAATATTCTCATTTCTAAAATTTAATTATATTAATTTATTTTTACTATTCTTAGTTGAGCCATCTAAATTAAAATTGAGGATCCATCATCAAATCACGTTGAAGTCAGAATGATTGAATTAAATATATATTGTGATTATTCAGGAAAATATTAAAGGTGTTCTCACATTAATAGGATCGAATGTCATTGAATGTGGAACTTTTGACAAAGGAAAGGGCTTTGTTTTTCCCATCTCTTTAAGATTGATTAAATATATAGTGGACTGTATCATTACATGGCTCACCAAGTCAAATAATCTAAAATAAGAAATTCTAGATTATCAGGACTTTGTTAATTTTCCGAATGGAAACATGCAATAATTTCAGATTATCTGGATTTATGGGATGGAAACAAATCACTCAAGGAAAGAAAATGGAAGGAAAACGTCGGAATAATCTCGATGCTTGACCCATGGAAAATACATTTTGTGGATGTTACGTCAGCCCATGAATTGCGCTTCGTATATATATTTAAAATACCATTGTAACACCATTATATTTTTTTTTAATTGATATCCTTACACTTTATAAATTATAATCATAACATAATGTTATATATATACTAATTTATAAAAGATTAGTATCAATTTATATTTAAAGTGTAACGATACATCTGAGTTTCAAAGAACAAATTTTACTAAAAAGTTTGTGTTTATTAGTGACATCGTCATATTTTATGAGATTAATTAAGGTTATATTATGAGATTGTCAGTGTGTGGATAAATTTCTAGTGGTTTTCACTACCGGAGATCCCGAGGTCTTGGCGTTCGTATACTGAGAAATATAATATTTATTCCCTCTTGTGGGGTTACGGTACGATTTCGGTATAGAGCAATTAAAAAACAGAGATATAATATTTATTCCCTCTTGTGGGGTTGCGGTACGATTTCGATCTAGAGCGATTAAAAAATTAATTGTCTATGATCAAAATCTATATTGCTTCATTCTCATTTAAAAATGTATTTGAGTAAATATTTTTGTTGAATGTTAATTGAATTCATCTGGAGTTTCGTTCTACAAAATGCGAAGGTGAAACTGTTTTGTATAAAACCAACTAGATGTTTCAACAATACTAATTAGATAATTAGGAAACAAAAGTATAATTATTTTCTTCATAAGAGCATAGACTTATATTTGTCCGACGGCAAAATCCGATGATATCACCAAAGTTGGTTGGTTTCTCTAATCAGAAGAAACGTTTTATGTTTTGATAAAAACTCATATGAGACGGTCTTATCATCAAATTATATTCATTTCTTTCAAACTGTTTTAACCGCTAACGCCCAATTTATACAATTGTGTCTCATCTTTACCTTCATATTTAATTGTGCCTCTTTTATTTCTTTTTGTTTGGAATTAAATTTACACTTTAGAAGCCGAAAGGAATACATAGATGATATGTGCTTTTGACTTCAAACAAATGGAATTGCTTTTTGACCACACAAAATCCTTCACATTAAATATACATATATATTTTTATAATATTATATTAATTTTCTCATAAATATATAATTAAATATATTAATAGATTTTTTATCAACTCAGATATATTATTTGGATAATTTAAATATACTAATAATAATAATACACGTGCATAATATTAATAATACGTATATATAATAACAATATTTAAAAAAAAAATTACGTGTATCATAATTCTCAGAAAACCCTACTCATTAAACTAATTATTCTTTTGTCCATCCGTCTCACGTGGGTGGCGATAGAATGTTTGCCATCAATTTTATAAATCGATTAGATATTTGTGTATTTAACGTGATTAGAATACTTCTTATACTTTGTTAATGAAATTTGATCTTTAGTTAAATAAAAAAAAAAAAAGCCAAACGTGTAAGATATAATTAATTTGGTTCATTTTTCTAACATTACACAACTTTATACAAAAAATTGTGTAAAATGATTAGTCAAATTTGCAACAATTATTATTAATTAACAAATCAATTAATCGAATGTGACCTTAATTTGCACATGATATATTTGCTACGAACTTTTTGTTTTTCAAATATTTTTTTTTATTAATTAAATATCTCGATAGATCTGTTTGTTATGAGTTGTAAATTCAAAATTTTGGATGTAGCCGTAGCCGTAGGCATAAATTGGTGCATGCTTCAGTTTAATTTAAATAATTAATGCAAGAATTGTATAAATTATATTGGTCATAATAGAATCTAGATTTGATCTTTGAATGATGATTCATTCATTCATATCTGAGACCACTTTTTTCCGTTAACACTAGAATCTGTTTATGAGAAAGGTCAACTACTGATAATTAATTATGATATGAATACTTCAAAAAGAATAAGGATATTATTAATACATAATTTAAATATATTAACAATTGTACGGTTAAGATAAATAAGTTATATTTTTTCGTATAAAAAGTTGCACGATTCTAAAATGCACTATGAATACATGGTGCACCTAGATGCATACAAAACCTATCCTACAAAGTTATTTCACTAATTTTGAATGAAATAGAAAACTAGTATTATTCTTCTAGCTTAAAAAAGAAATCACTTTTATCATGTTATATATAAATTTAAGGATTATAGATGTTCAAATGAACTCACTAATTTTAAAATTGATTGAGATAAAATAGAAACTTATTGATCAGTTCGGATTTTATTTCTTGTCATATTTAGTAATTTATTTTGATTCTATATATCTTAAGCGTATTCAGATATTAAAGATAATTAATTAATACGACAAAAGTTGAAATAAAGTAAAATGAAAAAAGAAAAAAAAATAATATGTATTACCAGAATTGATTGAAGACCAGTTGATTTTTTTTAGCAAAAGTAACTATAGGAATTGTCTAACAACTATACCATATTGCCACTATGACTAATTTCCTTTTTTTTTCCTATTTAAATCACAATGATTGTCAGAAGTTATAATGGGGGCCTTTGAAAAAAATTATACTTTCGAATAATTAATTAAAATTAGTGATAGATAAATTTGATTAATGGTAAAAATGATAATATTTGTAAAAAAAATTTATAAAAAAGTTAATAAAAAAAAAAGATTAATAGTATTTAAAAAGACTAATAAACTATCAAAGCATCTGTTTGCAGCTTTTAGCTTATACTAGTAGTTTTTAAAAGCTTATTTAATTTAATTAAAAAATAATAAAACACTTCAAATTACTTCTACATACGTTTAAATGATTATAGTAATTTTAATTTTTTTCAAAAACACTTCCAATAAGTTGTAGAGTAGGTCTGTATTGAGTTCTTGATTACTCATATTGTGAAATGATAGTAATTTTCCAGACACAGGCAATTGTTTGCATGGGCGGATCTACATATGTCAAGTGCATACCCTCTTTTTTTCTTCAAATAATTCTTGCTTTCATTATTTACACATTTTTACTTTTATTATTTTATCATCCATCAAACTATTTCCCTATGCAATTTTTCACCAATTCATTTATTCGTGTACATATTTAATGACATATCCATAATAACAAGTATAAATAAGAAAGTTTAATATAAGTGTTTGTAATGAAATTTTAATAGATTATGAACCACTCAAGGTTTTTGCAGTATAAAATTTTCTCATATCTATGTTACATAGCATGGTGTAGAAACTGAAGTATATTGTCAAGCTGAACTATGAAAACATTGACAAAATGAGCAACGATGACATTTTGAACCACTTTCAGAATATGAGAACTCGTTGAGAATAATTTTAATATATATATATATATTATATAGATACTTGTTTTGATTTAAAAAAATTGTTTGCGTCTCTTAATAATACTCCATATTTTCAAATTATAGATTGTCTATATATTATTTATGTTACTATTTTCTTAGGAATTTATTTTTGCATTTTGAATTGTATGATTTTGTTTTTTTTATTTAATATATTTTATAATTGTCCATACTCTGTTTAGAATTTTTGGATCGGCACTGAGTGTTTGTAGAAAAAAGAAAAATAAAGCACCAGTAGTTTTTTGGAAGTAGTAATATTAATTGGTGTTGATTTAATCAAAGTTGATAAGTGATAATAAAGCGAATAAATGGTTGAAGGATAAGTGCGTGACTCAAAAACATTTGACCATTGAACATTCCTTTCAATATTTAAAACAAACAAAAACTGAAAAGTCAACAACACGTCCCCATAAATTCTTCAATTTACACACGCCTCTCTGCGCCCACCTTTTTTCATAGCCAGCATGATATCTTAGGCACAACATTCTATTAAGTATGGGTTCTGTGTATGATAGATTTCACACATAAAGAAATAGAGGATTTGAATATGTGGTAGATTCATACATTGTGTTATTTTAACTAAACGTACATTATATATTATATGAGTTTAGTGTATAGCACATGATCTAAATTCCAGGATAGAACATTACTTTGATTTTTTGGGCATAATTTTAATTTCGTTACCTCTGCCCCATATAATTATTTTCATTTTAAAAATGTGCAAATTAAAAATCATAAATAAGTAGAATTCCTATGTAAGTTAGTAAACTTTTATGTATAAAGTAAATTAATTAACTGTATAGGGTGTAGTGTGGGTATAGCGTGGGAAGAGTTATGGAAGGATTTTTTTTTTAATGTACAAATAGTTTTGGAATGTGTAAAATAGGTAAGTGTGCAAGCAAATGAGGGAACTAAGTGAGTATAACATAAAAAATGAGATATGTTCCATGCATTAACTACCTTATACAAATTTGACAAATTAAGTCTTATATGTTTCAGGTGCACCGTGAAATTCAAATGTATTTTTAAAATATACAAGTTTTTTTACTAAAATATGCATGTTTTAAAATATAATTGAATTGCACGATGCATAATAAACATACCTTATAGGTTTTTATTTAATTCTACTAATTATCTTCCTCTAATATAATTAAACAAAGTCGAACCAATTTTGTAACTAATTATTCTTTCAATCCAAAATGTTTGTCTTTCTAGAACATAATTTTAACCCAAAATATTTTATCATTTCACAATGATTTATGAACATTAAATATTTTATTTTAATTTTACAGGTCCTCTACTCATTGTTTGTGATATATTTTACATTAAATGGATGTATAGATTACAATGAAGGTAAAAATATTAGTTTATACATATATTTATTGTTATTTAATGATTTTTTAATTCGTGTGAAATATTTTAATCGATAAAATTTTTGGGTTGGCCCACAAACAAATTTAGCAATGAATTTCACTTTTTGTAGGCAATTTGAAGAAAGAAAAATGCTCACGTGATTTGTAAATTTTGTAGGCAGGTCGTAAACAATCCTCAACATATTTAAGAACCAAATTATTTTTGTTAAAAATTTTGTAGTCAATTTTTTCTTTTTTTATAGGAAATTTCTCTTTATTTCCTCTATGATCGTTTTAAATATTATAAATATCCCCTTAAAAAATCACTTTATTTCTTCATTCTCACAAAACCCATACAATACAAGTCCAAGAGTCCACCGCAAGCATTCTCCTCATCTCGCCAAGAAAATTTTTGAAATGTAAATGAAAATATTGCTTAATTTGATTTTGCAGCTAGCGCCAATGGCGGATTTAGGATAAAAAATAAGGGCGGGCTAAAACAAATAGTGTTAAAAGTAAAAGTTGATTTTTTTTTTTTGAATTTCAGGTAATATAAAGAGTTAAATATTTTTGTTTTATAAATATGTAGCTTGACGATGAAGTGTCAATTCAATTCTGTAAAAAAATATATAAACACCAAAAGACCAAACCTAAACCCAATGGAAAAAATAAAATCTTGAAGCATGTATATTGGTTATTGCATTGACAAGAAAAACTTCTCATATTAAACTAGTACAAGGGAGCAACAGCATATTATAAACCCAACTAAAATTATAATGGTAGAGAGCGAAATTTATGTAGCATCGTCTTTTATATATCAAAGAAATATATATATATATATACACACGTGTATCAACAAAAACTGTTGAAATCTGTAGGAAAATGAAAAATATATACTGAATAGTTAAATAAGATCTGAAGACCAATGTAATTTTTTTTTTTGAAAGGCAATTAATTACAATAGTTTCCTAATATAATCAATTATAATAATTTCTTCTACCACCGGGCACATGACAACATCATTTTATCTCGCTGTATACCGGAATCGCAATCACCACAAGAGGGAGACCACCCGAAACTGCAACTCGAAACTGTAGAACTTATGATTGAATGAATTGATTTCTTTCAGTATTGGCACAACCCTATTAAAGGGGATTACAAACTATACAAAAAGGAAAGTCAAAACTAATTTACATAATCAAAGGAAATCACGTTTTGGAGATTTCAGAAGATATTTCCATAATACGCCCCCGCAAAATGGACGTTCCATCGATAACGGAGATTTTGGAACGGAGTTGTTGAAATCGAGCTCGACACAGGGGTTTAGTGAGTAAATCCGCAAGTTGATCTAGGGTGTTAACATACGAGACATTAAGAACACCCTTCATGGTTAAATCACAAACAAAATGAAGTAAGTCCACTGTGTACTTGTGTTGTGATAAAAAAAAGTCCCTCTTTGCAAGGTGCAACTTCTACTCCTAGAAAATACGACAGAGGACCAAGGTCCTTTATGGCAAAGCATGAAGCAAGATGTGCAGTGAGAGTAGTAATGCGCTTAGGGTCCGAGCCAGTGACTATGAGATCCTCAACATAGGTAAGAACTAAAAGATGACATGAGCCGTTATGCGGAGTAAACAAGGATGAATCGACCTTTTGAGCTGTTCAACCCATGAGAGTAGAGCAGAAAGATAGTGACTCATACCAAACACGGGGGGCTTGGCGAAGACCGAGAGAGACCGGTCAAGTAGGGGCGGACATGAGAGCGGTAAAGATGGGTCAACAAATCCAGAGGTTGTTTCATGTACACAGGTACATCCATATGTCTATGAAGAAAAGTGTTTCTCACATCTAGTTGGCTAAGGGACCAGTTCGAGGTGAACGCAAGTGTAAGAACCGCTCGAATAATGGCTGGCTTAATGACCGGGCTAAATGTTTCCTTGAAATCAATGCCCCAAGATGAAAACTCTTTTTGCAATAAGACGCCAGATTGTATTTGTCGGATGATCCATCACAGGCGCTTAATCTGGTAACACCCACCATGACCGAATACATTGACACGGGTGAGTTGAGGAACAAGCTCCTGGGCACCGTGCCGTTGAAATGTCGTGAACTCATCTTCCATGGTCGCACGCCAATGTGGATCGCCTAACGCTTGTTTGACCGTAAAAGGTTCAATTTCAAGCAAATGATGCTTGGTTGCGCACCATGAATCTCTTTGGTTTATGTATATTGTTCAAGCCGAAAGTCGCATTTGATGAACATGAGTGTTGGTTGGAGCTTGATTAGTTCTGGGAACATATGGTGTGGGTTGTTCATTAATTGCTTGTGGGTAGCTCAACGACTTGTGTTGCGAAAGAGTAGGACCCAATGGTTGTTCAACCTAAATCGGGTCGGCAATATTTGTTGAGTTGATTCAACAGTAACTCATGAGAGTTGAAAGGCAACAATATTTGAAGTAGGGAGTTGAGGATGGGTGGGATACGCCGCCATAGAAAATCCCGAAATTTATCTTCAATGAACCGCATATGACGGAGATATAAAGACTGACGGATTTCGGATCGAAACACCAATATGCACTCGAGAGGATGAGTATCCAAAAATATACCGCAAACAGAGGTGGGGGTGAGCTTTCCCGGAAGATATGGTCGTAACCAAGGAAAGCATAGAGGCGGTAAAAGTCACGAAAGTTTCATGTAGTTCGGTTTTGACCAAAAAAGCGTGTAAAATGGACTTGACGATTGAGCAAATGTGTAGCGTTCGATTAATAAGATACACGGTACATTGAAGAGCAAGTGCCCAAAATTCGTATGCAATGAGGCCTAATGGAGTAGGGCTCGACCAACCTCCAAGATGTGGCGCGATTCGACGCTCGGACATACCGCTTTTGTTCGGGGTATGTGGTGTTTGTGGTAAAGTCATGTTATTCCAAGTTGAGTAAAGAGTGCCACGTAAAGCTTGAAACTCCCCACCATTGTCACTATAGAAGTTTCAATTTATGCCTGAATTGATTCTCAACCATAGGACGAAACTATGAGAATTTAGTGACGACTTGTGATTTAGCATGCATAGGGAAAATCCAGCAACACCGAGTAAATAAATCAACAAGTAGCAAGAAATACTTTGAACCATCTAAAGCAATGGCAGGTTTGGCCCCCAAACATCATCAAATAAATAATGCAATGGATGTGTAGCAGTAAAAGATGATGCATTAAATGGTAAACGCTTTTTCGACTTGCTCGTAAGGCAAGAAACACAAATCATTTCCCACATGTTGGGACTTATTCAAAACAGAAGTTCAAATTTATGAATAATAAAATCAGTTGTACTCCGAGATGGATGTCCAAGTCGTGCATGCCAGCAGGGTGAGGAAGCCTGGACACCTAAGGCAGCCGTCTTCGGTGGAGATGGAGAGTTGACAGGAGAAGAAATATGATAGACACCATCCCTGCATGGGCCTTTAGCAAGAGCGCCCCATGACATTGCGATCCTCAACAATAAAAAACAGTTAAAAAAATTCCATCGATACATTGTTAGCGGCGATAAAATTACTAACATATAGTAGATTATAGCGAGCATTGTGTACACACAAGACATCCGATAAAACAAATTTTTGTGAAGGAAAATGTAAAACGTAGTACCAGTGAGAAATAGGAAGTGTGGATCCATCAACAATATGTACTTCATCGGTGCCGTCATATTCTGAGTTGATCTAGAGATTGCTCAAATTACTCGTGAAATGATGGGATGCTTGAATCAACCATCCAACGGTTGTTTGGTGGTTGTCGATGAGGGGAAGCGTGAAAAATTTGCTGCGCATTTAGGCGGCGACAATCAAAGGTAAAATGACCCTTAAAACCACAAATTTGGCAGATAATTGGTGGACGCCCAGATGGGAAGTTGGAACCAGAGGCAGGACGACTGTTGGAGGGTTGCCAATTGTTATCGAACGATTGATTGATCGCGCCCTTCTTTGCCGGGTAAGTAGAGTCACCCACGATTGTTGTTATTTATTTGAGAAATTATTGTTGCACTTGTTTGAATTCCCATTTGGACGTGATTGTGCAGAATTTGCTGTGGCAACCAATTGTTGAGTCACAACCTCCTGAAATTTAAGCACAAGTTCGTGTTCAACTAGAAGATCATGAAGTTCCTCGAACCGAAGAGACGTCTCCCTTGTAGAATAGGCCCGACGATGGTCGATATATTGGCCTAAACCATTGATGATAAAGAGTGTGAGATCATCATTACTCATCTGGTTCATCGATAAGTTCCAACTCGGCGTCCTTTCGATTTAAAATATTGTAAGTACTCGTGAGTGATCGAAAGTATCGATTGTGATGCAATAGAGATCACTTTTTAGTTGATTGACCGAGATCGGGATTGTCGTATAAAAGCCTATTGAGTTTATTCCAAGCATCAACAACGTTTTTCGGTAGTGGAGACAAGTTCTGCGTAATTTTAGGATTTAGGGATCCGAAAATCAGCGGAGGAGAAGTTGATCTTGTTGACTCCACAATCGCGACGCTTAAATAAGTAGATCCATCGATGGATAGTTGAGGACATGGTTTGGTACCATCAATAAATCCCAAAGAAAGTTGTGGCCTTTTAGGAAAATGCGATGAGATCTGCGCACACGAGGATAATTGTTGTGTGATAGTTTGATGGGTAGATGGTGATAGGAACAACGGGTTCGGGTGAAGAAATAAACCTTTTGAAGTCAAGATCTGAGAAACAATCGACATGGTGAAAGAGATGAAAAGCGGCGTCGGTAAAAAAGAAAAAAATTTAGGCTCATGTGTGATCACGGCCGTGATACCATATAGAACTTATGATTGAATGAATTGATTTCTTATATTGGTACAACCCTTATTAAAGGGGATTACAAACTATACAAAAAGGAAAGTCAAAACTAATTTACATAATCAAAGGAAATCACGTTTTGGGAGATTTCAAAGATATTTCCTTAATAGGAACATGCATTGCACTGCAATCCAACCCCAACCCAACAATAGGGGACCACTACTTCCACAAGAGAAGGAGCACCACAAGAGGAATAAATATTTACTCTCCGGTGTCTCGAACCCGGACCTCAAGGTCTCCGTGGTGGAGCTTCTAACCACTTGAGCTATACACGCAGAAATGCATAAATATCGAACTAATTTCCCAAAGTTATTTAAAAAAAAAATCCGCCTAACCGATTCAGTTTAAAAAAAAATAAACCGGTCAAGAAAACGATGGATAAGACTTTTAAGCCGTGCTTAGGATAGAAATAATAAAATAGAAAAAATTAATATACTTAAGAAGAACATAGAAAAGTTGACTGCTAGAGGCAAAATCCCACCCAACACGAGGTCCGCCTCGCTTGGCTAGCTATGTATCCAACCATCCAACTAAATATTTTTATCTCATCCCAAGAATATGCAATACTCATTAATTAACAATTGTAAAAAAGCAAATTAAAGATATTTTTTCAAAAAAACAAGGAAGAAAAAAACATATCCGGCGAAGCAATTTCAAATAGAAAGAAGAAACCGCAATATTTAACTTTTGGGCTAAGTGAGGGAAGTTTGCAAGGGTAAATATAATCGAGTCTAGGATCATTATTTGAGTTGCTTTAATAGGCGCAATTAAGAATTGGATTTAGAGATTTCAAAATGAATCAAATGGGCTTTGAGTGAGGATAATTAGATCTAGATATGGTTGGTTATCAATCTTTTTTTTTAGTTGGAAGAGGGGGGGATGGGTGGTTAAAGCCTGTTGAGGAATGGAGGAGGGAAAAGTTGTTGGGATGGTTGCAAAGATATTTGTGATATTTTTCGAGGGAGATGATGGGGAAGGGATGAAGTCAGAAATGAAAAGGATAGTGAGAAATGGGAAGAATACGAAATTTTGGTTTGATGCATGGGCGGGGGATTCACCTCTATGTGAGAGTTTTAATAGGTTGTTTAGAGTGAGCAATAAAAAAGAAGTGAAGATGAGTGAGATGGGGTCGTGGGGTAGTGAGGAGTGGACATGGAATCTTAGTTGGAATCGTCGTTTGAGAGCAAGAGAGATATCAAGTCTTAATAATCCGCTACTTTGTCTCAAATATGTACATAATAGAGCCTTTGAAAGAAGATATTTGGAGCTGGCTTTCACCAAGAAGGTAGACATGTGCATGTTCGAGTCGGAAGAGGAAGTCGTCGACAACATTAATAAAGCAACCTTTAAATCTCTTTGGAGCAGCATTGCACCTAAAAGTGTTCAGACTATTATTTGGAGGATCTTTGAAACGCGTTTACCAACTAAATAGAACCTAATTAAGAGATCTATCATCCCAGTAAACAACGATCTTCTCTGCACTCTTCGGGGAAAAAGTTTGCAGCTTCTTAACAATTATTTGGAGCGACATTTACATTTGGACAGATATAACATGGTTATGGACATGGACCCGTTTACAACTTCTTTTCAACACGGGCCATCTTCGATTCTCATTCTAAGGTAATATTATTTCAACTATATGGATTGGCACGGTATGGTCTACTTGAAAAGCTAGAAATGAAAAATTATTTGAGCAAGTGGAACCAGACGCTAAGAAATTATCGAGGAAATCAAAGCAAGATTTTGGTCATGAATAGTGGTGAAAAATCCAAAAGTAAGTGATATTCAGTATTTAAATTTGTGCAATAATCTCTACAGTGAAATTAATGCATTATTGTAATTTAAAAAACTATTTATTATCTAATATCTTTTGAGACGTCGTATTATTTGTTTTTATTTTTTTAAAGGTGGGAAATACCCTTATACCCATTTTTTAATAAAGTTTTCTATGGCCAAACTACAATAGCATGCATCAATAATGATTACTCCTTTGTAAAACACATCATATGAACCCAAATCAAATTTTCAATGATAGCAAGGGCATCGCACTTGAAACGATGGGTCCCATTCAATGTTTTAGTATATTAAACATAATATATAAGTTTTTCGAAACCTAATAATTGAAAATTATAACTCTGTGTCCATATAAATTATTCTTTTTCTGTATGGATTAGTTTGGAATTGGAATTTCGGTTTGAGAATAAGTTCTTCTCCCACTCAAAAGTAGAAATTTTCTAAAATCAACTACTGTCGACATTGTGCTCTGCAACTGCAACTGTGCATCTAATTAAAGTGATTGTCAACCTAATTTGTGGGATTCAAAGTGGTAGGCCACTACAATTAAAATCAAATTTCGTAAAGATGAGCAAATTTCTAATTTCGGGGCCACTTTTTTAAAAGATGAAAATGAGATTTTTTTTTCCCTCTAATTATTTCCTTTTTCACTTGTCAGCGCTGTTTTTTCTTTTCGACCCCATTTCACTTTTTTTTTTGTTGCACAAAGAAAAATAAAAAGCAGCAACTACTTTAATTAAATTTAAATAACTAAAGACAAAAACTCGTATAGATCTGGTTCATGCTATGAACCCAGTTATTTAAGTATCATTGTTATATAAAAAAACTCTCACTGTTATGTATAAAAACTATCACTGTTATGAACAAAAACAATCACTGTTTAGAAAATACTTTATACTTTTAAACAGTGAAAGTTCTTGTACATAACAGTGATAATTTTGACACATAACATTGATAGAGTTCATATGTGAACCTGGTTTACATAAGTGCTACTCATAACTAAAATAAATAATAACATTAGTCACGCATATTAAATATCTCTTTACAACAAGTATGGTAATAATAGAGCTCAACCCTGATATTGGGCCTTCTCCTGATATGTGGTCACCTTTAATTTGACACTTCCATAAATTCTTGATTTTTTTTTTAACTAATTCCCCCTTTTGCATTCAATTATAAAGTCGTCGTTTTTCTCTTCTCATTTCACACGTCACACATACAATTCCGACTTTATCAAAATCTCTATATAAATAGCCGCTCTTTCCAAACTTTCTCACAATCCGCCTCAAAACCCAGCAACCAAACACGCCTCTACAACAAAAGAAGAAATGGCTAAAGCCACTCCGTTTTTCATTATAGCCCTCCTCTTCATCTCCTTATGCTCCGCCATTCGTCCCGGCCCGACCGTTCACGACAGCGTGGAAGCCAAAAATGAGGTGTGTTATTAGCAAATTTGATTTTTATTAACTATTTCGTTACATATACTATAGTTTTTTCATTAAATTAATTAAGACCATGTTTGGATTTTGTGTAAATAGGTTAACGAAGAAGTTAAAGTGGAAGAAAGCTGCAACGGAGTTAGTGAAGATGAGTGCTTGATGAGAAGGACTCTAGTTGCTCATCTTGATTATATTTACACCCAAAATCATAAGCCATGAAAAATTATACATAATCAGAATATATATAATATAATATATTTTTAGTTTCTGATTAATATTAAGTATATTTTCATGGACTTGATGCTAAAAAATTCCTAGTGTTTAATCTCAGAGTTTCTGAGTTTGTTTATCACTAGTTACTTGTAGATGATAAATTCCCTATTTGGGGTTATATCATTTGCGAGTATATAGAAATCATAGGTTCAGGGTAAAGTTGTAATTTCGCTTGATTCTTGTGTTATGTTGGTGTTTATCTTTTGTTGCCTCCTAGATTTTTCTTGGAAAGCTAAAAAGGTTCAGAGAAATTAAATTCAATAAGACCAATACGTTGACTGTTAGTTCATAATTTCTTCGAGTGGTCCATTAATTACACCGCGTTACTTTTTAACGTGAAATAATTTACTACAAATTTAAAGTTATTTGGCATGCAGATGCAATTTATAGTTATAAACATTAATTTTTCGATATGCATATCTTCTTTAATTAGTTATTTGATCCATCAACTATTAGAAAATATGTATAGGACCAGATGAAATTAAAGTATTAAAAAGATGGTCCATGATAAATATATAAAAACAAAGATATAAAAAGTTAAGTGCATGTCTTGTGATGAAATCACAAGCTTATCGTGTGTTATCAAAATGTGTCAAAGTTAGGCTTTTCCACGTAAAAGGAATATAAGCAATTATCTAAAGAAAAATATATGCATGTCTTGAAAATTTAATTGTGAAAAGCATAGACTACTAACTAATTATGTATTTATTGTTACATTATTAAAATCAAAATTCGTAAAATATAATTTTGGTCATTTAACTTTATAAAATTTAATTTTTTAGTCCTGTCACCTGCTGTTGCTGGTAACTAGCCGGTGATAAAATGAAAAAAAAAATTGTTTTTTCTTAAATTACATGACCAAGATAAAAAAATTATTAATTTTTAGGACCAAGATCAACATGAGTCTAAGTTACAGAACAAAAATATCGATATTTCCCTAATGATATTAGTTAATGAAATAAAACCAATATTAATTATCAATTAAATCAGAAATTCACAAGCACCATTTCGTGCTATATCTAATATATTAATTTAGCTAGGAATTAGAATTTAGGAGCCAATTTTTTATTTTTTTTAATTATACTCCAAATCAGATATTGATTTTGATGAAGGTAGTTGAGAGTTGAGGTTTCATTATTATTTGCAGAGAAAGATAGTTGAAGTTAATGGCTTTAATTTGGTTTGAGGGAGCATTCAACACCTATCGCCATTTCTGCATTTTCGGCCACATTAAACTCCTATTTTTTAGTATTTATTTTACAAAAAAAAAATATAAGGGCTAAATTAATTGCACAAGATATGGGCACATTTTCTCTCCACCCAATTGAAACCAGTGAGACAATGAAGACTGTAGGTATATATATAGCTGGATAATATTCATCCATAATTAATTATTTAATTTATTTTAATTTGAAAGCTCATCTGAATGAGATTGCACTGTCCGATAAATCAATTATTTTTTTAATAATACATTGAATTTGTAAAGTATATACATATATAATTATTGTTATCTAATTTAGATTAATTTTATGGTTTATAGAGCAAACTTGTAGTCTTTATTAATTATATTTTTCCACATGAATGATTGAAGCTTTAAGAAAAAGTAGCCCCATTAAGAAGATGAAGGAATTTTGTTTGAAGTCGTGACAATGCATGTCAACATCGTCAATCCAGTTACAGCCACTTTTAACATGCCAACAAATTGTTTGGAAAATGTCACCAACATAAATAGGTAAGGTTACATGTGATTTTTTAAATATTTACTAATATCACAATTGATATTTTATTTTATAAATATATTTTACGTTAATAGAATGATGTTATAATTAGTGTAAATTATGTGAATACAAGCTATTCCGTCTAATCTAAAAGTCCGATAGAGAGGCGTAAAATTAATTAGTTTGTTTAATTTTCTTAAGAACCCCCCTACTCCTAGACTGAATTCTCCTACTCTATCACTGGAATGAGACCCATCAAGTTGACAATTTAGTGTGACCAACTTTTCCAAATATATATATATATATATATATATATATATATTTACATTTTTGAGTTGTGTTTCCTAACAATCCCTATTAAGGGTGGAGTTTTTCAAGACGTGTGCGTAAACCTGAAGACTATGATATTATAAAAGAATTTCATCTTATTTAAAAGTTTAAACTTGCAAAGAGATGTTAAATTAATTCATTTATTTAATTTTTCAAACATATAACAAGATTGCATTTTATATATGTTGCGAATTTTATTTTAACGAAGATTAATAGAGTGTATATATATTAATATTATAGACAATTAAATTATTGAGGCTGGTCTAAGATTCCCAGGAGACAAAGTGTGAAAAATGGTCTACCAACCAGATTCTCGTCACTAATTTTAATTATAATTTACAATCAAGTTAATTGATATTTTAATGGTGTTGAAATGGGTCAAACACGTATCATATTTTCTTCTCTCCTGTTCTGTTTGTTTTTCCGTGCTATTTTTTTTTTTCACGATTAGGGGTGGAAAATTTATCGAAAATATCGATATACCGATTTATCGTACCGCAAATATATCAAAATTTTTGGTACGGTATGGTACCGTATCGAAAATTTCGGTACGGTAATGATATAAATTTTCAAAAGTCTTGGTATATCGGTATCTGGGAATATATACCGTATACCAAAGATATCTTATACATTGGATACATACTTAGATCGTATTTAGAAAAATATATAATATATTTTATTTTTTTTTAATTTAATTAATACATTGGATATATACCGCATATTAAAAATTTATCCTTTTTTTTTTGAATTGTGTTTTGTGGGTTTCTTTGGTTCAAGTTCTAAAATTAGAATTAAGAATTTTTTTTTTTTGTTTCCCATGGTTAAAAAAACTAGTCTTTAAGGGAGATATATGTTGTTAAGAGATTATTATTCATAAAATATAGGTGTTTTAAATAAATAATCAAGGTATGAACGGTATACCGTTAATTCGGTATGTATCGAAAATTTTGATGCGATGCGGTATCTGCAAATTTCGGATATATACTCTCGGTATGTGATTTTAGCATATCGAATTTTACGATATCTTGTATACCCGTAATTTTCGATATATGATAAATATAATTTTCATATACCGTAAATTACGATACAGTATACGATATACGGTATGACCGATATGGTATGGTACGGTACTGTACGGTATGCCACCCCTGTGCACGATGGGCTGTATCTAAATTTCCATTAGATAAAAAATGATTATCTTAGAATTATGAGGAGGGAATTTGAAGCTTAATTACTCATTAAAAGAATTGTTGACATCATTATTTAACTTATGCATAAAATTGAAAAAGTAAAAAAAAATAAAATTATCAATTAGAAGAAATATGTTTATCTTCTAGATGTTTGACGAAATATGATATGGCAGCCACACCTACCATGGTGGGATGGTCTAGTCCATCTTACATGGCCCAATTGACCAATGCGTATTACGTTCGTTATTGAATAATATTCATGATATGTTCAACGAATAATTACTAAAAACAATTGTACGAGTAACACGCCGTTTAATTCGTCTAAGTATATTATAATTTGATAAAGTTTTATGTGCAATTGGTGCACGGAGTTAAGATTTAAGATCCGCGCACTCGTCCCAATCCTACTCATGTATCTACAGAACATGTCTAATATATTTAATGAATTAAGTATTTTTTTTAAATAAGTCATTATGTTACATGAGTGCACGGTGTACTTGAGTTCACAAGAGATTTACTCTTATAATTTATAAATGATGTTCTTATGTACATTCGTGATATCTTAAAATATATGGTGCATTCACTAATACACATTTGAACTTTGAATTTGACAAAAATAACGACTCGGAGAGCGGTTATAACTGTTTCTCCAAAGAAATGGGGCGTGGACAACAATGATAAAAAACCGTTGTCCAAGAAATCAAGATTTGGACAAATGGGTTTTCAACCGCTTTTGCAAGAGTGTGCTTGGACAAATATTATCAACCGCTGTCTAAGTTAATTTTTTTTTAAAATTTCTTTTATTATAAATATATAGACAAATGGTTATTAACCGCTTGTCCAATATCTTTTTTTTTAATTATTAATTTATATTTTAAAAAATCCTATAATAAAACTATAAACCAAAACTTATATATACGTCCAATACCATATATCATAAACCAAAAATCCTATAATAAAACCATAAACCACATATATATATATATATACCAAAACATCAAATAAATTAATAAACATGCATATCATGAAATAAATAAACATACAATCATAAACATACGTCCAATACACCAAAATCATGAAATATATATCATCACAAATATATAATTTAATTACATGCTACCAATATTTCAAACAACGTTCACTCAATATCGTATGAATATAAGAATCGATTGTAAAGTTACCCTTCATAATCGTTTTTCCATTTCTCCATCTTTTTCTTAGAGTAAGACTTGAGCTCACATTCTTAGACAAACTGCAAACAACGAATCAATCAATATAGTATGAATTTTTATTCAATCAATAATAATTTAAATAAATCGATAAAAATATTACTCCTATAATATTTTGTCGAACATGCGGATGTCGTCGGGCTTCATGGTCTGAGATAGATGCTCTTGAATCACAAAAACAAAAGATTATTATTTAATTATTTATTTATAAATAATAGTTTGTAATTGAAAGATAAATTAATGGATAGATTACCACTTCATCGATGATGTTGTTGTGCCTTTGAGATCGTGAATATTCCCGCCTCGACCGCTTTTCTCGTAGTCTCAAATAAGTCAAAACGGGTAACAATAGGCTCACTCTCCAAATTTTTCTTCTTTCTTCTTTCTACGATAGTGATGAATGTGTCCCTTTATTAGATATATTAAAAGTGAATATATAAAAAAAAATTAAAAGTTAGGATTTTTTGATCTCACCATATTTTCTCTTATTAAATATAACCTTTGTTCAATCCACGATATCGCTACTCCATCGACTTGGCTTGATCGCGATTTTTATTACTTCGATTCTACAAAGATAATAGAAATATGATAAACACCTTTGAAAAACTTAGGGCATTAGAAATCGAGGAAATGACATTGATCAATTTTACACGAAATCATCCTCCATAGCTCGCTCACAAACTCCTCCCAAAGATGGAGCCACCATAGGGTTATTCTACGATCTGTGGAGGATCTAATTTTAGTAAAGACCAGCTTCCTGATCTCGTGTGTTACTTCTCAACCAAGTCCAAAAATTCTTGGCCATTACTCCAAATTTTCATGACAATATTTGCTTCTTCTTTGTGTGGTCAAGACCTCTGAATGTAGTCTATACGCATATAACATAACAATTTAGTAAATTTAAGTGTCATACTACAACTTTCAATAAATATATAATTAACATACCGTAAGTTCGTCCCATAATCTTTCCTTCAAAGGAGTTCAGTTTGAAATACGCTACCTCCTATCGGGCAAAGACGATAGGGTCACGCTCCGATCGGCTCCCAATGTAGAAGGACAACGACTAACTCTCATTTCCTATCGTTTCTGTCAAACTCATTGAACGATAACTGCAATAACATAGTATTTAATTAGGTTCAACGATCAATCAATATATTTATCGATTTCAAACTGCTCAATTATAATAAAATTACCAAGTGTTTTCCTTTGCTACGATCTCTTAATAGATGACATGGTGACTATACCCAGAGTGCGCTTCTCCCCGGAGCTGCTAGTGGTGGTGGGAGCATCAGTGTCACACTCTCTCAAGTCATCAGGATGTTGTCGATCATATGCACCATGATCATATGCGCCATGATCTCCATCAGAATATCCATCATCATCTCCATCATCTCCGGGATATGGCAAACGAGACATGATCCTGTAAAACAGAAGAAACATACACCAATACATAAAATATGATATATATAGTTTCAAACCTGAAAAAAGAAAAAGATGTTTACATAGTTTCACTGTGACACTTAACCTACAAGTATTGAGAATCATCTTCTAATCCCAACATTCCTGATAAAGAAAGCTTCTGATATCATAGAATTTACAATTTTTAATTTGAAATCTTGAATAATAACCTAAAGGGAACCCATCTCTCATCCAACATAAGTAGAACGAACAATGAATGTTACCACATTTGGATGAATATTATGATATATCATCTCCTTCAGCAGCAAAGGGGCAAAGGGGCACATCAATGTCAACATTGTTGATGACATTGTTGTAACTTGAAGTATTTGAGAATCTGATGTTTAATTGTTGCTGTGTATAGATTTATTGAAGATATGTATTCTTGGAATGAAGATATGTATTCTTGGAATACAAGATTATCTCATTAAATTCAAGAAATCTCCCACTTGGTTATTCATATAGTAAATTTCAAAAATTTTGAAATATAAAGGGCAAGAAAGATTTTCTTGATTTTCTTGAAAAGATATTATGGTAGATATGTATTTCTTGGAATACAAGTATATCTCATAAATTCAAGAAGATCCAAATCTTGAAATCTTGATCCTTAAATTTCGAAAATTCCATAACAAGATGAGGTGGGATTTTTTGTGGAATATTTTAATTATGAAGAAAAGAATATATGAGATATATTCAAGATTTCTTGGAGATCAAGAAAAGATTTTCCCACATTGTTTTTTCCCAAAAATTTCGACCACCACCCTATCTATAAATAGGGGATGATTCTTTCATTCCCAAGTACAATTCCATGTGCTGGAAAATTTAGTAAATCCACAAAGGTGGTGCAACAATTTTTTATTTTTCCTTTTGTTAATTGTTCGTGAGCATCCTTCCACCAGATTGTCGAGCAAGGACTAGGGAATATTTGGGAAGGCCTTTTGGTGTGTTTTCATCGACGAGTCCATTGTCATTCCAAGATGTACGTTCACGTAAACTCGTAGTAATTCCGCATGCTCAGGATTTACGTGAACTGTTTTATATGCATGATTTGTTGTTGGATTATTATTTGAATTAATATAGGATTAATTCATGCTAGTAATAATTGTTAGAATTAAATTTGTATTTAAATATTCATCCCGAATAGATCCGTGCAAATAATTCCCCAACAGGTTACGGCATTGGCGGTTCCACAGGCTTCTTCTTCCTCGCTAGGAAACAACATCCGCCAGATTTCTTCTTCGCCAGATTTCTTCTTCGTCTTTCTCGCATCGCAACAAACGCGACCAGATCCCAGTTGGTTTTTACGAGTCTGTGTCTCTAGGTTTTTCCTTTTATTCTCTTGTTCTTCCTTTTCTTTTTCCTCTTCCACATTCTTCTCGCTTTCTTCAATTTTTTCATCCTCGCAAATTTACAGGTCCTTTTGCACTCTTTTCATGTTGTTCTTCAAATCTGTAATTTTGGACTGAGGTTTTTTTTTTGAGTTGCTACGGATTTTTGTTCATGTAGTAACACTTTTTTGTTCATAGGGTAACACTCTTTTGTTCATGTAGTAACACATCAAGTTGTGCTTTAAATCTGTAATTTTAGACTTGGGATTTCTTTCCCCGCTTGTACTGGTTTTGTTCATGTGGTAACACGTTTTTCTTCATAGGATAACATTTTTTGTTCATGTAGTAACACATCAAGTTGTTCCTTAAATCTGTAATTTTAGACTTGAGATTTCTTTTCGCGCTTGTACTGGTTTTGTTCATGTGGTAATACATTTTTCTTCATAGGGTAACACTTTTTTATTCATGTAGTAACACTTATTTTTTTAGTAATATGTAACACTGTATAAATGTTGTAATATTATGTGAATACTCATGTGTTATCATATGAACAACAATGTGTTACTTTATGAACATTTATGTATTACATTATGTTTTAATACTTTTTACGTAAGATGTGAAGTTATTTCAATATAACAATGTAGTAACACTACACATAGATATAGTAACACACAAAAACTTGACAAAAAAAATAATTAAAAATTATGTGTTCTAAAAGAATTGAACTTACAACCAAATACCTTAACAACAAACCCGAACCACTAGGCTACAACACATATTTTATAAACATATTTTTTCTATAAATATATATCTGTCCTCCTAAGACCTGAAGCCCACAACCCTTCCCGCCATGTCCGACCCGCGCCCAACCCAACACGCGAGTTTTTCAATTTTTTGTCTTATTTGTGTGGTATTGCATATAACACTAGAGTGTAATATTCCATAAGAGTCATACTCCATCTCAATCATCAATTGTTTAATTTTTAAATTGACCCATTCAATTTATTATTTTTTATGATAAAAAATATAATATATTATTACATGATTAACCTTCTTTTAGATTAAATATTTCAAATATTTATTTAATTTGATTCTTTCAAATTTACTTATAATCGTATTTTTTTTGTTAAACTACAAATAATATATATTCTTAATGACAAAAAATTGTATGAGATGTGCTACAAATCAGAACAAATCAACATCTTCATTTTCAAAGTATTAAAATATTATTGTTCATATTATACTCCGTCTCATCGTGAAATCGTCTTCCACAAATTCATTGTTAGTATTCTATTTTTAATTATGTAGCTTGTTGACTTTTAAATTTTTCAATATTATTTATTTTTTACCCGCGTAATACTCTAGATTATAACTTAATAATTTAATAAAAATGAATAAAATACTAGTTGTAAAATCTCAAGTTTAGGAATGAAGAGTGTGAATATTTTGCATAGAAGTTTTTGCCATTTTGCCTTGTAAACTACCTTTAATATGATATTTGTGATTACTCTTATGTATTTTGAAGGTTTTGGGGTATGGAACAGGGAATTAAATTTATAATATGTATTTAAAATTATATTATTTAATAGGAAAAATGTATTTTTGGGTCCTATAAGTTTGTTACATTTTTGTTTTGGTTCTATTGATGTTTACATTTTGATTTTCGTCTTGTAAGTTACACACTTTCAATTTTTTGGTCATTTTGACTTTAAATTTTAATTTTCATCATGTAACTTACATACTTTTACTATTTTTTTTTAAAATTTTGATTCATGTACATTATAAAACGAAAATCAAAATATAAAAGTCAATAGGACCAAAATTTCACAAGTGTGTAAATTACATGACGAAAATTAAAATTTAAAAGTCACCATAACCAAAATAAAAAAGTAACAAAGATTTAGGATGAAAAAAAAAATCATTTTCCCTACTCTAATCTTGATTCTCAAGAACTAAAAAATCCACTATACCACGTCTCATCTATTTGAGAGGTATGAGTATAATTCATTACCCATTTCAATTCATATATTCTTTTCATTTTGCTAAGTACAGACATAGAATAGTCAGAACTTAGAGGGGCGGATCCTCTGCGGTAACTACACGGTGCACTTGCGGTATAGGTTCCAAAATCCATAACCTGGATGGCTTAGCAAATCCATTAATTTAAAATAAATTTAGTTGTGCCTTTTCCAATTTCTTCAGACTGTAGTCAATGACTCATGAAAGCCTCTAAAGGAGCCCAAAAGCAAACCTTTATGAGGCCCAAAGTACATCGGCCCACTAACAAAATAAGGGAAAAAAGATTCTAAAGGAGCCCAAAAGCAAACCTTTATAACAAAATCAGTGAAAAAAGATCAACAAACTCATAGAGCCAGAGTTGAAGAAGATCAAAACCTATAAACATCAAAATTCTTGTGATTGCAGGGTTTCAGTGTTCTTGCTAACTAAATTGAATTAAACAAACCAAATGTTGGGTAGAAGATGTTGGAAATATTAGAAAAATCCAATAATCAAAATAAGACAAGGAAAAGATAAAAACGAAGATCAAATGAAAACCACTTGAGGCGTGCTTGAAATGCACTGTCCTTAAGGATTTACACTTAGCAATCCCCCAGGATTCAACAAGTCTTCTAGGATAAACCTAGGATCATGAGCAACAAAATAATAAACCCAGCAAAAAGAATAGAAGAAAAAAAGGATTTACGCAGTGTTTTTTCTTGTCATCTATTCTCAATAAACACTCTGATATATATATAATAAATCTGCAAGTAAAACGGTTTTTTACCACCTTAAGAATAGGAACAGACTCATAGTGATTTTAATTAAAAGATAAGCACGGTTATTTCTGTTGAGAAGAAATAGGAAACAAACTTGGTGGATAAGTTTTAATAATTAATATATTTTTGAAATACTTTAAATAATAAATTTACAACAATCTCCACCTATTTCAAAAATATTTATAAAATAATTTATAAAGTCTCGAGAAAAAGATTTATTTAATGCCAAAATAAAATAAAAATAGTTGGGTATCACAAGACTATGTAATGCATCGAATCTGGTGTCTTTTGGACTATGAACCAGACCTAGAAGGGATAAGGTATAAATTACTAAGCATTGGTGAAGTATATAGCTTCTATGAACCAATAACTTATTGTTGTAACTTAAATTGCTTATCCATCACATTACATGTGTTTATTTTGTTGCTCAACGCGGTTGTGCGAGAATAGGCCATGCGCGTGCCTGGTTATTCAAGAGTGCTCTAGAGACTTAGCCACTGTCTCATAGGAGCGGCCCCACTCCACACTCATATAGGTGAGTTCATCAAAGATATTCTCAAAATAATATACCACCCATAAAATTTATGACTCATTAAAAACTTTTAATTTTATCCTCTCAATTTGCAAAAAAGCACCACACTTATTTTAGAAATCATTTGCTTTAAAGCACTACATATTTAGGAAGGGATATAATTTAAAGGTCTTAGCTTTAGAATCCAACAAATGGCTTTGTTATTACCCATATGAACCTTATTCATGGGATCTCCAATCACAAAGGTTGGGTTCCTACCACTGTTAATTTTCAATTGACTTGTCCCATTCCTCTTCAATTAAGACTAGTCAAATCATTTCATCTTCTACCAGCTGGTTAACCACTTCATTTAGTATACGAATATGTCTATTTTACCATTGAAAGTTTTATTCTTAGCAATGGTTATTGCTTCTTAGCAATCACAAAGCATCGACAACACCGAGTGTCTGCTTTCATCTAATTGAAATACAAGCTAAGCAATTTCTTAGCTTCATGGCCTCATTGTTGCATAATTTCGAGTATAAAACTCTGACATCATAGTATGTTTAACAATTATAGTTTGTGCATCAAATTCTCAATAATTTGTGCAAACTCAAATTGAGCCACAAGATCACCTTGATATATACAACTATCTTCTTCAAGAGAAGTAAAGTCACTAGATAATAAACTTGATCATATCACTCATGCCACTTATATAAATCTCATAATCTAAATCTCTTTTTTAAAAATTCTTTAGACGTCCATTTAATGAATAAAAGTTTTTTTTTAAAGAAGACAATTTAATTAAACCTTGAATGGATGAAATTATAGACATTTGTCAAACAATGTCAAAAAGAATAAAAGTTTTATTTTGAATAAAACTATTTTGAAAAATCCATTCACAAATCAATAGGTTTATAACCAGATGATAAATCATTTAAAAACATGTCTCAAAATTGTTTAAATAATTGGATTTTCAATAGAAATAATCTTGCAAAAAATTGAATCATTTGAAATAATATGATTTGAAAAATTTCATGAATCCTTCTAAAACAAGGTAAATATAAAAATCATTTGCAAAAATTCTTTTCACTCAATTAAATGATCAACTCTATTGTGGTGCATGAGAAATTAGCTCATCATTCAAAAGAATACAAGTACAAATAATACTATTTGTATCAACAACAATATTAACACCCAACACATCACTTCTCAACATTATAAATCCATAAGCATACTGAGCTCAGGAAAATCAATAAACATGGAATCAAATATTTTAGAGTTGGACATCCTCACACCTCCAAATATTTTTTCAAGTTAGGTGGATAACACACATTTTGATAGCACATACTATGGCAAATAATATGAAGACAAAATAATTTCACATTTATACAAATACCAAAAACTAAACATGCAATAATCCCTCCAACACACATTACCTAATTTGATAAATGAAGTACGAAACAAAAAAACAAAGTAAAGAGTCCGAACACACAAAATTAATAGTCTGCCACAACAAAATTCCAATTTCCATCCATGTATAAAAGCTCTGCAAGTATAAGACCCTTAATGTCCAAACACACACGAAGTACAATACACTAACCATAAAAGTTGCAGCATCCCAAACCACTATTTTCATGCTACCGAATTTTAGTTTCAAGAATTTCCTCTTTCAATAATTAAACATGTATGAACCATGTAATATGCATAAACATTCCTAAACAAAGTTGGACATTGCATCTCAAAACTGCAAGCGTAAATAATATGCAACATAAAAACTTTAATCCTCTTAAGACACAAGTCTTCTGCAGGCGATACGTGCAAAATATAAAAGCTGATTTTAAAGCTCAATCCCTTTTACACTTGAATCACAATTAATTTGTTTAAGCGTATCAAGTTGGTTTAAACAAGAGCGAAGACATAAGTGTAGGGAAAACTCTAATTCTATTAACGCAATTAGAATGAAATTCGATGATGCTTTCTAAAGAACACGTAAAAGAATTTAAATGTAAAAGAATTTAAATTCTCAATAGAAAAACTCTTTTAGAAATCAATCAAAATAACGAGAATGAAACACCATATTTCGCGAGAGATTTTTATTTCCATTTTGTTTTACAAAATTTCTACTCTTAAAAGAAAACCCGCCCACAAGAATTAATAAGACGAATCAAATCAAAATAATAATATTCAATAACATACTATCGGAAGTAATTAATATTTAAATGCATAAAAAAAATCTAAGAAATTTCATTCAGGGTTACCTCAACCACAAGAATCATTCACGCATACCTTCAAGGAATTAGGGTTTATGACCATATCAATTTTTCTCCAACTCCTGGCAAAACCTTTAACCACTTTATGCGTGCCTCTAATGGCGTAAGAAGTAACGTCTCTCCGGCTACCAGGTCTCGTTTTTGCCATGGATCGTCAAAACCCCTCTATCTCCTATAATATTGAAGTTATAAACTTGCAATAAAGCGTTTCCGTTTTCCCTAAATGGTGGTTTGGAAAACCTAGATTTGGGGAGAAAGAAATTCTAGGGCTAGATGATTTTTACGTTAATTAAACCTTCAGTACTGAAAGACTGGTCTTTTTGGATTGCGCGAGGTGGTGGATGATGGTTATATCGGTGAAATATGAATGATATTTGGTGACTGTAAATCCTTAAGATTGTTGGAAATATTAGAAAAATCCAATAATCAAAATAAGACAAGGAAAAGATAAAAACGAAGATCAAAGGAAAACCACTTGAGGCGTGCTTGAAATGCACTGTCCTTAAGGATTTACACTTAGCAATCCCCCAGGATTCAACAAGTCTTCTAGGATAAACCTAGGATCATGAGCAACAAAATAATAAACCCAGCAAAAAGAATAGAAGAAAAAAAGGATTTACGCAGTGTTTTTTCTTGTCATCTATTCTCAATAAACACTCTGATATATATATAATAAATCTGCAAGTAAAACAGTTTTTTACCACCTTAAGAATAAGAACAGACTCATAGTGATTTTAATTAAAAGATAAGCACGGTTATTTCTGTTGAGAAGAAATAGGAAACAAACTTCGTGGATAAGTTTTGATAATTAATATATTTTTGAAATACTTTAAATAATAAATTTACAACAGAAGATTTCGACAGGTGCCTCTGGTCGCTGGGGCCGTCGTGTAAGTTTCTTACTTCCTCTAACCTTAATTTTTTTGTTTAAATTTTTCCGTACCAGTCCTTTGCCATTAATTAATCGCTATGAACTCGTGATCTGCTTGAAAAAAGTTATTTTATACATTTCAATTGCATCTTTTTGTCTATACTTTAGTTTTTGGTTGAGCTGAAATTTCCGTTTTGAGTAGTCAATTCGTTAATATCATGATTGAGATATGATTTGGGAATTTTTTTCAGTAGATGTTTAGTGCAACAAATTTGAGCGCATAGGTGGACACCACAAATAGGAAAATGCGATCTAGGGTTTATCAAAGCTAGAAACAGAGTGCGATGTAGGCCGAATGTTAGTGTTTAAATTAGGGTTAATGTCATTTTGTATCCCTGAATTTAGACAGAATTAACTCTTTGAGGGGTGCTATATTTAATTTTTTAAAAGTTTTATACTGAAATGTAATTAAAAAAATCAAAAAGTAGTTTAAACATCACATTTAGTACCCCGGAATATTTGATTCGGCCGGAGTAAGTGTGTACTTTGATGATCAAACTTGATATTGAGTGAAAGTTGGGGACCAATAGTGGAAAAAGATAAACTTTAGGGACCAAATATGATATTATCCATTCAGATTACTATAATAGCAGTTTCTTGTTATGTAGTGACCGCGATTAACAAAACCGTTGTAGTTCACATGTTAAATCCTATCTGTGACTATCTCAGAACAATTTGCGAGAGCTCATTATGCTATGTTTGTATAAAATATCAACTATCTGAAGTTATGGTCTTTTTGTTCACCTATGAGGCATCCACAGTGTTTTAAACTGTAAAACTCTCATGATGTCAATGCATGTATTGTCTTTATGTTTCCAACATCTTCCAATTTCCGAGTGTTTTCATAGTGTGTGTCCCTGTCTATCTTTTTTGTATACGCGTAATTTGTATTCTTGAGCATGTAGATTAGTGTTATTATGTCGTACGGTCTTGCTCATTACATCGGAGGAACCATTATATTTGGCGTAGTGTGCGCTGCTAGTATTTAACTTATGTCAGAACACAATGAGAATAGAATTTTGATACAAAGAAAACACGAAAGTTGCTATACTCTTTCTTTCTGTTTTACATGTAATTATCTATATGGAGGCTTGTTTATAGATCTTTAGATCAGTTGTTGTAAGATATGGAAATATGTGAAGGTAGAGTAACACTTGGGTGCACTGTGCAAATGTTGCACAACTAATACCATCTAAATTGCTTTTGAGTTGCACGGTGGAACTGGTGCATATAAGTATTCGCCGTGAAGAAAGATGCTTGTTTTCAATTGTGGAAATGTATTGCTAGTTGTGAAGCATCGACTCTCACTTGAGCTCAATTTTCGCATTGGATGTCTGGAGAATTAGAATCTTTCGAGATTTACTGGAGTTACTTTCTGTTAAATGCCTATTTTCATTTCCTTTTGCAGAATAGGAGTAGTGTCTGGAAAAGCCATATTCGGGCAGCCTCTGGACGAGTACTGGAAGAAGAAGCTTGAACAAGAAGCAGCAGCAACAGCAGCAAAAGAGAACGATTCTAGCTCAAATTAGACGATTTTAAACTTCTCCAATGACAAGAAACGCTAGGTAAAAAAGACTAATTATTTGCAGTAAGAAATCAGAAATGCCGCTCCAACATTTCAGGTGCCCATTATGCTGCATCGAACAGCACAGTCTCTGCATTTTATAATCTTCTAGCTCTCAGCTGGTCGAAATTGTAATCCAACCTTCAGAAAAAAAGAGAGTTTGTCATCTAAAAGAATGCCTTAGTTATTCCGGTTTTTGTTTTATGGAGTACTACTTATTTTTTCAGTATTAAGGTTGTGACATTCTTAAATAAGTGTAGTTACTGGTAGTAAAAGTTTTCAAGTTAATTTAACCAGTTAAACTCATGCCTCCTAGTTTACATATATTGTTCTTTGCAACTAATTTACCTGTGAATTTTAGTCTCCAGAGTTGAAGAACTCCCAGTTTTCGGTTGAGAATCTTGAGTCATGATACTGTGTATGCATAGAGATGTTTAACGTTACAAGTCATTGGAATCTAATTTAGTAACTTTTCATCCAAGTTGTCCGATTTGGATTCTAAAGGGAAGAAAATCAAGAAAGGCAAAATCAACATTTGATCACTTCTTTACAATCAATTGAAACACACTACATGTGTTGATCACTTCTGTACAATCAATTGAATCCATAAATCTCAATTCTGAGCATTGCAGTTGCAAAGAATCATTTGAGAAAACTAGTAATTTGGCGCCAAAATCCAAGGGCTATTCAATATGTTCAAACACAAGGTAAGACACACACTACTAACTGCACAAGATTTACCACTCGCATACCTCATCGTTTCGACCCCTCTATCAACAACTCGTTGATGAACAATGTCGACACTTCTCCTGATGCACTCCGACAGCTTCTCGAGCAAAAACTCCAGAAAAGATCGAACCGATTCAAAAGTCACCACCCCCGTCATATCAAGAACAAATCTCCTATTCCTCGCCACACCCAAACAAGATCGCGTTTTTCTCACCAACCCACCACTCTCCTGATCCTTTTCCCTCCATTTCTTCCCTCCACTGAAACCATCCTCATAACCATCCTTCGAATTCGGATACTTCTTCGAATTCGTGGTCCAACAGTCGTAAGACGTTTGTACACAAGTCTCCACCGCCCCATTGAAGAGTGAAACTAGCATGTCCCTCACTCGAGCTTCACGCTTGGGATTCGTTAACCCATTGAAGAATTCATCATACGTGTTGATGTTCGTCGTCTTGTCAAGATAAACAGTCACGGCCGTGCTCACGAACAGTCGAACGACGTCCCCAATTAGCTCTTTACACTTATCATCATCACAAACAATTCCAACCCATTTAGAAACAGAGTCCCCTGTTTTCAGATTATCCCGTCCCCATTCCGAATATAAAGTCATCACCATGTTCTTGGCAAAACTCCCACAACAGCAGAAGCGAAACCCGACCCGGCTTCCGAAAAACAGCTTATCCAAAACCCGGCCCGTCAAACTACCGGAAGCACCATTTCCATTCCCACTCCCACGCAAGATTCCGATAGCCAGAGCATGAGAAATCCGAGATAATGACTCGGAGAATTCATCCGATTTAGCAATTTTGGAAAGCTGTTTCAAGCTCTGAGGAATCTGATCAGAATCAGACCCCAGAAACTGCTTCATATCTTTGGAAAGAATCCCGATCGCGTCAGCAGAATCGGAAACAGCTTCAGCTACAGAAAATAAAGCAGAAAAAAGCTTCAAAAATCTCTGCCTTTTCTTAACAATAGAAGGCAAGTTGTAAACGCTGTACGCACCATGACACGTGAACCCGAATGCTCCTAAAACAATACACAACTTTCTATTCCTCTTTCCATAATCTAAATCCATCAATTAAGTCAATATTGAAGGAGCTATGTGCACGTAAAATTCAAGAAACAGGGGAAGTAAGTTGAGTTGAAACGCTGCAGTTTGATTTGATAAGAACAATTGAAATTTGGAAAGGGCAGGTGTTGAAAAACAAACTGTGGATAGGCTGGAATGGAATTTTGGATATGGATGAGGATTATAGAGAAGTTGTATTAGTTATTATATAAATATCTGGTAGTTTATAGTTGTGAATTGTGATAGGAGGATAGAGATGAAAAACTTTAGAATATGATGGATCATTTTAAGGACGGTGGCCCACACATAACCTGTTGTTAACTTCTTGAATTGAAGGGTCGAATTAATGGGGATGGCAATTAGAGGGTTTAAATTTGGTCCAGCGTTCAACCCACTTTTCGGTGCTGGTTTCGATCTGTTACATAATTAATGTGTTATTCTTGAATCTTATAATGAATATTGACCTTTAGAGCACCCCAATGATAGCCTCTACACTTATGCAGCCTTTGCACTAGTGTGGTGTAAAATTTACTCTACATTCAATTTTATCTCCAATAGTCAGTGATGCAAAAGTCGGTCTAGGCGACCGCCTGTTGCCTTTAGTGCGGTCGTCGGGTCAATTCAATTTTGATTAGGCGTCGTCTAGACGGCCGAGTCGGGGGCTAGACCGCCAAGTCGGGAGCAAGGTGGGCCACTAAGTCGTTTTCCGTCTGGCCAGGTCCCCAACACAGGTATTATTTGTTAATGGGAGAGCTTTTATTCTTATAATAAGTTGATGATAAGATAAAGATTGATAACTTTCACTACACTAAAATTTCAAAGTACATATTTGTTTAGCTTTTTTATGTTAAATTAATTTTCTTATACTATGTAGTGGATAATGGATATAAGAAAAGATGTTTGAAATGTTATCTTGATTTAGACGGTTGTATAATGAATTTGTTACTTAATTTTGAAATGTATTTTTGTTATAAGATATCGATATATAAATAGTAAATAAATTTAATTTAGATGAAAAAAAAAAAAAAAAGAAACCGAATCGACTAGTCCCCAACTAGGCGCTAGACGGTCCAAATCCGTCCGACTATCGATTTTTGACTTCTGCACCCTTGTCGATCGCTAACGCTACATTCTACACTATATATATTATGTTTAATTTTTTATTAAATTAAATTATTCAGTATAAACTTAGTTAATACATTATACAATTCTAAAACTGTGTTCAATTCTTTGGGCACATATTTTAAGAAAAGATAGATAAAATAAATAAAGTAAATGTTATTATGGATATTGTGGGGTCCATTTATGAATAAAATGAATTTTGTGGCTAAGTACAATGACAATATTATAATTAGGTGATGGTTGAAGAGTGAAGATAAAGTGAGTGTGTCCATAAAAAGAATGAGCACACTTTTGATGGAGGAACGAATAAGAAAAGTGAGCACCCCTTTGGTGGACGAAGGGAGTACATTTTATACTCTTATTATCAAATATAATGATTTTTATTACATATTTACAAAATATTATTTTGTGTGAAACATTCGGATTTTAATGTATTTTTTGTGATTTAATTATGAATTATGTATTTAGTTTTAGCATTTTATGTATTTTAATGTATTTGTGTGATTTAATTATGAACTATGTAATTTATTTTGTGATTTATGTATTTTAGTTTATTGTATTTTGTGTGTTTTAATTATTTATCTAGAACTTTATTATTTAGTTAAAAATAATTTTATATTGTATAAATATAATAAATAATATTTTTTACAAATAATAATAATGAGAAGAAAAAAATAATAAAATATAAACTATATTAAAAATAAATGAAAACAAAAGAAGTGGGGTGAATCTTGCACCACATTAGTGTAGTATGAAATTGTAGTGTATTGTTGTGGAGCACCATCTTGCACTACATGTAGAGGTTGTGCTTGTAGTGCTCATTTGTGAATGCTCTAACACGTGTCAGACGATTTCATATACTAGACGAATATTTGTTTACTTATGTTATATTAGTATGACCCATGAATCTGTGGGGCCTCATCCAATCACATTTTAAATAGCAATATAATTTAAATATTTAAGTGGAACACAATTTCATGTATGAAATCATTTCGCATAAAAGTGTTTAAAAAATATTAAATATTCATGAGTGGGTTTCATGTGGGGGTGAGCACTATCCGATAAAACCTGAAAAATCGAGTCAAATCAAAATGGAATAAAATTTTGATTTAGTTAATTTTGTATTCGCTTCGGTTTCGGTTTTCAATTTTCAATTTTTTGATTTTTTGTTTCAGTTTTTTAGGTAAAATTGCCGAAAAATTGAAAATTGAACTGAAATAATACACACACACACTCTCTCTCTCTATATATATATTAAATCTTATTTCTAGTTCATTTTTTAGTTTTCTAACAGAAATAATACGTTATATGTGGATTGTTAATATACGTAGCAGTGTAGTACCATTGGACCTTGTGTTATGTTATTTAATTTTTAAATTTCTACCGTAAAAAATGGACACATACCTTTAAAAATGGTTAAATTTCATAATGTCAAATAATTTCGGTTTTTTACCAAAATCGAACCAAAAATTCGATTAGATTTAAGATCGGCTATCTTCGTAAAATGGTTCGATTTTGGTTTATTATGATAAATATTTTGGTTATGTTCGGTAACCGAATGCTCACCCCTAGTCTTTTTTTTTTTGACAAAAAGTTAGTTATTAGTAGTTAGTACACCAAGCACCCAAATACTCCACGAAATCGTCAGTCCACCTTATAACTCCCATAACTCCAATTCGTTCCCAGAGGGAATCGAACCTGGGTCTTTCGCTTAAATGAGGAGCCCAGTGGCCAGGTGGGCTAAGCCACCTGGTTATGCTCACCCCTAGTCTTATATGCACCTGGTGCATTGTGCACTCCATAATGTATTTTAGAACCATGCAACTCGTTGCACTAAAACATACAACTTGTTTATACTAAAATGTGCAACTTATTTCCCATATTAATAATTGCACGGTTCAGTATAAACGAGTTACATAATTTTAAAATACACTATTGAATACACTGTGTATATGATGTATACAAAACTTAGTCAATATTCATTCAAATTATTATATTATGTATATTTTATTTTGAAAGTTAAATATAATGAGACGGTGCGTGTTGAACCCAACATGTCGGCGGGGTGTGTCCCTTGTCCAGCATTTCCTGGACGACGGGTATTGAAATAGGTCAAATATATTCCAGACTCACCCTATTGTCATCTTTTAATATATATATTTTTTTTAGGATCTTGTTTCGTGAAAATTTTATTAAAAATATTTGTCTTTAATTTACTTGTATATCATTCATTATTTTTTTATTTCTGTAGTTTCTTGAATTTCGAACAATTGGTCTAAACTTTAATGTTTATTTATTATTTTAATTTCGTTTTTTTTTTAATTTATAATTGGGCGATACTATAAAAAAGTTGTATATCATGAAGACATAGTATTCTTCCTTTTTCTGTTAATGCACTTGTTGTTCCAACTCAATTTAGGATAAGAGTATTGAGGTTGATTTGGGCAACCTAACATACTAAGTTATCCAGTTGTTAAAAAAAAAATAAAAAATTATCCATATAATTTAATTGAACATGTGCGTAAATTTTACTTGTCAAAAATTTGTGTCAATTACGTGAGCATTGTAATTAATTTTATAAAAACAGTCACGATGTGGGCGAGTGTAAATTTTAATACCATAAAAAAAAAATTCTATTTTATATAAAAATTCAAACTCGTATAAATACTTGAAACTAATCCATTTATATTAATTTCCGATAAGGACATTGCTTTTCTTTATTTCAGATTATTTTATTTTTCTTTTAAATTTCATAAAATGTTACTTTTGATTAAAATAAAAAATTAAGTTGCAAAGAGATTTGATGGCGACACTAGTTACGTTATAGCATATCATCAAATCCTCATCACAAATAATAATCTGATAATTTTCAGGTAAATTATTTTATATATAAGCTTCGTAATTATTTTCCTAAAACACTTCACAAATTATTATATTTAATTTGTTATAATTTTTTTCCTCATAGTGAAAGTTACAGAGTAGATTTTTTTTGTTTTGTTTTGCATATATATAGAAGAAAGTGCGTGCATATATATATATATCTTAGTTTTAAAATATTGAACAAAAAACATCAAAAAAAAAAAATTTTGAACAAAAAGTGTAATGCTGTAATTTATTTAATTTTTATAATTTTCTCAATCCGTATCTTTTATTTTTTGAAACGTTCTCAGTCCAAAACTCTATCTAGCTACAGTGGGACTTTATTTTAAGACGAGTAATCTCATTAAATTAATTTTAACACGTGTTATTACATTATGCCAAAAATAGTCAACTCGCGATAAACCGGAGGCGGCGCCCTGTGTTCAAGACACGCCAGAGAGGAATATTATTCTCTTTCCTGGTGTCCCTCTCACTGTCCAGTGGGTCCACTACCGGCACTGGCGCCCTGTGTTCAAGAATGAATTATTGTAAACATGTTAGAAACTATCAGAATCGAGAGGGAATATTATTATATTTTATTTATTAACTCATATAGACGATCTTATAAATGAGTACAATTTAATGCCAACTCTCTTGTGGGGTTTTACCGGTGGTCCCTTTGTGTTGTTTTTTTTTTCAAGCAAAAATGTTTTTGCCCAGCCCTAGCTATAAGAGTCATCATGGTTTTAATTACGCAGCAGATTATATACCTATTACATTTATAGATAATATCTTGAATCATAATTCGCTAGGATTTATATATTTTGAAAAGAAAAAGAAAAAAACTGAATAATATAAATTTGGAATCGGTGATTTATAAAATTAACTCAATCTTCTATATTATTTTGATTACAATTTTGATATTAACTAAAAATAATTATAAATATGAAAAAACTGTAATTTTTTTTAAAACGACAAATGTATATAAATTATTTAATTCAATGATATTAGTAGTCATCCAATCAGAGTTTTATATAATTTTAATGAATTATTTTAAAATTGATTTTATAATTTTAGAAATTATCAAATCGTTAATTGATTAGATATTTAAAAAAAAAAAACATTATGCCAAAAATATATAGTATTATCTATTAATTTTTGTAATATAATATATATTTTATTTATTAACTCATATGGACGATCTTATAAATGAGACAAATACAAATACAATGATACAATTTAATGCAAAATTAAAGACTCACTCTTTTTTCAAAATGGATTAAAACATCAAACGTCAAAACTATGCACCTGCTTTTACCAATGTCGTGGAAAGAGATATTAATTTCTTAAATTCGAAAGAATAATTGTCGCCTTTCGTAAATCAAATGTTCATTTTTTTATTCAGATTTAATCAAGCAAAAATGTTTTTGCCCAGCCCTAGCTATAAGAGATAACCATCATGGTTTTAATTACGCAGCAGATTATATACCTGTTACATAATATAGATAATATCTTGAATCATAATTCGCTAGGATTTATATATTTTGAAAAGAAAAAGAAAAAAACTGAATAATATAAATCTTGGAATCCGGGCGAGTTTATAAAATTAACTCATTCTTCTATATTATTTTGATGATACAATTTTGATATTAACTAAAAATAATTATAAATACGAAAAAACTGTAATTTTTTTTATAAATATACAAATGTATATAAATGATTTAATTCAATGATATTATTAGTCATCCAATCAGAGTTTTATATAATTTTAATAATATGACTAAATCTAATAATTTTTATTTTATTTTAAATAATGATTTTATAATTTTACATGAAATTAGCTAGACCAAATCGTTAAAATTAATATATTAAAAATATAGATATAGATTATTAATAATTTAATATTGATAGTCACACATGACTACATGAGTCCATGGACCATGACACATCCAGCGTAATGCACAACACAACCGAGTTTGAGAGCGGATTGACGATTTTAGCCTCCCGGAAAAGCTGCAACTCGAAATTTGATTCGAATTCGAGGCCCATTAAATTGAAAGTATCTAAAAAATACAAGGACGTGTTTAGGTGGCGCAACTTCGAGCCGCCGCAATTACTGTACGATTTTAGCCCCCGCTCTCTACGTGGCGCGTTCCAGCTATCACTCTTCTCTCTCATTTGACTAATTAAAATCCCTATTAATTACTAAAATCCAAATCCATATATACGTATACAAATACTTCGTATTTCATATTTCTACGTTGAGTCTCTCTCTCTCCTCCCAACCCCATCTCTCTCTCTCACGCGCAAAAATTATAGCTTACAATTTTTCCACCCTCACTGCATCTCTATTTCTTCCCAGGTAATTCATGGACTCATGGTCAATAATTATCAATTTTTTTCCCCGAAACTTTTTTTTTTTTTTTTTATTTTTTTTCATCATATATGCGTATCCCACATTACTCCTAACTGAAATCTGATTTGATTTTTGATGTCACAATGTCGTGGAAAGCGCGAGATATTAATTTCTTAAATTCGAAAGAATAATTGTCTCTAAAGTCTTTCGTAAATCTATAATTCTACCTCCGTGTAAAACCCATACTATCTCCTTATTCAGATTTAATCAATCGAATAAAATTCAACGGGTTTAATTTTCGTTTTTGCTTCATATTCAAGAAACCTAGACGCAATCACGATTAGAGAAGTTTACAAGGATTCAAGTGGGATGTTTGTGTTGCTTTCTTGAATAATAGACGTGAAAAACAAGGAGCACACCGTTTCTTAATTTCTATAAATATACATGTATGTTTTTTTTTTTGATCAGTAAAATAAAGATTTGCAAACCAAGAGTACAAGTCGTAGACCAGGTTGCAAAATAGAAAAATCTCCTGGTACAGATGTTACAAGGACTCATGCCATAGTAGCATGTAATGCTAGAAACACTCTACTCTACAGCAATCTTTAAACACACACTCTGGGATTCTGAATCCACGCGCCAAACGGAGTTGAGCGTACCTTTTCCACTCTAATCGAAAGCCATGACCAGATACGAGCTCGTGTTTCCTCCCAAAATTTGTCCACGTCGAATGTCGAACCATTAAAAATGCAGTCATTTCTGGAGTTCCATATTGACCCCACAATACCTGTCCATATAGTATCAGCAATTTTCGACACTTTTCCAAAGCCGAGAATCGATCCATGTTGTACGAAATGATCAGTCTGCCTGCAATGCGCTACAGAAGAGATGCCAAGCCATTGGTAAGCACGCTGCCAAATTGCAGTCGAGGTCGGGCACCGGAAAAAAAGATGTGAGATGTTCTCGTCTTCAGCATTACAGTGGATACAGTTGAGGTCGTCTGCTGCTGAGAAGAGACCACGGCTGAGTAAGTTGTCTTTGGTCGCAATCCGTCCCTTTAGGGTCTTCCAAACTATCGCTTGTGCTCGTCTTGGGGCATAGCTTTTCCACACTCTCGAGTACGCCTTTTTCTCAACCCTGCTAGCTGCTGCATCCGTGTCTTCATGTGCAAGGTGATCATACGCCGCGCTCGTAGAGTATAAACCATTTGTTGCAACATTCCACTCCCACCTGTCCTCCGTGTCTTTTTGTAGCTGTATCCTGTTAATGAGATCCAACAATTGATTAAAAGATGTTAATTCCCTATGGCGAAGCTCACGACTCCAGTTTAGACACCACTCCCATTCCTCACTTCCCCATGTACCCATGCTACTCACACACTCGTGTTTTTGCGAACTCAATCTATACAATCTGGGAAATTTCTCCCTCAAACTAGCATTTTCTACCCATCTATCCTCCCAAAACAAGACTCCCCTCCCGTCCCCAACTCTCCTATGAAAATTACGGCCCATGCCCCAGGGCCGTTTGAGAGAATTTGGTGGCCTGGTGCGAACTCTCAAATGAGGCCTTAAGTGAGGCCCAAGTAAATGAATATGAAACAATTTAGTTTTTATAGAAGCAATATAGTAATATTAAAAAAAAACACCCTAAACACGGTATTGAAGTTATTTTCTAATTTGGGATACATATTTATATGCACAAACTGACTGACAGAAGATCAACGGTAATTTTATTGGAAAATAGAGAAATTGATGGAAAATTAATAGAGGTTGAAAAAATTAAGGTTGAATTTTATTGGAAAATAGAGAAATTGATGGAAGATTAATGGAGGTTGAGAAAATTAAGGATGATAAGAAGAATTGAAGATTTTTTGTTGGTTGTTGTATATTCTTAGCATCAGATTTATGATTTTAATTTTTTTTAAACCTAGTAATGGGCTTTCAAAATTTGGGTCCGGGGCCTGAAATGGAAAAAGGAGTCCAGTGCGGAGGGAAAAGTGAGCTTAGTGAACACCCTTATAACCGGCCCTGCCATGCCCACACCCTCCAGATCCCCATACAACTCACACACATCTTTCCACCAAACCCGAAATTTGTGCAATACTCACTCTACCCCTAACTCTATGGACTCGATTGCCATCCCCTTCGTTCAGCACCACCAAGCCTTCATACTTAGACTTTATTACCCTTGCCCACAACCTATTTGGTTCATTAAGATATCTCCAAATCCACTTCCCTAAAAGAGCCCGATTAAAAAGATCAAGATTTCTTATCCCCAGCCCCCCACAATTTTTACTCTTACAAACATCCTCCCATTTGATCCACGGGATTTTGCTTTTATCCTCACTCCTCCCCCACAAAAAATGACTTTGTAGACTCACAATTTCCTTAAGGGTTTTCTTTGGCACACGGTAGAAAGATAGGCAATAGATCGGTATGGCCGAAAGGACCGCTTGAACGAGTGTTACTCTTCCCCCGAAAGAAATCTGTTTATCCTCCCATTTCTTCAGCCGTTTCCGGATTTTCTCCACCAATGAGTCCCACGCATCTACCCTTTTATGATTGATACCAACACTTAGGCCCAGGTATCCAATCGAAGTTCCTCAAAATGTACCTAATCGCCTTAATATTTTCCATCTTGCTTGGGCAAATAAAAAGTGTATCATCTGCATATTGAAGATGGGATAATCTTACCTTTTCTCGACCCACTTCAACGGGCTCCAGCATCTCCAAATGTATTGCCCTGTTGACTAGCACGCTTAGCCCTTCCGCCACGATTAGGTAGAGGAAAGGGGAGGGGGTCCCCCTGTCTAAGACCCCTCCCGAGCTTGAACTCCCCGGATGAACTACCATTAACGAGCAATAAAAGAGGTGGATTTTTGTGAATATTTTAATTATGGGAAAATGAATATATGAAACACATTCTAGTATCCACGTTCTCCACTTCGGACAGAAATTTAGGCCTTCCATCATCTCGTTCAAGAAAGACCAGCTTACCGAGTCATATGCTTTCGCAAAATCAACTTTAAAAATCGTCCATCTTTTCCTCTTTTTCTTGGCCTCATCTATAATCTCATTCAGGGTTGCAATACCATCCGAGATCTGTCTACCACTGATGAATGCTGATTGAGTCTCCGAGATTATAGGATCCATGACTTTACTAATTCTGGTGGCAAGTATTTTTGAGATGATTTTTTAGAGAGACCCTATGAGGGAGATTGGCCGAAAATCCTCTAAGGACGAAGCCCGATCTGTTTTAGCAATAAGGACTATAAAGGAAGGATTTAGCCCTTTCACTATCCTCCCAAACTTGTGAAACTCTTCCATCATCCGACCAAGATCATCTTTTAGCAGGTTCCAATTTGCTTTGAAGAATCCGAACGAGAACCCGTCTGGTCCCGGGCTCTTGCCCGAGTCACATGACCAAATTGCCTGTTTGATTTCGTCCTCTGTGAAAGCCGCCGTGAGGAAACCATTGTCACAATCATCCAGCTTGTTGTTGAACAGTTCCTTCGCAGGGATAAACAGGGAGTAGATTTCTCCTTAAAATGATCTTCAAAAAACTGAAAAACGCCATCTTTAACCCCAACCACAGTTTCAGTCCATATGTTGTTAATTGTAAGGCCAGAAATTTCGTTTGCCTTATTTCTGCTGTTGATCCACCTGTGAAAATAATTCGAGTTTACGTCGCCTTCCTTAAGCCAAAGAGACTTGGATTTCTGGTATAGCATCTTTTCCTGCCAAATAAGATCTCTAAGAAGTTCAGCTGATACTTGGTTCCTCCTGATGATCTCAGATTCATCCAATCCCATGGCATCGTCTATTTTGTCCAGACAGTCAATTTCCTTTTTCCTCTTTAGTATGCTATTTTCCACTGCTCCAAAGACTTGCTTATTCCATGTTTTGATATCAGCCTTCAACAACTTTAATATATATAGCAACTTAGTCCTTAGAGGATTTTCGGCCAATCTCCCTCATAATTCGTTGCCTTGTCATTTATTTCCAATTCAAATTTTTTCCTGCAGTTTGGAATAAGATGGATATTACTTACAGGCCTTGCTTTGATTCAGAATTTGAAGTACTGATTGAAAGACTCCATCCTCCAAGGTTTGTACATATATATCACTTATCATCATTAATATAATTGTAATTAAGTTTTAATTAGTGCTAATTATCTATTCTTCCCTTATCAGGGTTTGCATTGACAATGAAACCTACCCAGATTGCACTCTTGTCAAGGTAAATCAATATTGCATATTCGGTTTAAAACAAAAAGCAATTTGACATCATCTTTTACGTCCTCTCGATCTATTACTTGTATTTATTGAATTATGGAAATATATAAGAGATATGAATGAGTTATGAGGAATATGTAGGTTTGAATTTGCAGCAATCGTCTGAAGAAAATTATATATATTTTTCTAAATGCTGGTAAATAATTCTGAAACTTTTTGATCTCTATTTGGGATGCATAACGTTACTCTATTCTTTTATATTCCATTTGGATGGATGAATTTGAAATCCGTGAATTTCACACGTAAATTACCACTATCTTCCCTTGAATTAAATGAATTTAGAAATAATTAGATTTGAGTCTAGTTTAGAATGGAGGATTTCAAATTCTCATCAAAATCAGGTCATTTAAAATCCCCCAATTTCTACTATTTCCCACTCTCTTTCCTCCTTCCTCATCTCTTGACAATTCACGATTTAAAATATATGCATTCTTACATTTATTATTTTTTAAATCTTCCCTAACCCATATTGTTCATCAACCATTGATTCAGTATTTTGTGTGGATTTCGGAGAGCTATACACACCCAGAAGAATCGAGCTAAAATAAAATATATAAAGTAGATAGTGCTAATAATTAATTCAGGTACATAGATAAAGAAGTGCTTTGGGGACCACCGGACCAGTTAATTTAATTAAGATCAAATCACATAATTAATTAACAAACTTTCTAGTTCCAATAAGTTTTTGAAATGTGATTTGAAAATTGAGAAAATTAATGACCTGTGACTGTGAATCGAGCCTTTACACCTCAATCAATATATATATATAATATATATATATATAATCCCTTAATTAATTTGTGGCTGCAGGTTGACAGTGCTAATAAGCAAGGCATGTTGCTAGATATGGTACAAGTTCTCACTGATCTTGATCTCCTCATCTCCAAAGCTTACATCTCATCCGACGGTGGTTGGTTAATGGATGGTCAGTTCCATTAATATTATATATTCATTGTCTTTTTTTTTTTTTTTAATTATCATTATTATACTAAAAAAATTTAATATCTTTTTCAACACACCATACTTTGTTTGTTGTTTGTACTCACGTGGGGTTGTTTTGATTGCGCGGCTTCTAGTGTTTCACGTGACGGACCAACATCGCAACAAACTCACTGACCAAAACCTTATTCTTTACATCGAGGAGGTTATTACCTTTTCCTATTTTTAACAATTGAATACGTACCCAATTGTATTTGTTTTCTATTATTTGAATTGATTTGATGTAATTTCATAGGCCATTTGCTCGAATAGGAACGCTCGACCGAGTATTCGCCAAACCGCCCGGTCCAAAAATTTGTCGACCGAACACATGGCGTTCGAGATGACGGGGATAGACCGGCCCGGACTAATGTCCGAGATGTCGGCCGTTCTTGCCGAGCTCGGATGCCATGTGTCGGCTGCAGTTGCATGGACCCACAAAGGCCGGGTAGCATGCATCATCTACGTGGAAGATAGCGAGAAAGGTGTTGAAAGAATTTCATTTCATATAAAAGTTCGGAACCTTTATAGAGGGTGTAGAATAAATTTGTTTATTTAATTTTCCTGAAAGGTGGGCCCAACATGGACCCCAAACGAGTTTCCCAAATGCAAGCCCAATTAGAAAATGTTGTAGAAGCCCGTCATCGGAAGGACGAATTACGTAGTGTGAGGTTGGCTGCCCCGATTCCCGGTAGGACCCACACGGAGAGGCGGCTCCACCAGTTGATGGCGGCGGATAGAGACTACGAGGAGTGTTGTTCTTGTTGCGACGGTGGTGGTGGGGGTGAATGGGACGAGTTTTATAAAGCGCCGGAAGGATGCAGTGGCACACATGTAAATATAGAAAAGTGCAAAGAAAATGACTACTCGATTATTACAATTAGGAGTCGAGATAGGCCGAAGCTATAGTTCGACATGTTGTGTACTTTGACAGATTTAAAGTATGAAGTCCATCATGCAGCTATTAGCTCTCAAGGATCTATTGCTTTTCAGGTAATTAAAATGAAGTTTACATTTTGAATCTTTATATTCAAAATTTTAATTTAATTTTTCTGAATATGATTTTAATTTAATTTTTCTGAATCTTTAGAGCAACAAAGGGTGATTCAGAGTCTGATTGCTGCCACAGAAAGAAGATTATATCATGTATGTAATTCAAATAGTTAATTAACTAACAAAAATAGTCAAGCGATCATCATTGGTTTAAAGAGTAATTGTACTTGGAGGCATCGATGCATAATTAATATTGTTAATTGAAAATAACTAAAAACTGATCAACCATGTAGAATAACTAATAACATTTAAAAATATATTTGAGTTGCACGTACAGTGCGATGAATGTATAGAAGTATTAATATTTGTCTTATTTTAATTAAAATTTATAGTACGTGCAGGGACTGAGACTGGATATCTGCACTCGAAACAGAATCGGGCTTCTATCAGATGTCACACGAGTTCTTCGAGAGAACGGGCTATCGATAAACCTGGCCGAGGTCGGGATTCGTGGCGAAAACGCCGTTGGGACATTTTACGTGGGAGATACAGCAGGGCAAAATGTGAGTCCAGAAACGTTGGAGATGGTGAGACGAGAAATTGGAGGTCATATTTTTGTGGAAAATGTTTCTTTAGGTACTTCTCCACAAGGTACTCCATCAAGGACGAGTAGTGGAGAGGAAGAAAGACCTAGGTTTTCCCTCGCTAACTTGCTCCGGACGCAACTTGAACGACTTTCGAGTAATTTGGGATCTATAAAATCTTGATTAGCTTGCTTTATAACATCTTCTTATTATAGCTCCTCTAATGTATATATTAAATAGATTTCATCTTATTATAAGGTATGTTGATAAAGATTTGAAATGTCTATATTTTATGTTATGTTTGAGATTATAGTTAATTTACACATGTACAATTTGAACTTGTAAAGACATTAAGAATCATTGGAGTAAGATAACCTAGCTAATTGATCCTTTTAACTGTAATTCTAAATTATCAGTTTAGTCATTTTTATCTGGAAAATTCAAAATTTTGTCGGAATTAGAATTTTAGGTGCACGTTACCCCTATAAAAATTTTGGAATTTTATATTTGTCGATAAATTAGCAAATGTGGAGTACCACTCAATCCAAAAAGGGTTCCTCGTTACCACTAGTCAACCCGCTCTAAACTAAACACGATCGAACCCTTTCTGGGTTGGGTGACACTTCACGTGTGTAAATTGGTTGGCAAATTGAAATCTCCAATTTTACTCCAAATTAAATACGATTTGTTCCTTTTTGGGTTGGGTGACACTTCACGTGTGTGAATTGATTGACAAGTTAGAAATTCCCAATTTTAATGGGGTCACGTGCGCCCCACTGGATCCAAAGAAAATTCGAATTTTTTAGAGAAAAATGAATATAATTAATATCTTTAGAAAAAAAATTTAAAACAAAATGAAGAGTGAATTACATATAGGTACAATTTGGAACTCATTTTCACTTTAACATACATGAATTTCCCCACATTATTCTTAGATACAAAAATAATAGTCAAATGACCCTCATACCCTTACTTTCTCCATTTTCCATACAAGACTCATTACACTATCCCCACCTAATACCATCCCATCTTTTTTTCTTCCCATAATGAATGAGAAACAAAATAGGAAATATACATTCAATTTTTTCATTGACAATTTGAAATTTACATATTTAAATTCAAAAATACTAAACTGAAGTTGAAAAAATTCTTTCTTGGTCTTCCTTCCACAAAAAATATTGTGGATCTTCTTCTTCTCGTCTTTCAATACAAACGAGTGCATAAATTTGTGCACCCGTGCACAAAAAATGAAGCTCCGGTGCAAAGAATTGTGCACCGTTTCGCAAAATTATGCACTATTTCACAAATTAAATATAGATTCATTATCAAACATTCTGGTTTTTTGGTTCTACCCAGAAGCGAGAACCAAACCCACACAAAGCACCAAGAACCTAATAACAAAACCCACACGAACCAAAACTCACATAAAATAAAATAATTGTAGTATATTCCTGTAATTCTAAACCCACAAGAAGCCTTCATCGTCAAAAATCAAAACATCGCCGCCCCAAACAACATGAATAATAAATTAATAATACAACCAACATTCAAATCATCCAAAACTGCTTATTCAACTGGTAATCAAACAACCAACATTCGAATCATTCAAAATATAATTTCAATAAAGAAGAAACAAAGATACCAACACAGAAAAATATATAATTCCTGGCCTAAATTCGACACAGGAATAATTACAAACTGGTGGGTGATTGTTTTTTCAGCTGATGGTGGGTGATTGTTTTTTCAGCTGATGTTCTACCTCATCATCCAAATCTTACAGTTCGAGGAAGAGTAGCACGGTGGCGATGCAGATTCGGAATCTTGAACCCAAAAGCCGGATTCAAAACCCAGAAAGCAGAGGCGCACCGCCGCCACCTTCGTTGATAAACTGATTTCATAGATCTACACCTAACAAATTGAAATAACTTTTAGCGCCGGATATCGCCATCGGAGATGATGGTTGGCGGCGGAGATGACATTTGTAATGGCGCCTCTTGATTTTAGGTGATGTAGAGGGGTGAGTAACGACGCCTCTTAATCGCCGGCGGCAGAACCCTTGAAGAATTTATTCAGTGGTGTGGCGGTGGAGATTTTTAAAGATCCAACAGCGACACCTCTTAATCGACGACTCTGTATCAGGCTCGGGGTATGAGACATTGTGGTGGTAATGGTGGTATTCGCCGCCGCGATTTTGAAGAGAGAGAGAGTGGGGGTGGAGTGAATGTTTAATTCAGGAATGTTAATGGAAGGGTATTTTAGGTTTTTAGATATGGTTTTGTAGCGGAGTAACGAGGCATTTTTTTGTGCAGTGGAGACTAAAATGACTTAAGATATTATATTTAAATGTAATTATATTAAAAATAAAAAGTTATAGAACAAAAGTAGAATTATCCTAAGTCACAAGACTTTATTCTTATTGAAAATGAATTTTTTTCCCTAACAATAATTTTATTTATAAAGGATTAACTTGTTTAATGGTTTTATTTAATTTAATATGTTACTAACATGGATCAAAAGAAAAGAAGAAGAGTCTAAAAATAGCAGGTTACTAACATGGATCCATGGAGAAGAGTCTAAAAATAGCAGGGCCACAAAGCCATCACTCTCCTGCCATAATAGAAATCAAGCAAACAAGCAAGAAAGAAAGAATATTTTTGTTTCCACTTTTCTATAATTCTATGTATATAATTCATACGTAAATCGAAGGAAATTATAAAATTCCTTTGTGACTCGAACTCTTCTAGGTATTATATACAACAATCATTAGTTATGGTGGGACATATGCCCATACAGCATTAATGGACAAACAAATCCTTGCATGATATATTATCTTTAACAAATATTCATGTACAGTGTGTATATACTCCATCCATCCCAACATGATTTAAACAGTTGACTTTTATACACATTTTTATGAACGAATTTTGTATTAGTAATTGTAATGATAAAACGAATTTTAAGGAGGGGTATGATAGATGAGCCTCTTATCTATTATACCCCTTCTTAAAAGTTATTTTATCATTTCAAATACTAATACAAAACTCATTCAAAAAAATACATGTAAAAGTCAACTGTTCAAGTCATCTTGGGACGGAGGAAGTATATGACATGAGATGATTACACTTCAATGCAATCTCAAGTGATTTGATCATAAGTTCTTAAAAACTTATACTCCCCCATCTATCAATTTTATGCATATTTGTCTTATTCGTCCGTCCATCAATTTTATGCACACTGCTTTTATGAAAAAAAGTTACTTTATCTTTATCCCCCAACCATCACTTCATTACTTCAAATGTCATTATACTTCACTAACAAATAATCACTTTATTGATAAATAAACCCCATAATACTCTATAATATTTTTACTTTATCTACATTTTTCTTAATATGTATGTCCATCACATCAAGCATAAAATTAGTGAAGGGTATAAAATTTATTTTATCTATAAAACTTGTAAGAGTAATTAGTTAAGGGGATGGTCCTATATAACTCGTACAGTCCCCAAATGAGCACTTATTTTTAATTACACTAATCCATCAATTTATTTCTATTTAAAATAACATCCTTTTACCTAAAATTTGTACATTTATTTAAACTTTTACATCAAAACTTTTGGGGCAGAATTACCTAAAACGATAAAAACTTTTGGCAAAAAAAAAAAGAAGAAAAATTCCATATATAAAACCAAAAGAAGCCAACCCACATACAAAGCCTTGAAATTTTATTCAACCTCCATCTTTGCATTGTTGGTGGGATCAAAAAAATATTTTAAAAAATATGTGACGAATCAATGACTTACAAATAGGCATGGCAATGGATCGAATTGTGTGTAAGTAATTAGATACCCAAGACGACTCATTTTAAATAGAGAGTTTTTATTATTAAAAATTATTTGTGTTTTAGGATATAAAATTAAAATCTCAATTAAAAAAAAATAAAAAATGATATTAAACTTAAAAACATGTTTATGAATTTAGTTTTACATTTTAAGATGTTGATATCAATAAAAGATCGGTTATTTCTCAAGGTTTTGGGTATCGAGCATCCGAATCTGATCAGAAATTATGAGACCGAATACCCAATTTTTTTAATATACAATTTTCATTTTTATGTTATAGGTATATTTTTAATTTAATTTCCAAAAAAATTTGGTATTTCGGGTTCTTGACACTTCAGGTATCCGATTATTTGGATCAGTTTCGGGTACTCTTTTTTCTATATGAAATTTTATTGAGTACCCGAACCCAAATTACCTCATTCTATGTTCACCCCTACCTACATCGGCCCGTCCTGCTCGGGTCCCTACTCATTTTTGTGAAAGACAATCAATTATAATAATTTCCTAACATAATAAATTACAATAATTTCTTCTACCACCGAGCATATGACAACATTATTTCATCTCGCTGTAGATCGGAACCACAATCACCACAAGAGGAGGACCACCGAAACTGCAACTCGGAACCGCAACCGCACCAACCCAACAAGAAAGCGACCACCACAATAGGGAATAAATATTCTCTCTCCTTGTCTCGAACTCGAGACCCCAAGGTCTCAGGTGGTGGAGCTCTAATCACTTGAGTTATCCACACTTGACGGGTCCCTACTCTCAGGGTATGTTTTGAAACACTTAAAACAGCTTTCAGAAGTACTTATTTTCAAAAGCTGTGAGAGGGAGCTTTGAAAATAAGTGCTTCTGGAAGCTGTTTTAAGTGTTTCAAAACACGTCCTCAATATATCACAAGTAACTGAACTTCACAATGTGTGGAGTTAAACGTGAGAAGCTGAAACCTGAGGGTGTTTAATGCAAATTAGGCAATAATGCTTTCGAGTGAAAATAACAGATAAACCTCCTTAGCAGAGTCCAGCCTGTGATCTCAATATTCCAAGACCGATCGCCGGCGACCCGGCTTGAAGACCCGTACCCGATTAAACCAATTCAGAATGTCATGGTTCGCCCGATCCATCGCAAACTCTCTCAAATTCGACGACGATGACGACGTCGATCCTGCTAAAAAGCTCGAATCCAAACAGCCGGAAAACGCTGAATCCGACGACGACGGAGTGTCATCTCCGACATCTCCGTCGCGCGGCGTAAAAGAAGACCTATCGGAGCTCAGTAAAACCCTAACCCGCCAATTCTGGGGCGTCGCTTCGTTCTTAGCGCCTCCCCCTCCGCAGGCCGATCAGAGATCCGACCCGGATCCATCTGAACCCGATCAGGACCCGATTTCCGGGATCCGAGGCGACTTTGCTGAGATCGGGGGGAAGTTCAAGAGCGGGATTTCTCGGTTCTCGAATAACATCAACGTTTCTGAGATTACTAAATTGGCGTCGAATTTCTTGCAACTGGAATCGGATGACGAGAATGAGGAGACGGAGAAGAAGGAAGGCGTTAATCCGTTGGGTGAAGGAGTTATTGGTGTGACGGAGGAAGTGGTGGCTTTCGCACGTGACGTTGCTATGCATCCAGAGACCTGGTTGGATTTCCCGTTACCTGAGAGTGATGAAGATGATGTTGGTAAGTTGAAGCGTCCTATTTTCCCCCATTTCTTTTGGCTGCTCCTTTTACATCCAAATTTTGATTTACCAATAGATTCTGTAGCTTTTTGTAGTTGTTATTGAGTAGGAAGTAACTACACACTCTATGCATTCTATTATGCAGAGAGTATACACTTATGCAAATGTATATATTTTTAACATATAATCCGTGCTCCCGAAGTGAAGCAGTGAGGTGAAATAGAAATGTGAAAGTAATTGCCAAAATCACTTGAGTAAGAGTTATGTACTTCTAGCTAACTATGCTTTCTCTTAATTTGGCATTTACTTAAGTATTATGGATAAAGAGCTTGAGCTTTCTCTTAATATGGCATTTACTTAATTTGCAATAGCATTATGGATCTTTAGTAAAAATACTGCACTTGGCATATTAGAATCTGTAATACTTTCTCTTAAGTAAGTATTTAGTTTAGGCCCTTGGGGGCATTAAGATGATGGAACTGGACTGGAATGAAAAACATTGCTCAGTGATGAAGGTTGGGTAATTTTGGTAGTGAAATTTGCATGTGACAGTTTTGACCAGTTCATTTTTCTAACTGCTAGATTTCAATATGTCGGATGCCCAACAAGAGCACGCCTTAGCAGTTGAGCGACTTGCCCCAAGATTAGCTGCATTACGGATTGAACTTTGCCCTGGATATATGAGTGAAAGCAGCTTCTGGAAGATTTATTTTGTACTACTTCACCCAAGGCTGGATAAAGAGGATGCTGTGCTTCTGTCAACACCACAGGTTCTTCTTTCTTATAATTGCTGTCATCTTTTCTCATTCTTCCCTTCGTACTTTTAATCTATAACATTTTGGAATACAAGGAAAGGGAATCTGAAAAAGAGCTGGAAGTAAGTTGATCTGTTGATACAGATACACAATAAGTTTAGTTAATCATTAAAGCTGAGTGGATTTTAATGATTGTTGGATGCACAACATAAAACATTTCATCCTGCATGACTCACAACTCACAGGGTTTTAATAGATTTTTACCCTGCTAACTATGCTTTCTTTCTACTTGACTTAATGCAAAGTATACCAGTCTAAGCTCAATGCAGAACTTGTTCTGTAATTAAATCTAGAAATCAGTTGGTCATGAAAGTTATGGTTCAATATCCTTATAAGTTCTGTATCATAATCAACATACATTTACCATACGATATAGTTATAGGAGGCGCAAAGGGGCTGCTGGCTCCCAAGGTGCGCCTCTTAAACATCATTTCAAAAAAATTAGGATGTGCTAAAGAATTGTATAATTCTCCATATTTTAAAGATTTAAAATACACGCAAGGAGACTGACAAACTCCTCATATAGAAGAAATGGGGGAAAGTAGAAAATGCATCTGCCGAACTGGACAAGCAACAATACGTGTCTTCAAGGGGGCGGCGGCGGCTGTAGGTAATCATATATGGTGTTGCTCGATAGTGAAGAATCGGTGGAGATTTATAAAGTTTCTTTCCCTAATTTATTTTTTTTGTTATATTGTGTAAAAACTCTTTTAGGATTGTGTTTTTGGGAGGGGAAAAATGAAAAGAACAGCTTTTACTAGAGGTACACCTTCTCTGTAGATTAGGTGCACTGATCCTCCCCTCACACCTGAGGTGTTCCTCTTAAAACTTCGTTAACAAGTATATTTGTTTATAGCATTTCCAATGTTTCCTTAAAGGAGGTTCTTGTAGGTTTATAATTGACTTGCTGAGTTGTTTTGTCTTTGTTGTCCCACCTCTGCCACTCAATTTTGCTTTGTGTGTTACCTTTTCATTTCAATGCACCTGACATCTCATTTAGTTACCATGTATTTACGTATCGGAGAAAGAACATGTGTGTATGGATGGGGAGGACCAGGCTAAGCTAGTTTAGCCTCATATGATAAATTAAAAAACGTCGAGTTTCATCAAAGCCAATGACAATTTTGTGCATGTTAATGTTGGAGATCTCATAAGCAGATGCACTTGAAAAATACAATGATTGCTTTAAAACAGCTTAAGATTTGTAAAGGAAGAGTGGAATGTAGAAATCCTATTATCTGAGGTTTGCATATGGATCCAGGGATCTGAAATGAATGAATTTCATGTCCACCAAAATTGCAATGGATTTTATCTCCACCAAAATAACTTAAAAACTAGGTCAAAATGAGAGTGATGGATTTCAAATTTGTACCAATGCAAACAAGTGCTGATGGATTTGCCTACCATTGAATTTAAACCCATCAAACCAAATGCGACCTATGTGTATTTTATCTGTTCCTTATGCCATTCGAGCAAAATGTGTGCTAATGTTTATTACTGAGAGTGAGGAGGCAAGGACTGTTTGTAGTTCAAAGTAAACATTAGACATTAATTATTAGTCATTCTACCACGTATGCACCTTTAGTGCAATCCAGATTCATCTTCTACTAGTTTGCTGGTCTTTCTTACTGCGACTTTGTGGTCTTAGTTGTTATTAACTCTTTTTTTTTGTCTGTGATTTTTTGCTAGTGAGGTTTTTGTCCCCATATTATTCCTTGACCAATTTACCTGGTGTCACACTTTCCTGCACAGCCGTTCTACACTCCCACTTCATTAAACATATGTGTATATGCTGATTCAAGTTTGTGCAAGCATAACATAGGAGCCCTATGGTTGTTCCATTTGTTTTGATTGCATTTATTTGTCTGTGCTTAGTCCCAAATAGTTAAATTTCTCTGGGAACGTAGTCTTAGGTGGTTTTTTCTGGAAGCTGTTTTTAGAGTTTGGAAACACCCCCTTAGCTCTCTTCTCTAAAACTATCTGGAGTCACAGAAATTGATAAAGTATGATCTCCAACTGGACTATCATGTATTACTTCCCAGTTCACTGCATTAGTTAAACCATACATGCCATTTACCTGGTCTTTTTAAGACCATAACTGCCAAATTTGTTGATATGTGAAACTGCCTACATGCAGATAATGGAAGCCAGGGCCATGCTGGCTCAAGAATCAAAGAACCGGAATATGCCCAAGCTGGAAAATGTGTCTACAAAACAATCTTCTGAGGCAGAGGATAATGTTATTCCTCACAATGAAGAGCCCCTTTCTGTGCCGTCTCCTGTTCATTTTGAAAACAAGTCTGAGAAGGCATCTGTCCTAAATATTGGGACAACAACTACACCAAGTACTTCTGAAGTGGAGAATCCCCCAGTTGACAAAAATGATGTCCAAATTGTTGACAAGTCTGTGATTGAGAAGGATGTTGTTTCCCAAAATCTAGATCAAAATTCGAAACCTGCTTCTCTGAATGTAACTGAAGAGAACGATGAAGATGATGATGCTGATGATTGGCTAAAGGAGGAAGAGACTACAGAAATTGGTGTTGGAAAAACCATTCCTATTGAGAACGAAGATGATGTTTCGTTTAGTGACCTCGAGGAGGATGATGATGGAGACGTCCCTACTAGTTTTAGAAAATCAAATGACAGCTCTGATAAAGATTCGAGAGATTGGGTTCAACTGGGGAAAAGCTCGTTCAAGGATAATATCGATGTGAAACAATCTGACAAGGCGTATGATAGCGAAACTAAGGAATCGAACGACTGGCTTGATGTTGATGACATTGTTGTAACTTGAAGTATTTGAGAATCTGATGTTTAATTGTTGCTGTGTATAGATTTATTGTTGTGTCTTTTCAAGCATTAATGTTTTATAATGATAAGTTTGTATATACAAATAAAGCATATGCATGGATGATGATTTATGGAAGAATTTCACTAAAATGGCCTGATGAATTATTTGATTGAATACAAAAGGAAAATGGCTTAGTCTTAGCAACCGTTAGGCAAATTGCCTACATGACCGCCTTCCCTTCACCTCAAATTTCTTCTCTACTGATTTTGTTGAACTCAACTTTAATTTTGTTTGTTTATTGGCTCATTTCGAATTACAATCACTAGTAAGTTATCAATTTGTTCTTTAAAGTTTCTATTAAGTTTCTATTAAGGGAAGTATTGAATAGATCAATATTCTTTGTATTTAGGATACACATGTATTTATTCCTTTGATTGATTTCTTATAATTATGGAGATCTTGTTGTAATCCCTTTGTATATATGAGTCGAATTCTCTAATCACCAATTAACGGTGATCTCATATCATACCTATTCTCACATGGTATCACGCCAAACTCACCAAAAACCCTAATTCTCCTCCTCACGGTCGCGGACCCTAATCCGCCTCTTCTTCCTCAATTTTTGGAACGCACGGTCCCCTGCATTTCCTTCTTGCCGCAATTTCAAAACCATCGAACAGGTCCCCTTTGTGGTTCTCATCTGTCTTCGCTGCACTTCCGATCATGGCCGCCCCAAATAACTCATCCGTCTCTTCCACCACAACCATGATTCACTTTGTTCCGATTAAGCTATCTTCGCCCACATATCTGATGTGGAAGTGTCAATTTCTCTCAATGGCTGCTACTTATGAGATGCTTGACATCATCACCGGCGCATCTCCAGCGCCGTCGCCCACTCTCACCGACGCTACCGACTTCGAGGCCCCCAATCCCGCTTACACCGCATGGTTTCTTCGCGATCAGAAGCTACTGGGAGTTTTGTTCGCAACCCTGGAACCGGAGGCTATGGCAGAGGTCTTGATTGCAAGTCCTCTCGTCCAGCATGGCTTGCGCTGGAATCTATCTACGGCGCGCGCGAATCAACTTCGGGAAGAATTTTTGTCTCTACGCCGTGAGTCTCTCTCTGTTACTGATTACGGTAAAGCTTTTAAATCGTTGTGCGACCAATTATCTGCTATAGGGAAGCCAGTTGACGAGGGTGATAAAAGCCATTGGTTTCTTCGTGGACTCGGATCTATGTTTGCGAATTTTGCCTACACCTGTCCCTCCGTTCCGTGACCTCCTGCATCAAGCCATTCAATTTGATCTTATGAATAAAGCCATGGAAGGGTCACCTCCTGCTCTAGCAGCTTTTGTTGCCTCCAACTCGAATGATAGAGGTGCTAGTAATTCTCGCCAGCAACAGGGCAACAATCGTGGGGGGCAGCAGCCCGTGCAAAGCCGAAATCAGAATGGTGGAGGTTTTGGAGGTCGAAGAACCTACATCCCGCGTTGCCAGCTTTGTCGGGGGGAACACTATGCTGATAAGTGTCCTCAATACTTGCATCTGCAAAGTCATGTGGGCGGGTCTTCTTCTCGCGCTCCGGCTCCCTCGACTAATCTTGCTCAGGCTTTTTGTGCTGCTTGCAACATCTCGGACACTAACTCTGCCCCAGATTGGTATGTGGACTCTGGAGCATCTGCTCACATGACTTCTCAGCCGTCTGCTGTGGATTCTCTTGAACCGTATTCCGGTAATGGTCCAGTCATTGTTGGTAATGGCAATGCTCTTTCTATATCTCATATTGGTACTGCTCGTATTACTCCTGATGTTAATTTGTTAGATGTGTTGGTGGTGCCTCACATTACTAAGAACCTTTTATCTATTAGCAAGCTGACATCGGATTATAATGTTGATGTTGTGTTTTCTGACAAATACTTTGCCATTCAGAATCGGGTGACAAAAGCAATACTGGCCCAGGGCAGGTGTGAGAAGGGGCTTTACATTCTGGAGAAGGGTAGCTCGGCTTTGGTTGCTGCTTTACGCTCCAAAGATTTACGAGCTAGTTTTTAATTATGGCACTTACGCCTAGGACATGTTTCATTTTCTGTCATTTCATTGCTTAATAAGTTAGGACACTTATCTGTTACGTCCTTATTACTAAACCCTGATGTTTGTTCGCCTTGCCAGTTGGCCAAAAGCAAGAAATTACCTTTTTCGTTAAATGATAAACGTGCCTCTAATGTTCTTGATATGGTGCATTGTGATTTGTGGGGACCGGCCCCGGTTACTTCTTCTGCTGGTTATCAATATTATGCTGTGTTTGTTGATGATTTTTCATGTTTTTCATGGTTGTATCCTATGCGTACGAAATCTGAGTTTTGTGATGTCTTCATGTGGTTTCATGATTTTGCTTGCAATCAATTCTCAACAACTATGAAGGTTTTTAAATCAGATGGGGGTACCAAATTTGTGAACAAACGTGTTAGTGACTTTATACATCAACATGGCATTCATCATCATATTTCTTGCCCGTACACACCACAACAGAATGGACGAGCAGAACACAAGCATAGACATATTTCTGAGACAGGTCTTTCTATATTGTTTCATGCTTTTGCTCCAGCCTTTTTATGGTTTGATGCGTTTTCTACAACAGTTTACGTCATTAATCGGCTCCCTTCTTCCGTCTTGGAAAACAAATCGCCTTATGAATTGCTCTTTAATTTTGCACCAAATTATGCCATATTCAAACCATTTGGTTGCAGGGTTTTTCCTTATCTTCGAATTATGCGGAAAATAAATTGTCTCCTCATAGCCGTCCTTGCATCTTTTTGGGATACTGTAGTGCACACAAGGGTTTTTGGTGTTTCGATCCTGTTTCCGCTAAGGTATTCATTACTCGACATGCTCGGTTTTGAATTAACAGATGTTTCCGCTTTTCCGAGCCACACCTACACAAATAATCCAAGGAGCTAAGCATTTCGAGTTTTATTGATATGAGTTCATCATCATCTCTCCCATTGCTCGTGACTCGTCGCCTCACTAAGACCTTTGTCTAGTCCGTGGTCGCCTCTTGTCTTGACACAAACCCGAAACCTGGCATAAAATACGCCCATGCGCCTCTCCAATGGCATCCGGCCATTCTTGCAGATCCATGACCTCGTCTCTGACCCAGCCTTTCAACGACAAAGTAACCAAAGAACCCGGTGGCACCTGTCGGCCCGTCCATCCCATCCCATCCCTATCGGGCTAGAAGGGCCTAAATTTTTAAATCAAGGTATCCTGTTGATATTGCATCTACTGCACTTCTTTCGGTTCTCGTTGCCTCTTCTGAGCCTAAGGGTTTTAAATCTGCCTCTAAATCCCCTCATTGGGTCAGTGCCATGCAAGAAGAAATTGATGCACTTAATGAAAATCACACTTGGGATTTAGTTTCACGTCCGCCTAACGCCAACATTGTCGGGTCTAAATGGGTGTTTCGAACCAAGTTTCGCTCGGATGGTTCAATCAAGAGACACAAGGCTCGTCTTGTGGCTCAGGGGTTTACTTAGGTTCCAGGCTCGGATTTTCATCACACATTTGGTTCGGTTGTCAAGGCTTCCACAATTCGGATTATTCTGGCATGATATGTTCATCACAACTAGCCTCTTCATCAGCTGGATGTGAAAAATGCATTTCTGAATGGTGTGATTACAAAACCTGTGTTCATGTCCCAACCTCCAGGCTTCGTTGATCCTAGATATCCTGATCATGTGTGTCGGTTGAAGAAGGCTCTCTACGGTCTTCATCAGGCTCCTTTAGCCTGGTTTCAACTCTTCAACTCGTATCTGTTGTCTTTGGGCTTCCGTCAGACTCAATCTAACTCCTGTTGGGGAATTATTTGCACGGATCTATTCGGGATGAATATTTAAATACAAATTTAATTCTAACAATTATTACCAGCATGAATTAATCCTATATTAATTCAAATAATAATTCAACAACAAATCATGCATATAAACAAATTCACGAAATCCTAATGATGAGGAATTACTACGAGTTTACGTGAACGTACCTCTTGGAATGACAATGGACTCGTCGATGAAAACACACCAAAAAGCCTTCCCAAGTATTCCCCAGTCCTTGCTCGACAATCCGGTGGAAGGATGCTCGCGAACAATTAACAAAAGGAAAAATAAACTTTGTTGCACCACTTTTGTGGATTTACTAATTTTTTCAGCACATGGAATTGTACATGAGAATGAAAGAATCATCCCCTATTTATAGATAGGGTGGTGGTCGAAATTTTTGGGAAAAAACAATGTGGGAAAATCTTTTCTTGATCTCCAAGAAATCTTGAATATATCTCCTATATTCTTTTCTCCATAATTAAAATATTCCACAAAAATCCCACCTTATCTTGTTATGACATATTTTTAGAAAATTAAGAGACAAGATTCCAAGATTTGGATCTTCTTGAATTTATGAGATATACTTGTATTTCAAGAAATACATATCTACAATAATATCTTTTCAAGAAAATCTTTCTTTCCCTTAATTATAAAAAATTTCGAAAATCTCAAATATGAATAACCAAGTGGGAGATTTCTTGAATTTAATGAGATAATCTTGTATTCTAAGAATACACATCTTCATTCCATAACAAAATTCAAAGAAAATCTTTCTCCCATTTTTATTCATAATTTTCGAAAAAACAAGGAAAAATAGGCAACAAAATTTATTTTATTTTTAAACACCTTTTTCAGTTATTGGACTTTATGTTGGGCTACTTAGGGGACCTTTAGGAGAATTAAGATTGGACCTTCCAATGGACCTTGAATTATCAATATTGAGCCACAATATTATTCAAGCCCATAAATATTAATTAATCCCACTACATAATTAATATTGCACTATCCATCTTAACCAATATTACAGTCAATATGACTCTCGGTTATTATTTCCCGTGTTTAAGATTATCTAGCCCATTAATTAATTCAAGCCACTGAAATAGCTTTCCATTAATTAATATCTTTTGTCCTTGGTTAAGGAACGGTTCAACATTATTATCCATACCGGAAACTAGTTCCACTTGCAAGATTTGGTATGATAAATCTTATGAACCTCCCAAGGGGGCAAATCGAACAAGCGTACTTGCACACGATTCTCCGTATTAAATCTTAGCAATCGCATGTAACCAATAATATTGCCCAAGATATAAAGTATTGAATCTCGTTGATTCTCTACCCGTGATAAGTCAAAGCAATAGTTACCAACCACACGTGATCCTATTTAAGGGACGAAGATTAAGAAATAACGAACCACTGAGGTCTAATTCTTCCTTGTTCAGTTCTGAAGAATTTGTCATCCTGTAGGTCCTATTCAGTACATTAGTCATGCACTAGTGTAATCTCTTGGTCAAGACAAGCCAATCTGAGCCTTACACTTCAACCTTTCACGATGGATTATTCATTTCCATCTAGGTCGTGAATGGTGTACTTTTGGTTACAAGGGACTGTTAATTTAATCTTCTGTGATCTGGTATCACTAAATTAACTACAATGTAACACGTACTATTTATTGAACAATTATGCATTAGATATATGTAACATTTGATGATATTTAAAGCATCAGTGATAAACAATTTATTTCAGTAAATAAGTCCGAAATTCAGTTTTGATTATACAAAGTAAAAGCATACTTTCCAGTGTAATCCCAACAACTCCTCTCTTTTTTACCTTTGTCTTGCAATTCTGCGATTAAGAGCGATTTGGGTGGTAGGGTTTCAGTGTTCTTTCAGCCGTCTTTGACAATATTAGGAAGTGAATTTTTTACTTAAAAAATAAAATTAATTTGGATTTAGTTCTAAATAAAAATGACGTGGAATTTAAAAAATATATGTATTAGTAAGAGTTTTCGCGTGTGTGATTTGAGTCCGAAAGTGGGCAATTTGGGCTAATTTGGCCTTAAATTGCTATTTGAAAAATATACGGGCCTAGTTTTGCTACTTATTAAAGTTACGGTCCTATTTTTGTCAACCCGAAAAGTTACAATCCTACTTTTGCCACCCCACAAAATTAGAGTCCTGAAAAATCCCTCTACTCATGCTTACACTATTAAAAAAAATAAAGAACTGACTAACGAATTTTTCAACAAAAATAAATTTGTCATTAAATATTGAGAATTGCCTACAATTTGCCTGCAGATTATAAAAATCATGTACAAATCTTCATTTCCTTAAATTACCTACAAAAATATAATTTATAAATAAATTAATAAATTATGTTATATTTAAGTTCACATAAAATAAGAAATAAGGGAAAGAGTGCCCTATTTTAAACTTCAATTGAGACCCAAATATTGCTACAATCAGCCCGGACTAAAGTGGAGATAAAACACAAAATACTTTACATGCATTAAGAAAAACATTTCCAACTCCCAAAGGATGTTAACCAATAATACAACTAAACTGGTCTAGTACGTAAAAAAACCTATAACTTAATTCATTGCATAATGCATTATTACATATATATAAAAAATAATTAGTCGTCTCTCTCCTCCAATTACAATATTTCAAGTTTCACATCTTAATAAGGAACTGTACTTTGCTCAAAAGAGGAAAGTGTTTGCGGGCTAAAAAGCATGGACGAACACCATGCAAGAGACGAAGGCGACAAAGAAAACCCTAGCGGGCTCATCACCTCTGGTTTCGCAGTCAACGGCGCCGGCGAGAAGCTGAGCGGGGGCGGCGCCACCTCCTGCAGCCGGCTGCGTTGGAAATCCGGCCCCGCCGTGAGCTTCTGAACGACGTCCCTGAAATCGACGGGATCCACCTTGTAGATCTTTGGTGGGACCGGAGGCATCGGCGCGATGGGCTTTTTCGTAATTACGTTCTTCCGGATGGCGTGGAGGGCGGCGCGGTAGCCTTGCGGCGGCCGGAAACTTCTTTCTTCGTACGAAGAAGATGATGAAGAGGCGGAGTTAGTATTTGAGTATGTATATGTATTCATTATTATAAAAAAAAATTACAATATTTATGTGAGTATTTGATTAATAATTTGTAAGTTGGATGGTTCTTGAATTATGCATATGGATGTGTTGTAGCGATGTATTTATAGAGAGTAATAAATAATTGATAGTGTATATTTAATTTAAAAAGATAATGAAGAAATTAATATTGTGATTCAAGGGAAGAGAGAAATAGGAAGAGACCTTGAAAGGATTGGAGTGTAAAAATATGTAATAATTTGTGTTGTCGTTAACGTCGGCGGGGAGGGAGGCAAGCTGAATGTGACATCGTGGCTGCGCAAATTTGACCAAAAAAAATAAAAAAGATAGACCAAAATTTAAATATTGCCTCCATTATTTGCCTCATTAATACATGATCCGGGTCGTCTTGAAAATGTCGTTTTCTAGTTTGGATTAATTATTAATTTATGTGTTCTGCTATCTAGACTGTTAACACGTATGTTTGTATTGTATACACATCATTATACTATTATTTTAGCTTATGTAATTATCATATATAGAAGCAATGAAATAATATTTAATTTGTGAAAATATGTTAGTTTTTTTTTCATTTTCCTGCTAATATATATATATATATATATATTTTTTTTTGTAGAGATTTTTCATTAGCAGGTGGTGATGAGGGTCCGAATTACATGATGGTCAGGTATTGATCCTCTTTAAAAATTTTATTTTTTTTATACTAAATCGTTATTATATTTGTTTAATTTTTGCCACAAAATGTAAGCATTTATATGCAACTAAATAGCGAAATAAGTTGGGGAGATAATGGTTTCTGGACAACCAGCCAGGGGCATCATATCTCAGTTTTCTGTCAAGTTCTAGGGAAACCAGTATCCTACAGTCTTGTGTATACACATATATGTTACACGGTCCCAAACTTAATAATAAAATACTCATTATTTTTGTTCTAAATTTAATGGTAAAATTACTTTATCATTTTATCACATAAAATATTAATAAACAACTCTTTTTACCCCCAATTACCCATATAAGTGAGTGTTTGGAGGGTATAAATTAAAGTGGGTATTTCCATTTAAGGAAATATGCAGTTAAAATTGGGACGGACCGAAACGGAACCTTTAAGATTGAGATGGAAGGAGTAAGTTTTAATAAAAATAATTAATATTATTTAAATATATATTTAAATAGCAAGATGCATACATACCCAACCATTTTATATGGTGTTACAATGTGTTTTTACACATGACTGAGTAAATAGATTGTGTGGTTTATTTATAAGTTCTTATTAACATGAAATTGTGCTCTAGTTTTGGTTGATAGCTAGTCAAATTAATCAATGCGATTTATTTCTATAATAGAAAAATTCTAATAAATTTTGCCGGACAAGAAGTACTGCTCAAATCATTATAAAAAAAAAAATTAGTTCAGAAAGAATCTCACTCCTAATATCTCTCTGGTCCCATTTGCAAACACAAGTGCACAAAAAAAAATACTTAAAATTTTAAAAAATTGAGTCTTGAAGCTTTAAAAAATACCACTTCTCATTAAAAAAATAGAGAGTACAAACACCACCTCAGTATTATACTTTCATTTCACACAAATCAAGCTAAAACTCCACAACATAATATGAGTCTTAACATTCAATCACGAAAAGAGAAATTATTAATACTCAGACACTTTTACCTATAACAATGGTCATATTATTGCTTTGATTTCATCAACAACATGTATCCAATTAAATCAGGGTTCTGCATCAGCAAATAGTCCAAGCAACTCCGATTTGAAGTAGTTCTAATTATACATGAGCCCAAAATATCACCAAATCGAAGGAAGTTTATAATCCATCGGTAATGCATTACCAAAGGTGACTCAAACCACCCAAAAATTCAAGAAATAATTGAAAAGAAGATGAAATAAATTATCTACTTCACCTTCTTATCTTGAGTTTGCCACGAGTAGACAATCTTTCTCTCAAAATAATCCAAATAATGGGTTGATTTCTCTTTGGGCATAGCATTTCCACAATCTCTCTCAAAATCAGTCGGGTTATACAAGATTTTGAGAAGTGCAAAATCAGTAATTAGGAATGTAGAGATTCATTTTCAAAACCATGGACCCATCTTGTTTTCAGTTCTATACTAATATTGTTTTATTATTTACGATTTTAATTAAGTTATATGGATTTAAGATTTATTTGCAATTAAACATAAATTTCTTAAAAACACGTGAACTTGTGATTTTTCTCATTGAAATTGTAACTCATTTTTTTCCCTCAAATTTCAATGTCGACGGTTATCAATTGACAGATACACATGCATGATTATATTGCAAATTTTAACTTGTGTAATATTTAAGGCCAAAATTAATAGTAAGTTGTTATATACTTGTAAGAAAAATTCATATGTCTAATACTGATTTTATACGTGCAACAACATTGAGCATATATAGCTATAGATCAAGTTCTTCTCGATTAGAGTATTTTGCACTTTTGGTCCCACATGACACACCTTCTCACGCTTTTGGTTCCAAAACTTACACTTTTGGTCCCACAGGACTCGCGATTTTGGTACCAAAAGTGTCAAAAATTTCGACTTTGAGACCAAAAATGTCAAAATTTTCGGCTTTGGAACTAAACGTGTCAAAATTTTCGACTTTGAGACAAAAAATATAAACTTTGGGACCAAAAACTTGAAGAGACGTGTCCTGTGGGACAAAAAGTGAAAAAAAACTCTCGATTACTCTTTAATCAAATTTCAAGTATTTCTTTCTAGAATCGAGTGTAAGTTAGATACTAATCCTTACAAAAAATATAAAATATAAAGTGAGATCTTTCATTATTGTCTTTTTGATAATGATAGAAGCATGATTTTTCAATAATATCTGGTCTTCGATTTTCCAAGTAAAAAGGTCGGGTTGCATTTTGCGACTGCCACGTGGATGAATTGCTTTTATAATAAGGGTGGCGGCGGTACGACCTTCGTCTTGATTTGGCAAGTTGCAGTGACGTCTGGGCCAAGTAAAATTATCTATTTGTAGTTTGCAATAAAGCCAAATTCACATCAAAATAAGGTCAACTTGGTATAAATATCACGTGAAAAGAGTTAAGTGAATAATAAAAGTAATGTAATTAATTATTTATTTTTATTTTTATTACGTACACATCAATTCTACTAAGTAGTATTAACAGGAATAATTTCTATTACCTTTTTCATTATTCCCAACGAAACTAACTGTAAATATATTTTAATACAACGACATAATTGTGTAAGATTCACTAATGTAAGAAATGAAATATAATTTGGACATGAAAGAAATGAATGTTAATTTATGCTAAATTTATTGAAGAATATTTTTTAAAATTTATATATAGATATGATATAAGTAATTAATTGAAAGAGGCATTACATCTATATTGTTTAACAAAATTATATAAATAAGACGAGAGACATGTTTGAGGATTTATGGTTTTTTTATTTTTACAATACGGTATTCGGTCGAAAGATCGACTAGTTCGGGGACCAGAATTCACCATTCGCTAAGTTTTACTTGATGCTCTGGATGAACTGACCCATCACAAGAGTTATGAGAAAGTGAAAGTTGGAGTAATATTGAGATTGCATGTAATAATTAGCGTACATACCAACACCATATATGTATATTCTATGAATTCATTAACACGAGGAAGAGAGATCGAATTTAGACAAAAAATCGTACGAAACGGAGTTTACGATAAACTCTAATTTTTAAACATTAATATTATGTATAAAAATTATAATTGATATACATAAAAATTATTATTGTTATGAATTAAAACTATCACTGTTTTAAAAAATGATTTATGTATAGATCTGATTTAAAAAAGTGTTACTCAATTTAATAATTGGGAGATCATTTTATTTATGTATGTCTGAATATTCAAATTGAATTCATAAATTTTCTTTTTTTTTTGGAAAAGAAAATCTATATCTATATATCTATATAAAAGCAGAAACCGCCCCAAATTTAGAAACCATTGAATTTTCTGAAAAATATTATTACTAAATTGGGAAACACATATTTGAAAAAAATATTAACAAATCTTTGTGATAATTTCAAATATTAGATTTTAGAAAAAAAATTCTTGGAATATTTTTGGAACTTTAAAATATCTTTCTTTCCTAATACATCAAAAAAAAACTTTGGAATGTCTATAGAACTTTGGAATGGCAAAGTTTATATATATGAAAAGCAGTTTCTTTTTGTCAATACTCATCATCTTATTATTGTTTGTGAAAATAATACTATAGTTGCTATAAGTATTATTTTCACAAGCAATAATAAGATGAGTGATGTATTTCCAGAAACCAAATTCATATAAAACCTTCTCTTTTTGAATATCTTTCTTTTTAATACATCTATATAATATATATATATATATATATATATATATATATATATATATATAATACATAAACCTCCCTAAATTTGGAAACTACTGAATTTTCCCGCAAAAAATAATTGATAAATCAGGAGACGTGTCTATGGAAAAAAATATTAACAAATAATAATAGATTGAGAATTTTTTTAAAAAAATATAAATAAATATTAATGGATTGAGAAATTTTTGGAATAAATATCAATAAATAATAATGATATTAATAAATAATAATGGATTGAGAATTTTTTTTTGAATAAATTTAGAAAAAATATTAATAAATAATAACGAATTTAGAATATTTTTTTTTAATAAATATCAATAAATAATTTTGAATATATTGATTTCTTTTTTCTAATAAGTTTCGATTTCTTTTTTCTAATAAGTTTCTTCATTTAATAAGTTTGTTAAAGTGAAAGATACACACCTTTCCCTACTAAACTTTCAAACAATTCAGAGCAAGGTGGTCTTAACAATATTCAAGTTGCTTGCCACTTGAACCATTCTTAATGGATAGCGAGCAAGCAAAAAATTAAACTCATATCATCTTAATGGTGCTAAAATTGGAAAATAAATTTTTAGAATATGGAATAAATTTTTAAAATAAATATATATAATAAATATTAATAAATTATAACGAATTGAGAATTTTTTTTAAAAATAAATGTAGAAGTCTTAAATTTAATCTCAACCCTATATCTAAAAAAAATTAAAAAAAAAATTCAACCTTATATGTTAAATTCTTCCATAAATATCAATTTTATAAGCATTATTTCATTCTTTTATTTTGTGTACTTCTGATTTCACAACTCTCAATTTTTTGTCCTACCTTTCTTGTGTCTCTTTTTTCTTCTTTTCACAAGATATTATTTATGATTTTTTATGTTCGATTTAAAAAAAAAAATATATGTAGAAGTCTTAAATTTAATCTCAACCTATATCTAAAGATTTAAAAAAAATAAAAAATCTCAACCTTATATGTTAAATTCTAGGTTTCATTTATAAGCATTATTTCATTCTCTTATTTTGTGTAATTCTAATTTCACAACTCTCAATTTTTCGTCCTACCTTTCTTGTGTCTCTTTCTTCTTCTTATTTACAAGATATTTTTTATGCTTTTTGATGTTCGATTTTTTGTTTTGTAGAGTTTTTTGTTTTGTTTTTCATGCATGCTCGATTTTTTGTTTTGCAGGATTTTCCTTGCAGATTTTTATTTTGCATCTAATTATTTGGTGATATAATTCTTTACTATATATCAAACTTATAGTTCATATTGATTTATTCACTACACAATTTGTGTTGGTTTAATGATTTATTTGCAAGTAATACTTATTAAAATTGGCGGATCTATTTTACTTAAAGTATACTTATATAATTTTTTTGTAATATTTGTATTCCATACAGGATTTTTAATATATTTGTTGCTTTGAGAATTTTTGTTACTTATTTTACATCTAATGATCTGGTAAGATCTTTTTCACTGGATATCAATTTTATAGTCAAGTTGACTTATTTGATTGCTACAAAATTTTGTGTTGGTATAATGGTTCTTTTACAGGTAATACTACTGCAGATCATATAGTTCATGTTCATTTATTTGATTGCTACACAATTTCAGTCCGTTTAATGGTTTCTTTTGCATGTAATACTCACTAAAATTGCTAAACTATTTTATTTAAGGTATACTATATTGTTTTCTTGATAATTGTATTCATACAAGATTCTTAATATCCGTAAGTATGTTATATATGATGAAGAATGTCATTCCCATGTTAAATCACATGAAGATTATCGAAGGTATCGTTTACAAAAAAATTGAATTCAAAAGCCCCTAATACTTTTTTTTAATCAGAATATCTTAATTTTTTTTTACATTTTGAACATTGATTGTGTGGTTCTTTTTTTCTCTTATAAAACCACTATTTTATCCTTCCATTATCGTGCCATTTTATTCTTCGGATTACGAGTGTCAGATCAGCCCACAAGTGAGTTTCTTACCATAAAATTTTCGAAAATATCGTGTCAATAAAAACAACAATAATAGTATTATATCTTCAGAATGACAAAACACTTTAATCTAAATACTTATAAAAATTTAATATTAATTAATTTTAAAAACATAACCGTGCAACGCACGGGTTCAATTATTAATTGAATTTATAAATATTGTTATCAAATAGAAAAGAAACCCGGCCCTTCCTTGAATGTCTACTTATGTTGGTTTTGCCTTCTTCACTTCAAGTTGTTCTCTAGCTCTCTCATGACATTCTCATTTGGGTTGTGTTATTTTATTTATTTGTTTATGTAATTGAGCTACGTACACAACCGCCAAATCAACCCATGTGTTCACTTTGTTATAACGGTATGTTGAATATATTTGCTTGACTAATACTCTTGTGAACTAGGTCTACTCATAACAGTGATAGTTTTTTTTATATAATAACAATAATAAAAAAATTGAGTTCACGATGAACTCGGATTCACATAATCCATCATACTTGTTAGATTAAATTAAGATAAATTACAATACAAGGTCCACAATAATTTTTGAAAATATTTTTGATATCATATTAGATAATTGTACTATTTTGCAATTTTGGTCACAACCTGTTAACTATTTGACATTATTGTTAGTTGGCAAGAACATCAAGATTCTTATGGGATCAGAGTTGGTAAAAAAAAAAAAACCAAGTTTGTAAAATTTCTAACAGTGCGTTCAACTTACTCATCTATATCCGTTAGTTTTGGACGAAAAATGCCTTCGAGGACCAAAATTGGTGAAAAATAATTGACATTTTGATATTAATATAAAAGTGAAATTTATAAAGGTTTTCCTTTTTTTGAAGTGGGTAGATAATATTAATTAGAACATACTGATAAGACTTTGTTTTCAATGGGGTCGAACCCACTTATACCCTAGAATCGTACACTTGCGGCATATATAATATAATAAGATAGAAAGTATTATTGCGAAGTTTAAAATATAGCAAAGGTTTACTAATATACGTGGTATTGTTGGTCCTAGACTTCATAATATTTCAGATGAAGAATCTTCTTCTCTGTGTGGGTCTTCTTTTATTTATTCTCTGTTGGTATATAATAAAATGTTGAAAATATATATAAACAATTATATATGTACTTACAAAACATTAATTAGTACTACTATTTATGATGTAAAAATTGAACATTACTAATCTGGGTAAACGAATTGAGGTGGCATCTAACTACTATACATAAAAAATGTGTCTGGTAAACAATAGCTATAAATTATGAGAATTTCCATCTTCTGACGACTACAAACCTTCATACACCTATATGATATTTGATAATATAAATCACCCACCAAAGTAATAAATAAAACTAATATGTGATTCCCAGTCCATAAGTCATCTTGGTTTTCAAAGTTCACACCAAAATCCATCCAGCTGGTTCCACCTTACTTTAATTATGAATTTATCAACGGAACAACCAATTCCATAAAAAATGAATAAACCCAACTCAGTTAGAAGTTTTAACTACTAGAACATGTTTATTTTGGCAGGGTCAATTTTTTATTTAGTAAAACGTGTTTCTGAATTTTATATATTTTTACTTGTTAAAATAGAGTATGAGATTGTAGAAGTAAAGTGGCCATATAAAATTTTAATACCATATATTGGTAAACCTGATTCAGTTAATTGTATTCGAAAATATGTCCCCATTTACATGTATAGATATTTTTTTTTATCTATTTTTTTTTTTATCTGTTTGGGCTGATTACTGTATGTTAATATTATGTGGCTAATTTGATAACAACTCACAAACAAAATAAGTACGTGTACAATATACGGTAAATAACAGGAATTTATTGACCCAGTTTGTCAAGAAATGACTACTCTGGGGGCATTCCAAGCCAGGGATGTCATATTGCGAGGTTTACATATATAGTACACAATACTTCTCATGTGGAAAACTTCTAAGAAAGAAGATGATTTGGAGAGAAAGTGTGTGAGTGCTAGAGATTTTTCTCAACGTGGGTTTGAGAGTGAAGGTTTAAATTTTTTTAGAACCTTCCTCAGAGAAATTTTTTTAACTTGTGAACCTCTTTTGTTCTTTTTCTTCTTCTATTTATTTATAGTACTTTTGACAAGCATGAAAATGGATCTCGTTTGTTTGGTAAGCATGAGTCGAGACTTCGTGTCTTGCAAGAACTCATGTAATGCTGCCACGTTTTCAACTTCGTCTTCCTGGTTGACCTTTGCATTTATTTGTTTATAAGACACTCTTTTGGTCGTCCAAATCAATCTTTTGCTCGACTGGTTGCCCTGTTCGCCCTTTTGACCATATCAATTTTATACTGAAATTCCGTCCTCATCGAACATATCCGCCTTTCAGATTATAAAGAAATAAAGAACAAAAGTTTATATGAGCCTTTTAGATTATCTTTCGAGCCTTCGAACTTTATCGAGTTTACCTTATCGCCTTTCAGAGTTATCGAGCCTTCAGTTATCGAGCCTTTTCGACTACCGAGTTCAGCTCTTCACGAGTTCGGACATCTTGACCCTCGTGTCACTTTGACTCGAACTATCTCGATTTCTTCTTGCACGATCCGATCAAACTTTCGACGGATCGTTGGTTTCCAACTAGATCAACATCTCTTCAGGATCATCTCAAGATAGCATCAGGTCATCATGCCAGAAATTTCGAAGTTGGCGAACATACTCGCAATGTTCGGTTTTAAGAATAAATGGAAAACTATTCTTTGGAACAAACTTGTTTGTTCGGCGAGAAAACGAATGGCGAATTTGGGCGAAAGCAAATTTGCTAAGTCGGCAATCGAATGGCGAAATCTGGGGCGAAAGCAAATATGTTTGGTCGGCAAGCGGCGAATTTGATATAATCACACTTGTCCATCGAGCATGATTATTTTAATTTCTATCTTGATTAATACATGTGTCCTCCAACGTGTTCGATTAAATTGAGTAATTGTATCGAACACAAACAATACCCCCAAATAGTCGCTTTGTATTCATCATGGGGCCCGTTTTAGATTTATCTTGATAAATTGAGTGGGCCCTCGTGAGTGTCGTTTAGATCTTCTTAAACATGCTTTGGTAGTCGATTTTAATTTTTTTTAAACCCTAGATCTATAAATACCTATTTTACCACCTCGGGTTCCTTTCTCTTCTTTTCATCTTCTTCTTTTGTCTTTCATACTCCTTTCAAAACTTCCGCAAGGGCATTCTCATTTTCTTAATGGATAGCGAAAGGATTTCATTCAGGTAACTATTAAATTTTTAGAATATGGAATCTTTTAATTTCAATTATGACTTCCCATTCAAGTTCTTTTTAAAAATAAATGTAGAAATCTTAAATTTAATCTCTTCAATAGAATCGAACCACCATAGTTCCTCTTCCTCCTCTTTTTTGTCCTACCTCCAATCTCCCACAAGATAGAACGCTTAAAAAAATGCGCCAAGATGAATGCCTCGGGTTCAAGATCCCCTTATATGCAAGTTCGGCAACCATTTGCTCGCTTTTGTCTTTCTTTTCATCGGATTCGATGATGCCCTAAATGAATTAGATAGGATTTGACCCATGCATTTTATTTTTTGAATGATTCGGTGAAGAAGATTTTTTGTCCAAACCCCAAATTAGGTCTAGGGTTGTACATAATCACAATGTAAATAGGGATGATGATTATACGAGGGGGAGATTTTGGTAGTCGAGAACGTTCTTGAAATCGAAACATTTTAGGATTCGAAGATCTTTTTTCATTTGAAATCAATTTTATAGTCAAGTTGAGCTCATCATCCCCGTTGGTCTTCCCCATATAGCCCAATATATGCCGAATTTCAGTATAATGCGCTAATACTCACTAAAATTGCTAATTTTGATTGGCCCAAGAACAACCTCATAGGACCAATGTGGTTGAGAATGAATACCCGTGAGCAAAATTAATGAAAATGTGATTGATGTTGATATGCTTTTTCGGCCAATTGTATAGGAATTATGATACCCGAAAGATGTGTTTTTTAAAATTTTTGAAAATATCGTCCCGATGAGCAAAACACTTTAATCTAAATACTTATCAAATTTAATATCATTTTTAATCTCCGAGGGTTGTGTTCTTAATTGTGAATTTAGACCCGGCGATGGAAGTCGGGTCTTCGATTCCCACTTCATCCTCTTTATTACTGTTATTTTATTTCAGAGAATGGAACATCACCATTACATAGCTAAAGCCGAATGGGTGGCACATGATTATGAGCTTTTAACTTTGTTCGGCAAAACGAAGCCCGTGTATTATCCTACCATCATACAGTTAATTAAATCTCACGACTAATGCATTTTTTGACTCATTTTGCAATTTTGGCGTTAACATGGATGGTTGTTCATGCAGCAAATGCCAAATGCAAGGTCATTGAGGATGTGCCAAACAAGATTACATTTTGATTGGAAAGAGAAGTTCGTCTGTTCGCTTTTTTGGGGGTGATTGAAAAGCCCCCTGATAAGACTTTGTTTTTCATGTGAACCCAGATGCTCACTTAGATATCCCTACGGATTTTTGGATTTGCCTAAGTAAGTATTTTTGTGTTTTTTGCTCTTCACCTTGAACCGATTTTAACTTATTCTCAATTTCTGTTGAATTCAAAATGTTGAAAATTATATAAACGGACAAAAACAGACAAACGACGGTTATTTCAAAGAAGATCTCGGGTAATCGATCTCGAGCCTACTATACGGGCGGTCGAAAGACGTTGAATCTCTTCTTACGATCAAAAGGAAGAAGGAGAGGATTAAATCACCCACGTGCCCCCATCACCATCTTGTTTTCAAAGTTCAATCCATCCAGCTGGTAAAAAATTAATTTTTTGTATTTGCAAATGTAAACCCAACTCAGTTAGAAGTTTTAACTTAGAACCCTTTGTTTTTTTTATTTAGTAAAACGTGTTTCTCTTTCCTTTTAAATATGTTCTTTTGTCTACAAACCTTTCATGCCGCATCAAGCTTTTTTATCTTTTGGGGCACCTCCGAACATATTGAAATGACTCGAACTAAAAGACCTCAAGAGCTTGCACGAATCCAAGCTGAGAGAGATGCCCAACGATATATAGCAAGTTTTCAGGGGAGGCGAAAAGAAGAGATGAGAAAAAGTGAGCCGACCAGATTTTGGTCAACGTGATTGAGTAGAAAAGGGACCGGGAGAGTTGAGTCGGCTAAAGAGGACAACTCATTCGGTCGAGCAGGGGGCGAGCGATCAAGCTCCCTCGCCAAAGAGATCAAGGAGGCACACGAAATCAATCTTTTGATCCGATAGATCAGATGAGCATTGATGTCATCGAGGAGACCCCCACTACTGAAGCGATCAGAATGGCCGCCTCCGTGGTCGGTCCAATCGCGCAAATCGTTGAGATGGAGGTCGGTACATCTTCTCCACCTCCTGCAGGACCCCGAACTTGGACCCCTATGAACCCTCATCTCCGGTCTCCCGAGGATAAATCATTTTTGGGATGGGACCTGCTTTGGCTACCGTAATGGCAGCACGTTTGCTTTGGTCGCCTATTGGAGTATTTCTTTTTCATCGATTTTGGTCACTTTATCACGTTTGTTTGCTCGTGTAAACATGCAAAATCACAAGCAGATTAGGCGCATATGATGCCATAAATTGAAAGATTATTACTACTTCTCCAAGTGTTCGCAATGTTTCGGTCTTCCCGAGCATGTTCGGGAAAAAATCGCGAGACCCCCATTCGAGCATGGACTATCGAGCTCAAGAGGCCACTAAAGGTCCAACCCCTTTGAAACCATGAGACTTGGCCTAGTGCGCCATGGTCAATCTTTTGGTCCTTCTTGAGAAAGCTTACGCCGAGTCCGCCAATCTTCATGCCAACTACTTGGCTCTTATCGTAAACTTTGAAGAAGGTGAACAAGTGAGCAAAACTCAAGATGAAGTGAAGTCGGCTCAGGGACAAGTATCCTCAAAGCCCAAGCGAGGCTCTCGCAAAGCTCAAGAGGATGCTCGTCAAGCTCGGGAAGATGCTGATATCGCCAAAGTAGGAAGAGCTATGCCTTGCTCAGGAGGAGGTGATCGACATTAGGAGAGTTCAAGATGAGATGAATGTTGAGCTCCATAAACTCAGAACTGGCATTGAGACCATGGAATGCGAGAAGAGTTTGCTCGCCCAACAACTCCTCATTGCTGAAGAGACCAACACTCGTTTGGGTCTTAAAAATTTAAAATTGCACACTGAGGAGTATGTTGATTCCATGTCGAATTTCTCTTATATATGCGCCTTTGCCGATGCCATCCGCTTACGCTACACATGCTTTTTTGTTTTTTTGCCTTCACCTTGAACAGCATTTGCCCTCTCAGATCCCATTTTGAGAAATACCTGATCGATAACCCCCCGGATCGCAATCTTCCAATATCTGATTTGAGTGATCTGTGCGATTTCTCCAATCTCCCTGATGGGATCTAGATTGATGATCCTATTTTGGATGAGGAAGATGGTTCGGATGCGGACATTGATGATACTGCCGACCAAACTCATCGAGCCGAGCACGGGTTCGATCAGGTGCAGAACGAATAAAGGGGGCCTCCCGAAGTCGAGCAGAATGTGCTATCTGGAGAGCAAACTAGGCCCGACAATGCTAGAGGAGCTGTTCTCGGGGGCGGCGGATGGGGCCGCGTGATTTGTTCGATACATCGCTCCGCCCACCCCCAATAATGAATTTGTTCCTTAGTTTTATTTTTGCTTTGCTGAACAATTTCTTTAGAACTTGTTGTGTAATTTTTGTCTTCTTCTTTCTTGTTCGAACAATTTTGCTGTTGAATGATTAAATTTGCTTGTTTGAACAATTTCTTCTAACCTGATTGTCGAGGATGAATTTTGTTGCTAATGAATGGTTGATGTTTGTCTTGTTTCCTAGTTTATGCCTCTCTTTTCTTTGAAGAATGAATTAGAACATGATCTCCGCAAGTCCTATGTTCCAATTCTCGACTTCTTTGGTTTTTTGATTGTCTTATTAAGATGCAATCAGGGTTGATCATCTTATTTAGCTTGAGACCATGGATGGGTTAACTTATATGAACCCCCCTTTCTTGTTTCGTGATCATCTTTATTTAGCGCGATCATCTTCGTAGACTCGGTCGCCTTATTTAGTCATGAATTTTGACTCATCACTCACTCACTTTTTATTCGCGGGTATCCAATGTAAGTCGAGTCATCTTATTTAGTTCATCGCGTGCCCATCACTCACTCCGACGGAGCTTTTTCTTTGCGTATCCGAAAGTATGAACTGCTTTGTTTAGAACATAAAACATAAACTTTGAATCATTCGTGCTTTTATTTTGTCGTCCGTTTCTTTAGGTTGCGACCTTCTTCGATCTTGTTCTTCAACTAGAAAAACTTAACAAATAAAAATGTTTTTTGCAACAATGTTGTATTCTATTACAACCTTTACAATTTGAAGAAGATCCGGTTTCCATTAGACATAACTATAGACATCGGACTATGGTTTTGAATTTAAACCTTGTCTTGAAATATATGACCTCATCTCGTCCACGGAATTGATGTTGACAAGCATGAGGCGGATCAGCCTATCTACTCCTCTTTAAGTAACATGCTCGAAAAACAACAAAGAAAAATAGACGCGTGCCCCCTCCCGGAAAAACCTTGTGATTATGTGATTATCTCTTTGCCGAATCATGAATGAAAGCATGAGCATGTGGCGCTCGACGCCGCTTATATCAAAAAAAGCAAGAAGTCTCGCTTTCAAGTCGCACCTTTTTGTCCCCTTCTGTAGATGCCTTAGCATCACCATCCGCCACGTTGTTTCACATGATACCACGACATCCCACCCCTCGGAAAAGATTTTAGGGATCGTGTAGGGACTAATGATTTACCAACGCATAAGCGAGGAAACAACGTGGAGTGACAACCATGACTCTAGACAGCATCTTGATCCGATTCGAGCACCAACCTTTGCTCGAGTGTCGTACGGGGTATAAAGCTCGTACTAAAGCAAGCACCAGAACAAATGATCGATTCAGTAGAATGATAGCTGAATCGAGTGCTGAATACTTCGTCTGGAGGCATACCAAACCAACTCTCTCTCGATAACTGAATTTTCTTCTACTATGTTTGCAATATTTTTTTCTTTTTTCTGTGTTTTTCTCCCACCTTCTTCAGCTATCAATACACCTATTTATAGCACTATCCCAAACAGGTGCTGGCATAGCTAGTTGGTGTTGGCCTTCTTGCTTTAAATCCTTATTTTGACATCTGTCTTTGTCTTTGCCAGTTCTTATTCAAGGATTGACACATACCTCTTTTGGTTGCCACCACTTCTCAACTTGTTTCGACACGTATCTTCTATCTTTTGATAGTGCTGGCCAGAATGTCTTCTAGAAGATCTGGAAATTTGTGTCGAACATGGTATGTTCTTACTTCATGTTTATCCTGCTCGTCTTAGCTGAATGACTGATTATGCTCTACCAATTATGCTCGTCGAGCCTAATGGCTGATTATGCTCGGCCGATTGTGCTCGTCGTTACTGATAATATTTTTTCAGATTTGACGCATTCCACGAGTAGGACAATGGGACTCCATTCAGGTCTTCCAAATCATAAGCCCCGTTTAACAAACGTTCTGTAACTCTGAATGGACCTTCCCATGCTCGGCCGAACACACCACTTGACACCCCCGTAGCTCTTCTTAGAACCAGCTCTCCCACGTTGAACCTGCGTGTTGAACTTTGGAGTTATAGAACTTTTCTGATCTTTTTTTATACATGGCGTTCTTGAAATCAGCCTCCATCATTCTTTCTTCCAACAAATGTGTTCTGCAAGGGTTAGGGGCGGATGTTACGAAAGTAGTTTGATAGTCCCATGATTTTGGAATGCTCTCCAAAATATTATTGTCCAATGGCTCCGAATCTTTATTTAATCTGAGTAGTAAAATGCCCCAAAGGAGCACCAAATGCCTTCCATCGAATCGCTTCCCAAAGGGGTTTGATATTTTTCAAACAAAGTTCCACATTCTTTGATGTTCTTCGAAAGTTTAGTTCGATAATCAACGCCCCATAATATTTTGGGAAAACAACTCTTCATCGATTCCCCATTTAGCCCCCCTTTGGAATTATCAAGTCTAGACTTGAGGATATGCTTGATAATTTTATTGACAAGCCCACACTGAATGGTTTCTTTCTACTTGTCCGCTTGATTTTTGGGGTAATACGGAGTAGAATAATGCTTTTTTATGCCCCAAAGAGCACAATTTTGGTTTAATTCACTTCCATCAAACTGTTTCCCATTATCTCTGTTACCAATGATAGAAGTCCTTGATGAATCGTCGGAAGCCCAAATGACAAATGATATTTTTTCAAACAAAGTTCCACATTCTTTGTTCGGTGGCTTTAATAATAGCTTCGCTTCCTACCCATTTAGTGTAGTAATCAACGGCAACCACAACATATTTTAGAATCCCTATTGATGTGCGCCGAGGAAATTGGGCCGATTAAATTGATTCCCCATTTAGAAAATGGCCATCTTGATCGTTAAATCCACACTAGTTCTTCGTGGGCTATGGATAAATGGGGCATGTACCGACACTTATAGCATCTTGCTACGCATACGTTCAGATTCTTTCTTGAGGGTTGGCCAAGAGTAACCTTGATCGATGATTTTATATGCTAAGACAAGCCCACCAATGGTTTCAGATATTCCATCATGAATCGACGCTCAAGACTGCATATCGGTACCCTCTTCAGAGTAATACACTTCAATAATGGAAGTGAGAAACTTATTTTGTATAAATGCCCGCCTATGATAGTATAAAAAGCAACGATTTTGTAAAAAGTGATTCTAACGGCGAATAGTAATGGCTTTATTTTCATATCGAAGTCCTTTTTGTAGGTAACTTAAAATTGAGTCATCCGAGAATTTTCTTACTCCATAGAACACAAGTGAGATATAATATATTCAAAGAGCTACCAATCAACTCATATGATTGATGAGAATTTTCAAACAAGTTGATGGCGAATGTAAAGGACAATGTCACCGTCAACACCAATTATTAAACCCCATTCTCGTAACTGAAGTGAGGTAAGAGTTATATACAATCCCGAAAAAAATTGCCAATCTTGCCAAGGCATCAAGAGTGAATGAATTATCTAATCGTGGTAATTGTTCTATGTAAACTTCTTGAAATTGTTCAAATTTCCCAACCTTTTGCTAGTCTTTAAATCATATATTGTTGTGTTCTTTATCCTTATCGCAGGATATCTTGACATATGCCTCAGAACATCAACTGAACTTCAATCACCATAATACTTGGTATACAATTATTTGAGAATCGGGTTTAAATCAATTGGTATCAGAGATATACTGAATTCCCATTGTCATAAAGCCCATGTTAACCATGCGAAATATTTTAATGTTTTAAACCCTTGTTGGGATATTTTTAGTTTTGATGAAATGAATACATTCAAAGCTTTATAAAGATAATTCGATGAACAGATTGATAACAAAATCGAAAAAAGGTGAAATAATTTCGAATCGGAAATAATTCAAACCCATCAAACCATTGTAAAATGCATATTTTAAGATTATTACGTGAACATGCGAAACAATATCTGAATATTAAGATGATGATTAAGATATGTTGATCGAAATCAAAACGAATGCTAACTTTGTAAAATATCTGAGAAAAGATAAAAGTTTGTCTAAAAGAGATCTGAGATATTTTCGAGATCGAAAGAAAATGAGAACCAACGGGATGTCTAAGTCGATCAAGATCGATTATCGGCTGAGTATGATAACCTAAAATGCTATTCAAGATATGATGTAATCAAGAAACACGAGGACTCGGTATGTCATCTGAAGATTGAACTTGTTGAAGATGAAAGAAAAATCAAAAGACGGAAGACATAATGCCATGGTTTTGTCTTTACTTTTGATAAGTTCTTTTCAGAATTTGAAAACATGTCAATTCAAACTTTATCTTTATGAAAGATAATATCTCATTATCTTTTTACATGTCTTTACATTTGATATGCCTTATGATTGTTTTCGAGACTCATTGTTGGGAAATTTACGTAAATTGTTGAGAATTCTTGAGATGTAACTCCAAAAGCGCCAACATGACTAGGTTAAATGTTTTTTGTAACAAGATGATTTTGGCATCATCAAAAAGGAAATGGTTTTGGGATCTTAATCAAAATCATATATCTTTATTAAATTAATCTCCCATGATGTGGTTAACACCTCTTTCGGAGATTTGTGGATATGTCGAATTCAACCATGAAATGATTTGAAAAAGTATGGTCAAGAGACAAGAAGGGAAATTGGTTTTGAGATTTTGATAAAGTTCTTGTATCAGAACATAACATCAATAACGAGAGCATATCTGCAAGTTTTTCGGAAAAATGAGGGTAACATTAATCTTCGAAATTTTTCAATGAGTAACCGACTTACATAATATATAGTAAGTGTGTCACCCCCTCTGCCCGAACTATCACAATGCTAATTGCATGCTCGGATGTAGCGAGATATAGATAAAGTTGTTCGCCTTGGAACAGGCTTAGATAATGTTTGTGTATCTGCTAGGTATCGTTTTAATGACTCGAATGCATTTTGGCAATGCTCACATCGGAAATTTCCCTTTCTTTAATCGTCAAAGAAAGGTTTGCATTTATCTCCATAATTATAGTGATATATAAACCGACTTATATAAGCCAAACGTCCGATTAATTTTTGGACCTCTTTCACATGTTCGGGGCTTGCATGTCGAAAGCATAGCTTGAATCTTTGATGGGTTCGCTTAATCCCCCGCCGACCGCCCGGGGCCATATGCCCTAGGAATTTTCCCGAGAGAACCCCCCCCAATCGACCATAAAGTTTCCGCATTTCTTGGTTTAACTTCATGTTATACTCCCTGAGAATATCAAACGTTTGTGCGAGGTGGGTGATGTGGTCTTCCTTGTGCTCGTTTTTTACCACAATATCATCAATATACACCTCAACTGTTTGGCCTATGTGTTCGTCGAACATTTTGTTCACCAAATGTTGATATGTTGCTCCAGCATTCTTTAATCCGAACGACATGCGTTGCCAACAATACATATTCTTTTCGCTGCAAAAAGTTGTACTCTTTTGATCGTCCGGATGCATGGGTATTTGGTGATACCCAGCAAATGCATCCATGAAGGTCATGAGCTCATGTCCTACTGTGTTATCGACCAAATAATCGATATGTGGCATCGGGAAATTGTCTTTCGGGCATGCCTTGTTTAAATAAGTGAAATCTATGCATAACCTCCAAGTTACGTTAGACTTGCGGATGAGCACAGGGTTCGCAAGCCATCTTGGGCATTTTACTTCTCGAATCAGTTTATTATCGAGCAATTTCTTGATTTCACTATCCATAGCTGCATACTTCTCCGGACTGAACTTTCTGCGCTTTTGGATTACTGGAGTTTGTGTTGGATCGAGGTTAAGAGAGTGACATACATGTTTAGGATCAATGCCAACCATGTCCTCGTGTGACCAAGCGAACACATCCAAGTTTGCTTGAAGATATGCAATCATTTCTGTTCGTAATGGTTCCGGCAATTCCGAACCAATGAATACTTCTAATTCAGGTTTGTTCGGGTCGATATTGACAGACTCCAGTTGTTCAACAGGCATTGCTCGCTTCCTTTTTTGCTTCCACCAAGGATCTTCGATCGACCCCCGGTGTTCGTCAACTACCTCCATAGGATCAAAACCTATACGAGGTTCTAGATCCGGCAACTCATTTGGTGGATCAATGTTCATTAGATCTGGGAGATCTGGGAGATGAGTTACCATCCCAGATTCTGTGTTCGCGCGTGGAGGTGTGCTCGTCAGAGGAGGTGTAAGCATTCTCGGCAATATATTCGTCTGTTGGCTTGATTCTCCGAGCTCCCATGTTTGCTCCATCATGTTAATGATATTTTGCTTTTCGGGCGCGCATGACAGCAAACAATCTCGAGCTTTTTTCTGGTCGCCTTTTACGCTACCCGTCCCCTCTTGAGTTGGAAATTTAACACAGTAGTAATAAGTTGAACAGGCAGCTTTAAATTCCTGAATAAACGGGCGACCTAGAAACCCGTTATAAGTAGATGGAGCATCGACGATTACAAAATCTAGCATTCTAGTTCGTCGGATCTCCGAATTTAAAGTTGACTCTAATTCGACTCATAACCTGATCATACCATAGGGTCGGGTTACAGATTCCCCGAAACCCATGATGGTGTGATCACATGGTTCTATATAACTACTTAAGTCCCCAACTTGCTTCTCCATTTGGTGCAGAGTGTTGACGAACAGAATGTTCGCATATGCTCCGGTATCGACCAGGAGGCGATGCACCTTCAAACCGAGAAGACGAGCGCTGATGGTTAGAGAGTCATTGTGGGGGGTGATTATGCCGTCGAGATCGTCTTCCGAAAACATGATTTGGTGAGAGGGTGGCGTGCTAGCTGATGTGCTCGCCACCTTCACCTGATGGATGCTTTGCATGGCTCGCATCTCCATCTTCTTTCGTCTGTTCGATAATGTCGGTGCCTGATAGCATCCACCCACTGGACCATAATCAGGACGAATCATGTGGATTTCTTGACTCTCCCGACCTCTACTCATGGTAGGTGCCCCTCTTTTGGATAATTCCGACCTCTTACAGGATTCCTCGGGATCACTGTCAGATGTTTCTTCGGCCTTACGCTTACCCCTACGATCGCCTATTTTTTCTGTTCGGGAGTCTCTGCTTGCCGGCTTTTTGAGGAACTGCGTAAGACGATTCTCTTCATATAACTTCCAAAGTTGGCGAAGTAAATCGCGACATTCTTCGGTATTATGTCCGATGTACTCATGATAACTGCAAAACTTGGAAGCATTAAGCCGATTTTTATCCATTATGATTCTTCGTGGCTTATCCAACATGTCCCGATCTTTAATTTGATTGAATATTGTTTCCGCTGAAACGCCCAGAAGACTTCGTAGGACATTTGCTTCCTTTTTTCTTGAATGGTTTAAAGACCACGGGGTTTATACCCCCTCATTCATTACTTTTTTACCAAAAACTCTTTTTGTTGTTGCTTCTTCGACCTAATCGTGATTGGGCGAAAGGATCTGCATGGCTATAATCTTGGTACTTTCGCTCCGGAATTCGGCATATGTGTTCGGCCAATCCTGATGCATGGCTTTCCACATATCCGTATTCAAGGTCAGGCCTACGACCACCGTGAGGATCTTGGCATCCTCTTCAACTGGGGCTCCATCGTACAAATATTTGTCAAATCTTTCGATGTATGCTTGATCTGACTCACCTTTTTAGCCGAGAAATGTGCCAACCTTTGTTTTGGTCTTTGGCGAGCACACATGATGAGAAATGGGACAGAATTTCTATCCCAACCGAGAAAAAAGACGTGATGGACGCAGCGGGCAGTGTAGAAAACCATCTGTGGGCGTGATCGCCCAACGTTATGGGGAATGATCGGCACTGCGTCGCGTCGGTGGCGCCCATGGCGATCATAAAATCTGAATATTTGTTGAGGTGAACATGTGGGTCAGACTCGATCGAACATAAAGGATTGGTGGTCGGATCTTTGACACTTTCTCTTGTATTTCGGGCCGCCATGATCGCCGGTGTTAGTGGCGGCGGGCGTTGTGCTCGCCGAGGAGTCCTTTTTTCGTTATGCCGGTCGGCTGTAAACCTTCAATTGCTTTTTGCATTTCGCAAATTTAAATGGAACCGACAGACTTGGATCGGGTGTGTCCCATCATGAGGACCCGGGGTCATGCTCATGATGGGGCGGTCCCTTTCCAGTTCGTCCTGACTACCCAATCGATGATGGATAGACAACTTAGTTCCAAAATTTTTTTTTCGGGATCGCGAGCGATCATGAGAATCTGGGGAGCCGGCATGTTCGTTCGGTTGTTCTCTCCCGGATCCTATCGCCTATGATTGTCGATTCGATCTTTAACGGAGAGCCTCAAACGTCCAAACGCCGATGGTGCGACCCTTGAGGTCGCTTTCGTCGTCCGACATATCATCGGCCTTTTTTGTTATTCGCTTTTTGTGCAAATTTCAATTTAACTTGCTCGCTATCGGTGTATCTGGCGTCGATCATCATCATCTTGAACTTTCAACTTGGCTAACTCCTTTTCGCCCCTCTTTTTCTACGGCTCGCAACAAGAAAGTGATGGCCTTTTTTGGGTCACGGATCGTTGGCAATAACTTCAAGATTGATGGTTTATTTTATGAGGCCGATCTTTGAGCCTCTTTCTGAGCGTGAGGTCGGCTCTATCCCGACCTCTCCGTCTGAGTATTCCTAGATTGAGACATTATATTTCTTTTTTCTGCATCGGCTATCTATAGGATTGTGTATGGGTTGGTTTTTTCGACCCTCCTTCTAGCGCCAATTGTTGCAAGTCGTTTTTTTATGGAGAATATTATGTGGCTAATTTGATAACAACTCACAAACAAAATAAGTACGTATACAATATACGGTAAATAACAGGAATTTATTGACCCAGTTCATGAAGAAATGACTACTCTGGGGACATTCCAAGCCAAGGATGTCATATTGTGAGATTTACATATATAGTACACAATACTTCTCATGTGGAAAACTTCTATGAAAGAAGATGATTTGGAGAGAAAGTGTGTGAGTGCTAGGGATTTTTCTCAACGTATGAGAGTACTTGGGAATTTTTTCTGAACCTTCCCAGAGAAATTTTTTGTGAACCTCTCTTTTGTTCTTTTTTCTTCTATTTATAGTACTTTGACAAGCATGAGCTGGTTTGGTAAGCATGAGCTGGAGACTTCGTGTCTTGCAAGAACTCATGTAATGCTGCCACGTTTTCAACTTCGTCTTCCTGGTTGACCTTTGCATTTATTTGTTTATAAGGCACTCTTTTGGTCGTCCAAATCAATCTTTTGCTCGACTGGTTGCCCTGTTCGCCCTTTTGACCATATCAATTTTATACCGGAATTCCGTCCTCATCGAACATATCTGAGCCTTCGGATTATCCGAGCGCTTTCGGTTATCCGAGCCTTTCGGTTATCGACCACTTATTTGAGCCTTCAGTTATCCGAGCCTTCGTGTTATCCGAGCCTTTAGATTATCCGAGCCTTCGTGTTATCCGAGCCTTGATTATCGAGCCTTTACTGAGTTCAAATTTCTTCCGAAGTTCGGACATCTCGAAGTCACTTAACTCAGGCCATATGATTTCTTCTTGCCTGATCTGATCAGCTCGACGGATCAGATCAACATCTCTTCAGGATCATCTCAAGATAGCATCAGGTCATCATGCTAGATTTGGCGAGTTGGCGAACATACTCGCTTGTTCGGCGAGTGGCGAACTGGCGAGCAAATTTGCTAAGTCGGCGAATGGCGAGCTGGCGAACAAATATGTTTGGTCGGCAAGCAGCGAGCACACTTGTCCATCGAGCATGATTATTTTAACATTTGATTAATACACGTGTCCCTCCAACGTGTTCGATTAAATTGAGTAATTGTATCGAACACAACACTGTAATAATAGAACTGGTAGGTTCCAAACCAATTGCAAAAATTGCAACTCCTAGTTGATTGAACCTAGTTCAATCGGATGCCCCTTGACTTTCGTGTCCCTGCTTGGGCTGGTGAAACAAAGTCAAATTAATTTACAACAATCAAGTGGCGACACTACATGTCCCTATAAAAGTCCCATTAGATATAGATCCGAGCAAAAGACTTGGGCCTTAAATACTCATTGGAACAAAATCTCCAGTTTACTTTTAATTTTGATGGAAGGCATCGTTCAATTTAATGAAAATCATATTTTAGTGAGAAACGTTTTAAAAGTCGGGGTATTAATTGCTTAATCGAGATCCAACATGTTAATCTACATCACATTTGAACATCTATTGGGCACCGCCTACCCAAACATGATATTATACGGACTAACACTTATATAGGTGCCGTCTACCCAAATAATTAATACAGTCCGACAATTATTGGGCGCCGCCTACCCAAACAATTATAATGCGGACTATAAATGCGTTAACGCATTTAAATAAACAAGTTAACCAAGTGGGATTTTGATAATTATTAAAAGCATTAAACAAAATTCAAAATCCAATTGTAAAATCATTTAACTCAATTTTAATCCATTATCAAAATAATTAATCTATTTAATTTGATTCAAAAGTCCAACTTTTAACTTTGATTTTAAAAATAACTTATTAATTCAGAAAATTAATTCCAATTATTTTAATTATTCGTCAAGGGCTCAGGTGTAAATTTCAAAATTGTACGGGAGGGCCTGTCCCAAATCAAATTTGCAAAACAACCCCCCTCCATCACCGCCCCAAATCCGACAACATCCAAAATCTGTAATTCGGTACATCCAATTTCACAAAATCCAACCCCCAATCAAAATTCAACATCAACAATTAGACAAGTTCAAAACAGTATCGAAAAAAGTTTCGAAGAACAGGGACAAATTCGCAAAATCAGAACAACATCAAGCAACAAAGGAACGCGTTAAACATGGTGAAACCAGAAGGAGACACCGCATTCCAGAGACGAAGGTCAGCGAGCCACCGCCGCCACCGTTGAGCGCGCGCGGGTGGTCCGCCATCACCACTGTTCGAAATGCTCGGGCATCACGCCGACAAACATCGAATAGGCTTGATTCGACCTCAATTTCAATGGCACAATCGAAAATTTCCGACCCGAATGACGAAAATGATTCGAAGCGAAGTCACAATCAATCGAATCGAGTGTGAAGCAGGTGAGTGATACAAGAACGACGGAGCACTGCCAATCAATTTCCGCGAGCGCGCATCGCCGCCGCGTTTGGTCGACCGACGTGAAGCGTTGCAGAGCAGATAATGTTAGTGTTAGTGTCCTAGAGATAATCTATTATAAGGACATAATACTCGATGATATTCAGTTTGACTTAATATTATAGCTCACTTAATATTAATGTATGGCAATACACTTGTTTGAATATTATGTTTGATTGTTTGCATTTATTTGTACAAGTGTTCCCATGAGTCATTGCTGTCATTGAGGTTGTGAGAACTCAGATGACTTAAGCATGATTCTCAAATAGCCCCGATCAAGGATCATCAAGAATGGGATATTGATGATGCAATGGAGATTGGTGTGCGATCTGCATCATACTCTTAGAGAGTGTAGTAAGATCTCACTTACTACGAGATACTAGGTATCTCATGATGGATGCACAAATACCTTAGAGGGTATTGGTATACCCATCAGAGAAACCGTTTGATGTATTTCCATTATATGTGTCTACGGGTGTCTGGTTAGTGGGAGCGATGCGATACTCCTTTGACTTGAGGTCAATACGCACGACATGTGTGGGATGATGAACTTTGACCATGACCGACGCTTGCACCCTTCCATGGGTAGATATGGCTTGGATTGGTTTCATCACGAAGTGCATGTGCGTGGTAGTTGAGTCAAGAAAATGATTCATTCCTCAACGTGAATTTAGAGAGAATACTCATCCTCTCGTCATAATTGGATCTAAGTCATCGGCCGATGTACATCAACTTAGACTTTGTGGCTAAGTGTGACATACATGATCAATTAGTGATTAGAGATAAATTGATTAAGTTATTTGAATAGACACTTCATCATGTTCAAGACTTAATCGAGTATTCGCGAATGAAATGAGGAAATCGTAATAGCCCATGTTTCAGTTACAGGTAGCTGGACGTTTCTCGCAACGTACCTCATATATTGAGAATGTCTGATTTATTATCGAGAGTTCAATTAACACAATTAGTTTGACTAATCGCTTGATATATGGGGGCATATGGGTCACACAACAAGTAATTCCCTTTGACGGATTATAGTTGGTTGATTAAGTATTAAATTGGATTTAATATTTAATTTATGGAGAAATAATTAATAATAGATTAATTTGGAATTAATTATTATTAATATTTAATTAAATTAGATTTAATTAAACAAGAATTCCCAATAATAATATTTGGAATATTATTGTAGGATTTAATATATATGGAAACAAATTGTAGAGATTTGTCATATATGGAATTTAAATCTTAGAGATTTATATTTAAAGAATTAAATTAAAGAAGTTTAATTTAATTAATTAAAAGGGATTTTAATTTCCCAACAGGTTAGCTTAGGTTTTAAGCTGGGCCTCCCTATATATATTAACTCTTGGGATTTCACAAATAGTTTACACTTCACAATTTCTCCATAAAATTAAGAGTCGGATTTTCCTAGCTGATTTGACTCGAGATTCAACACTGACAAATCCGTGCAGATCCGTTGAAGGGGATTATGTGGATACCATAGTAGAGGAATCTCCTCTACAACTACTGTAAGTTTACTCGTTATGATTATTATAATCATTGTATGTAATTAAGTGTTCGTTGTTGGTGAACTGTTCTTTCCGCTGCGCATGTTATACATGATTACGTGCCTCTAAATTCCAACAGTGGTATCAGAGCTCCAGGCTCTTGTTTTAATTGCATTAAAATCTAATTTTTAAAATTAAAATTCTTTTTTTTTTTAATCAGTGGGGTACGGTTTCTTATTAGTCGCACCCCTTATTTATTTTTTTGTCCCGGGTCGCTCGTCTCCTCCGTCTTTGCCCAAAACCCAGAATTAGGGTTTTCCCCCCTTTTCGCCACCGCACTGCTCCTCGCGCTTTACCCTCGGCCGATGGTGCTTCTGTACCAAGATCGCCAAAGGCGGTGCTAGGCACCAAACCTTTGCGACAAGGGGAGCCCATGACGCGACTCCTGAAGTGCCCTGATCCCGTCTTGAAGGCGTCAATCTTCTCCGCCTCGATTCATGGCAAATCGCCGCGATTCTCTCCGATTTCGACGCTAGTCTCTTGAACGCACTCGGTGTTGGGGAATTATTTGCATGGATCTATTCGGGATGAATATTTAAATACAAATTTAATTCTAACAATTATTACTAGCATGAATTAATCCTATATTAATTCAAATAATAATTCAACAACAAATCATGCATATAAACAGTTCACATAAATCCTACGCATGCGGAATTGCTACGGTTTTACGTGAACTAACCTTTTGGAGTGGCAATGGTCTCGTTGATAAGAACACACCAAAAAACCTTCCCAAGTATTCCCTAGTCCTTGCTCGTCAATCCGGTGGAAGGAAACTCGCGAACAATTAACAAAAGGGAAAATAAAAATTTGTTGCACCACCTTTGTGGATTTACTAATTTTTCCAGCACATGGAATTTTACTTGGGAATGAAACACTCATCCCCTATTTATAGAGGTGTAGTGGCCGATTTTTTGCATATGGAATAGGGGGAAAAAAACTTTTCTTGATCTCCAAGAAATCTTGAATATATCTCCTATATTCTTTTCTCCATAATTAAAATATTCCATAAAAATCCCACTCTCTCTTGTTATGGGAATTTTCAAAAAAGAGGATCAAGATTCCAAGATTTGGATCTTCTTGAATTTATGAGATATTCTTATATTCAAAGAATACATATCTTCCATAATATATTTTCAAGAAAATCAAGAAAATCTTTCTTTTCCTTCTTTTTTGTAAATTTTGAAATTTCTAATATAAATAACCAAGTGGGGATTTCTTGAATTTAATGAGATAATCTTGTATTCCAAGAATACATATCTTCATTCCATAACAAAATTCAAAGAAAATCTTTCTCCCCTTTTATTCATATTTTTCGAAAAATGAGAAAAAATAAGCAATAAAATTTATTTTATTTTTAAAAACCTTTTTCAGTTATTGGACTTTATGTTGGGCTACTTGAGGGGCCTTTAGGAGAATTAAGATTGGACCTTCCAATGGATCTTGAATTATCAATATTGAGCCACAATATTATTCAAGCCCATAAATATTAATTAATCCCACTACATAATTAATATTTCACTATCCATCTTAACCCATATCGACAAGAGAATCCGGATGGACTTGAGCATCGCTACAGGTGAAAAGGTTTCCTCATAGTCGATCCATTCTTTCTGAGTATAACCTTTCGCCACAAGCCTTGCCTTGAAGGTTTCCACCTTCCCGTCCTGTCCCCTTTTTCTCTTGTATACCCACTTGCAACCAATGAGTTTGACCCCATTAAGTGGTTCGACTAGCTCCCACACTCTGTTATGATCCATAGAACCTATTTCGGCTTTCATTGCCTTTTGCCAAGAAACCGCATCCTTGTCTTGGATTGCCTCATCATATGTCCATGGGTCTGATTCGTCTTGACCGGGAATCAAGTCCGAGGACTCTCCTATCCCCACGAATCTCTCGGGCTATCTTGCAACCCTCCCACTACGACTAGGTTTCGGTTGTGAAAGTGTGTCATTTGGTATGTCATCTTGTACAGTTGGCAATGAGGTTAGCCCCCTTAGCTCATTTAAGGCAATCTCACTTCTGGGTCTTCTTTCGTTCATATAGTCTTCTTCCAAATATCTAAAGTGGGTGCTTATTACCACCTTTTGATCTTCAAGACCATAGAACATACACCATTTTGTTCCCTCGGGGTATCCTATAAACAACCTTAATTCTGATCGAGGATCCAATTTTTCGGCTTCCTTGTCCAACACGTAGGCCGGACACCCCCAAATTCTCATGTGTCTCAAACTGGGCTTGCGCCCGGTCCACAATTCTTTGGGAGTTTTGGGAACCGATTTGGATGGCACTAAGTTCAGAATGTAAGCCGCTGTTAACAAGGCATGACCCCAGAATGACTTGGGAAGATCCGCATAACTCATCATTGATCTAACCATTTTCAAAAGAGTTCTGTTTCTTCGCTCTGCAACCCCGTTTTGTTGAGGGGTTCCGGGTGCAGTTAGCTGGGATACAATCCCTTCATCTGACAAGTAGTTCAAAAACTCATCACTGAGGTACTCGCCTCCACGATCGGATCATAGAGACTTGATACATTTTTCCCTATGATTCTCTGCTTGAGCCTTAAATTCTTTGAATTTCTCAAAGGTCTAAGATTTATGCTTCATAAGGAAAATATAACCGTACCTTGAGTAGTCATCAATAAAAGTGACGAAATACTCATAACCTCCTCTTGCTTTTGTTGACATTTGACCACATACGTCTGTGTGAACGATTTCTAACACTTTTTTGGCTCTATTCCCCTTGGCTCTGAATGCCCTCTTGGTCATTTTACCCTCCAAACATGATTCGCAGGTTAGAATTGGTTCAACTTGGAGAAACTCCAGTGAACCGTCTTCTACCAACCTTTGGATCCTCTTTGGATTAATATGTCCCAATCTTAGATGCCATAGAAGTGTTTCGTTCACGTCTGATGAACGTTTTCTTTTATCGGAAATAATTGAAATGTTATAGGATGCATTTAAGTGAGTGGTGTGCCTTATTAATTGTATAGAGATTATTCGACAACGTTCCATGACAGATAAATTTGTCAAAAAGAGAAATGGTAACAACTTTATCAAAAGTAACCGAATATCCATCAAGGTAAAGTTTAGAAACCGAAATTAAATTCTTTCTAAAATTCGGAACGTAAAGAACATCTCTTAAAATTAAAACTTTGTCTTCAAAGGACAGGTGCACTTCTCCCACTGCTTCAGCTGCCACTCTCGTAGCATCGCCCAGTGTGATGAGGATCTCACTCCCACTAAGTTGCCGGGTCCGCTTGAACCCCTGTAAAGTGAAACAAATATGATCGATGGATCCAGATCCACCACCCATAAATGGGAGGCATACGCCGCTAAGCAAGTTTCAACAACTAGTGCGTGAGAATTACCTTTCTTTCCATTCCTTTTGGGTTTGGAACAGGCTGACCTCCAATGTCCTTTTTCACCGCATTTGAAGCACCTCCCCTTAACTGGCTTGCTCACTCCTCCACCTCCCTTCACCTTTTCTTTGCCATTGGCAACACTTGAGTTCACTTGCTTGTGGTTTTTGTCCTTTTTCTTGTTCTTACCGCCCCTTGTCCTAGAAGAAGAAGAAGGTCCATTTACCACCGAGGCTTGGCTCTTTTGCCCCAATATCTCCTCTGCCGAGACCAAAGCTTGCAATAGATCAGGCATCGAGAGCTTCTGATTGTTCATCTGGTAGTTTAGCTCGAATCGCTCAAAACTTTTTCGGCAGAGAGGGAGCACGAAATCGATTTGGGTCTCGGCGTCGATTCGGCGCCAAGTACCTCAAGTTTGTTAAGGTGAGCCATCATCCGAGAATGTGCTCCCTTCTGGGCGCTCCTCCACCATTTTCATAGAGAGCAAGTCCTCATGGTGATCCGACGAGCCACACGGTTACGATGTTGAAACATCATTTTAAGACTAGTCATGATGTCTGCGGCCGGTCTCAACGCTTCCGGTGTTGGTGTTGCAAACACATCCGACATTGAAACCAAGATGGTACACTTTGCCATTTCGCTGAACGCCCCCCGGTCGGCATACTCTTTCTTAACCGATTTAGTTGACTCATCATTTGGCTTTTCTGGTTTAGGTGTAGTGAGAACCCAGTTATGGCTTTGTGCAGTGAGGACAATAGTAAGTTTACGACTCCAATCAACGAAGTTTTCACCAGTAAGTAAATTGTCTTTAAGTATATTGAACAGTGGATTAAAAGGTTGCGACATGATGAACTGAAATAAATAATAATATGCATAAGCACAAATATATCACAAGGTTCGATCACATGTTTCATATTAAAATCTCAAAAAAATATGAACATGCATCAGCCAACATCTCAAAATAGTTTAAATAAGCCACGTGGGGTGGGTCATTATTTAAACACATTCAAGCAGGTTACAAACAAGAACAGTTACAAACCTTTAATAACTAGATTAATAGTTGGCTCCCACTTGACCAATATAAAAGTGACAGGGACTTCGGGGAAGTATATGCATATCAATTTTATACCTAAGTAATAACCATGATTAAATACAAAATTATTATTTAAACTTTGAATGAGCCTCGTGGGGGGGTCATCGTCGCCACTAGTAATAATCCACAATCATCCATTTGGAATTTATTCATGTGAAAGCTATCTTTTGACCGTCCCCGGGGGATTTCTCCAAAAGAATTCACAAATAAATAAATCATGGAGGTCAAAATTAATTAAATTTTATTATTCATAAAATTGTCAATTAATTGTTTAAGCATACTTAGTAATTTTCGAAAGTGAGATTTTTCAAAATATTTTCTCATGCATTGCAAATTTAAACACAATTTAAATAAGCAAAAAATAATGCATAACATCAAAACAAAAAATTAAACATATTGGGCAAATATATCCAATTGTCATGGTTAATTTTTGTCATGTCTTGATCTTGAGAAATCTTCTTCATAGCCTTCATCATTCGTCTCAAAATGCTCCCACTTGACCATCTTAAAAAAAACCACCTTGTCAAGCCACGTCATCGGTCCCGACTCGCGGTCGGAGATGCCCTTCTTCCCCCGACCGTGTCGAGTGGCGTCGTCTTGTATGGTTAAAAGCGCCCGGCAGCATGTCGCCCGACAGTCCTCCTTCGGCGGCAAGCTTGGCGAGTGTCGGCGGCGCCCGTCCATCCCAAATACCCTTGTACCCACCATGCAATCAATAATGCCTGAAATGTCGCCCGTCCCATACCTTGTATGCGTATCAACGTCGTCAAGCTTGCTTGCCCATCCGTCCGCCTTTCGGTCGACGGTCTCGCCCCACGCCCTGCGCTCTCAATCCGGCGTCCGCATCAGCAACGTACCTCCTTTAGCACGTTTTTGATGCACACCGCTTAATTTCGCCGATCTGGATCCCGTCTTTTAATTCTTCGTCTCGCCTCCTTTAGATCCGGTTACAATTTATTTTACAAAAATAAATAAACCTAGATCTAGACTAGTCTATTACATTGATCAAATCAAACAAATTTTAATCTACTCGTGGATTTTCTCACGAGGCAAAACGAATTTGAACGAATCGAATTAAAAAAAACACAATTTATATGCATGCATAAATAAACACATTAAATTCCATGACAATTGGATACCTGCAAAAAGGATCTAGCAATTCTACTATCCAATTTTAAATTTAATGAAAACGAATTAAATTACAATTTAAAAATCAGAGCCCAAAACCAAGGCTCTGATACCAGTTGTTGGACTTTATGTTGGACTACTTGAGGGGCCTTTAGGAGAATTAAGATTGGACCTTCCAATGGATCTTGAATATCAATATTGAGCCACAATATTATTCAAGCCCATAAATATTAATTAATCCCACTACATAATTAATATTGCACTATCCATCTTAACCCATATTACAAATAATATGGCTCCGGTTATTATTTCCCGTGTTTAAGATTATCTAGCCCATTAATTAATTCAAGCCATTGAAATAGCTTTCCATTAATTAATATCTTTTATCCTTGGTAAAGGAACAGTTCAACATTATTATTCATACCGGAAACTAGTTCCACTTGCAAGATTTGGTATGATAAAACTTATGAACCTCCCAAGGGGGCAAATCGAATAAGCGTACCTGCACACGATTCTCCGTATTAAATCTTAGCAATCGCATGTGACCAATAATATTGTTCAAGATATAAAGTATTGAATCTCGTTGATTCTCTACCCTTAATAAGTCAAAGCAATAATTACTAACCACACGCGATCCTATTTAAGGGACGAAGATTAAGAAATAACGAACCATTGAGGTCTAATTCTTCCTAGTTCGATTCAAGAATTTGTCCTCCTCAGAGGTCCTCTTCAATTACTAGACATGCACTAGTGTAATCTCTTAGTCAAGACAAGCCAATCTGAGTGTTACACTTCAACCTTTCACGATGGATTGTTCATTTCCATCTAGGTCGTGAATGGTGTACTTTTGGTTACAAGGGACTGTTAATTTAATCTTCTGTGATCTGGTATCACTAAATTAACTACAATGTAACACGTACTATTTATTGAACAGTTATGCAGTAAATATATATAACATTCGATGATATTTAAAGCATCAGTGATAAACAATTTATTTCAGTAAATAAGTTCAAAATTCAGTTTGATTATACAAAGTAATAAAAGCATACTTTCCAGTATAATCCCAACACAAACATCTTTCCGAACTAGATGACCCTTCAGTGATTCTATCAGGTTTATGTCCACCAAGAACCCAATAATGTTTTTGTGCAGAGAGGACAAAAGTCATATTACGTTTCCAAGTGACATAGTTTTCACCAGTGAGTTGGTTTCTTTTTCAAGATATTGAATGTGGATTAAAAAGTTGCGACATGATGAACTGAAATAAACATATATTTTGTATCAATATCAAGATCAACACAAAATTAAATCACATAATTCAATCACATGATTCATATTAAAATCTCAAAAAAAAATATGAACATGCATCAGCCAACATCTCAAAACAGATTTAAATGAGCCTCGTGGGAGGGTCATCATTTAAATCACATTCAAGCAGGTTACAAACAAGAACAGTTACAAACATTTAATTAAAAAAAATTAATAGTCGGCTCCCACTTGTCCAATATAAAATTGACAGGGACTTCGGAGAAGTATATAAATATCAATTTTATACCTAAGTAATAACCATGATTAAATACAGAATTATTACTTCGCTTTGATCGAGCCTCGTGGGAGGGTCATCGTCGCCACTAATAATAATTCACAATCATCCTTTTGGGAATTTATTCATGTGAAAGCTATCTTTTGACCGTCCCGTAGGGGAATTTCTCCAAAAGATTTCACAAATAAATAAATCATGGAGGTCAAAATTAATTTGTGTCAAAAAAAATAATTATCATAACATACTTAGTAATTTTTGAATTTGAGATTTTTCGTTGGGCAATTCTCATGCAAACACATTTAAACAAATAAAATAAAGCACAAGAAAAATACAACAAAGAATAAATCAAAGAAAAGCGTAAAATAAACACATTGGGCACAAATTATCCAACCGCTGTGGTTTGATTTTCTTTGGCTTAGTTTTGAAGAAACGCTGCCTTGAATTTCTCCCCCTTTCTCGCCTCGAAAGGAACTCCGCTTTAAAATACCCACGCCAAGCGTCATCGCGTAAAATGCACGCCCGCATCCGCCGCCGCTTGATGATGGCGACAGCCCGTCGCCTAGGTTGCAAGGCGCCGTCGCCGCTGAAGATTTCGGCGGCGACGCCCGGCCCAGCCCTAGCGTCGCCTCGGCCACCCTTGCCCATTCCCGCGAGCCGCCCGGTCACATCCGTACGCGTGCTAGGCCAATCCCGCCTGGAGCAGTGCGCTAAGCCCATCCGACTAGCGATGTCGCGTCAAGCAGGTGCCTCCATTTGCGTTTAAGGGTGGCGCGTTGCCCACGTCGGTTTCGATCCGCCTAATTCATCATCGTCTTTTGTCTCCGATCAGGTTACAATTTATTTACCAAAAAATAAATACCTTAAATCTAGACTAGTCTATTACATTGAACAAATCAAATAGCCTAATCTACTCGTGGAGTTTCTCACGAGAAAAAAAAATCCGAACGAGTCGAATTAAAAACCATTCATTCATACGCATGAAAATAAACACATTAAATACCATGACAATTGGATACATGCAAAACAGATTTAACAATTTTACTATCCAATTTCAATTTAATGTCCAACAAATCAGAGCTCGAAACCAGAGCTTTGATACCAGTTGTTGGGAAAATCGGGGTGTCCGGATCTATTCGAGGTGATTATTTAAATACATATTTAAATTAAACAGTTAATTACTAACATGAATTAATCCTAAATAAATTCAACATAATAATAAACAACATGCGTCCACATAATTCACGTAAATCATAAACATACGGAACTAGGAGTTACAGAATTACTAACCTCTTGAAGAATCAAACGGATGAATCAACCCAAGAGTCTTTTCAAATATATCGCCAAAGTCCACGAACGCTATCCGGTGGGAAGATTTCAACGAATGATTTTAATGGGAGAGAAATTAAATATTTTGCTACCACCTTTGTGGATTTCTAATATTTCCAACACATGGAATTGCACTTGGGAATGAAGAGCTCATCCCCTATAAATAGGGAGGAGGGGGTCAAAAATTTAGGTAAAGAAAATAATGAAGAAAATCTTTTCTTGGTCCCCAAGAAATCTTGAATATATATTCTATATTCTTTTCTCCTTAATTAAATTTTCCATAAAAATATCTTCCCCTCTTCTACCCATTATTTTCGAAAATTACAAGGTAAAAAGAGTCAAGATTTGACTTCTTGAATTTATGGGATAATTATGTATTCCTACAATAATTATCTCTTTCCATAAAATATCTACAAGAAAATGAAGACAATCTTTTCTTCCTTTTTATCTACAAATTTTCGAAAAAATAGACTTGGAAATATAGCAAAATATTTTCTCCTCTCTCTCATTAATTGGACTTTATTTTGGGCTATTTGGGGGGCCTTTAGGAGAATTAAGATTGGACCTTCAATGGACTATGAAGCTTTAATATTTTGGGCCAAATATTATTCAAGTCCATTAATATTAATTTACTCCACTATAAAATTAATATTGAACTATCCATCTTAACCCATATTACGATTTCACATATAATATGGCTCCCGGTCATTATTTCTCGCGTTTAAGATTATCTTAGTCCATTAATTAATTAAGCCACTGAACAAGCTTTATATTAATTAATATCTTTGTCCTTGGAGTAAAGACAACTCAACATTATTATCCATGCCGGAAATAAATTTCCACTTGCAAGATTTGACATTATAAAGAATATGAGCCCACCAAGAGGACAAATCAAGCAAGACGTACTTGCACGCGATTCTCCATATTAAATGTCAGCAATCGTCATGTAATTAATAATATTGCCCAAGATATAAGGTATCGAATCACATTGACTCTCTTCCCATCATAAGTCAAAGCAATAGTTATTAATTTCACACGATCCTATTTAAGGGACGGAGATTAAGAAACAACGCACCACTGAGGTCTAATTCTTGTATATTCAGTACCGAAGAATTTGTCCTCCTGTAGGTCCTCATTCAGCGTACCTAAATGCGCTAGTGTGATCCCTTGGTCAAGACAGGCCATTCTGGGTCTCACACTTCAACCGTTCATGATGGTTCGTTCATTTCCATCTGGGTTGTGAATTTGTACTTAATTACGAGGGCTATTAATTTGATCTTCAGTGATCGGGTATCACCAAATTAACTACAACGTAATACGTACTGTCTTATTGAACGGGTTTGCAATAAACATATATCATTCATTCATATTTAATGCAACAGTGATTAAATAATTTATTTCAGTAAATAAATAAGAAACTTAAGTTTGGTTATACAAAGTAAAAACATACTTTTCAGTATAATCCCAACAGTTTGTGGACCATTGCCCACTCTAGTTAGGGGTCACTTCAGCTACTTCATCACTTTTACTGATGATTTCTCTAGATACGGATAGTGTATCTTATGAAACACAAATTCAAATCTTTTGAGAAATTCAAAGAGTACAAAGCTGAAATAGAGAAGAAACTTGGTAAGAGTATCAAGACTCTTTGATCGGATCGAGGAGGTGAATACCTTAGCCATGAATTCACTGATTACTTGAAGTTACATGGAATCCAGTCACAATGGACTCCTCCCGGAACACCTCAGATGAACGGTGTGTCCGAGAGAAGAAACCAAACCCTGTTAGACATGGTGAGGTCCATGATGAGCTTATCCTGTCTTCCAACATTCTTATGGGATATGCGTTACAAACCTCAATTTACATTCTGAATAGGATTCCATCTAAATTGGTTGAGCATACACCATATGAACTATGGTATGGCAAGAAGACAACTCTTACACATATTAAACATGGGGTTGCCCCGTGATTGTGAAAAGGATGCTTACCGACAAGTTGGAATCCAAAGGTGAAAAATGTTACTTTGTGGGATATCCTAAGGAAACAAAGGGATATTACTTCTATCTACCTAAGAAATAATCAATGATTGTTTCTAGGCAGACCAAGTTCCTCGAAGAAGACTATGTCACTAAGGAACAAGGTTGTAAGCTGATAGAACTTGAAGAAATTCAAGAACCACAAATTAACAAAGAGACTGATATCTTGTCAAAGCAACATGACAATGAATCAGTGGAGAATTTAACAACTTTCACGGTGAGAGTCTTTCACTAGGTGATCGTCTTTCAGCCAGTGGGAGCGTAACTGGAGTATGTTTGCCAGTGCAAGAACCTCCAAGTGGGCTAAATGAGAACAACATAGTTCAAACTCCCGCCAAAGAGGCATCTGATAGTGTAGCTCTTGAGGACTCTTCGAACATTGATGAAATCGATGAACTACAAAATTTTCACGATCAGAATGTACAGCCTTCACAACTACGGCTCTTAAGTCAATTAGGAATCTTAATCCGCCCATGTTGGGAGATGAATTTAATAAAGATATGATTTTGATTAGATCCCAAAACCCCTGAGTATGACATGTTCAGAATAATCTTGATAGTTGAGTCAGGATTCAGTTTTAGAGTATTCAGGATGTTATCTACAAAATGTAAAGTCGTGAGATATAGATCGAAGTTAGATCTCAAGATTCTTAAGAACTCAAGAAGTTTCAAGAAACCGGTTTCAAAGATGAAATCAAGTTTCAAGTTTCAGTATGAAACGAAGAAATCAAGATCTTGAGAAATCAAGTCTCAATAGAAATCGAGATATCAAGACTCAAGATGAAATCGAGATAAATCAAGACTCAAAGATGAAATCGAGGAATCAAGACTATCGATGAAGACTTCAAACATATCAAAAGACATTCAGAAGACTCGAAGACGCCAAGACTCGTAAGACCTCAAGACTTAGAAGACTCATAAGGCTCAAGACACGTACATGTAAGATCAAGAATCAAGATCAAGAATATCAAGGCACAAAGAATTACTAAAGAGTCAGTAATGTACTGAATGCTCAGTATAAACCTGAATGTTCCGAGGCACTGAACATATCTATCTGAAGGATGCAATAATGAGAAGATCGCGATTCCTTAGAAAAATAGATATTTGCCAAGACATTCAAATGCCAACCAAAAGGAACTAAGACAAAGTGTTGTTAATGTTATATCAACTCAGAGATTGTAACCAAAAGAGCCGTTGCGTTGTCTACCTTTAATTGGAGACAAAAGTTAAAAAGAGGAAGACAAAGATTTGTACCATATCGACAATCGACAAATGACAGTCACTAAAAAGATGTCAGAAGTACTAAGTTCCAGACTGCAAAAAGGTGAAGACCGGCTATATGAAAGGTTATTGCCTAAAACGTGTTAGGGAGTGTCAAACCCTAAATATAGCCGTTTCTCACACACCATAAGAGGAAACTCACGAAGTTATCTCTCCAACGGATAGTTTTTCAAGAGTGACCTTGGTGTATGCCTATAAATACTTGTGACCTTCTACATTGAAAGGTTACGGGAAATTTGTAAGCAACTCAAGAGCTCAAACTTATTATTGCAAGTTGAAGCACTCAAAAACCCAAGAATTTCCCAAGTGCTTTAAATCGAAGAGAGCTCATTCCACTAAGCCTAGCTTGATAAGATATATCCAAAGCTTAGTCGAGATATCCTAGCCTTTGCATTGTTCTTTATTGTAAAGGATATCTCATCCTAGTTGGAAACCAACCAAGAAACCCCAAACCCTTTGTAAGGTAGTTTGAGTGTGATTGTTGGTGAGATTGGAGTTGTAAAGAGTGAGTAAACTACATTGAGGTAGTCAGAAAACTCTAGAGGAGAAGTGAGTAATCTATCTTGGATAGACAGAAAGGTTAGTAAACTACAAGAGGTAGTCGTCAAAATTAGAAAGGTTAGTAAACTAGGAAGTGATTAGGAAGTGATTAATTTTTCTCAAAAGATCGGGAGAGTGGACGTAGGAGCTTGAGTCTCGAACCACTATAATCTGCGTGTTCTTTGCTTTACATTTTTGCTTGATTTATTTGTTGCATTACTTTGTCTTGAAAGCATATTTTCATCGATATTTCATTTGGAATCAATTCACTGAAAGTTGCATATAAATTGAATCACAGCCTAATCACTATTCCATTAAAGGAAGGTTTTCAGCAAAAGCTTAAAACGAGTATAAACTAAGGGCCAACCATTCCGCACATCTGAGTAGCTATAACAAATAGTTACCAAACCCCGAACTTACTCTTCCGAGGGTTCGATAAGTTAGTTATCCGATCCAAGCAACTCGGGATCTCCTCAAAACTTCGGGACTCGGTTGGGATTATCCGAGGTATCCGAAAGCGACTCGGGATCACCGTCTCCCGGATAGACTTTGACTCGAGAGCGATTTGTGCTTCTCGGGACCAAATCATCGGACAACCCGACCCAAGTGACCTCGAAGAAAAGTTTTAAAAACAACGAACAATTCCCCCATACACGCAAGAAGACTTTGTTTGCACCGGGACCAACAAGTGGTATCAGAGCGGGAGTTCAAAAGATCACTATTTTTTGGTGATCACCTGGACTGATCCAATTTTTTTTTTAAAACCCGTCTCTGCAGTGGTTCACTTGACCACTAGCTTTGTTGACCAAAGTCTAAATTGCTTAGACTCCCGTGATTTTCTAAACAGAAATAATTGATGAAATTTCTTTAAATCTCAGACATCATGCCTTCTACGAAGCTTTCAATGTTCTCAGTTGAGAAATATGATTTGTGGAAATTAAGAATGCAGGCTAATCTGTATTCTAAACATGAAAGAATGTGGAGAGTGGTTACTGAAGGACCATTCCAATTCACTGTTGTGAATCCCAGAGTTATAAAAGATGAGAGAAATGATTCCAGGACTGAATTTCCAAAGTCAGATGATCAACTTACTCCTGATCAGAGAAAGTTAGTCAATCTTGACTATATTACCAAAGATACAATATATAGCACTGTTGATGATGGTGTTATGAGGAAGATCTCTCATTGTGAGAATACAAAGGAAATATGGGATACACTTGCTGAGATTGCTAAGGAAGAAAAGGAGTCTGAAGAAAGTTCCAGCTCCTCAGAAGAAATGTGCTTTCGAAAGTGACAAAGGATGACATCTGTCTCATGGCCGAGGGAGAGGTAAGTTCTTCTATCTCCGTTGTTGCTCCTACACTAGCACAAGAGTTATCAAGTTCCACTTTATGTAAAATCGAATTTGACTGATGGATTCTTTTGAGAGTCTTATGAAGGATTATGATGTTTTATAAGAACTGCTAAATGAAACTCAAGATCAGAACAAAGAACTGCCTGCTGAGAATCTAAAATGGAAAAACTCTATTATTACTGAGATCACTTCTCAATTAATGAGAACTACTGATGAACTAGATGTTCTGAAAGTACAACTCTCAGAGAAAGAGAAGCTGATAGTGACCCTAACTGAAAAACTAGAGAAATCCACTGAAGAGATTCAGCTGATCAGAACTAAGTTCAATGACCTCTATGAGAAGCATGAAACTCTACAAAAATGTGATGATAGTGCGCAGAAGAAGCTAACTCTATTGAATACTGCATCTAAAGTAATAGATGAAATTCAGAGTTATCAGAGACCTGCCACTATAAAATCTGGATTGGGATACATTCCAGGGGGAACCTCACAAGGTCATCTGAATGCTGCATCAAGTAGCAAGAAGACAATCTTTGTTAAACCAAATGCACCTACACTTCAAACCAAGAAATGCTCAAGGTGTTAGACAAGGAAAAGGACCTATGGTTCGATGAAAACGAATGATCGGTAAGAAAGCCCAAACCTCGGTGAAGGCTAGAAAAACCCGACCACTTTCGAGGGAAAATTTTAGCAAGTACTTGAAGCCTCGGTTAAGAATGCAAACCTGAAAGGATCTGCACTGAACCAGCAGAGGAATTTTCAGAAGAGAAACACTCAGCAGAGACATTCTCAACTGAAAAGACCAAATCCACAGATTACTGAAAGACCCCTATTTCAGTACAGGCAACCCAAACCCCACTTGCCTAAGGGTAAAGGTTACCTGAACCCAAGTCAACAAAGATTCAGACCTGCTGCACAGAAGCCAAAGCAATGGAACAAAAGGCATGTACCCAAGAAAAATTCTAAGACTCATGTTCATGCTAAGGCTAGCACTCATACACAGGATACTGCTAAGGCACCTAGAGTGGTAAATGTGTATGTAGATGTTTATGAAAGACAGATCAGCCACTCTAAAGTGATTAGAGTTGTTAGGCAGATTTGGATTCCAAAAGGTACAACTAACCTGGTAGGACCCTATACCAAATGGGTACCACATATCTAATCTGTTTTTTAGGTAAACAGAAAAGGGCACTGAACTGAATGAAGATATCATTAGCCCTGTTGAAAGAAGATCTGAGATGTCATTGTTGGAAGTTGAATTTCTTTCTTGAACTTCAGAGAAATTAGACCAAGAAGGAACTTCATCAGAGATCATGTAGAGAAAAAGGACATCAGGATGGAGAAAATTCATACTGATAAGCAGAGAGCTGATATCTTGACTAAACCTTTGGCTGAATCAAGATTTCAGGAACTATCAGTTGAATTAGGGATGTTGGATCCAGGTGTATAGAGTAAAAAATCAAAAAATTGAAGATTTTCGATGCATGAAGTTTTCTCGTAATTCTACTTGAAACTCGGGATAAAATTGAAATACCGAATCGAGTCTCGAAACCTAGACTTCTTGAAGGTCAAGATTACAAGAGCATATACTATAACCCATTCAAGATTACTTTCGATCATAATCGACATTTTATCAAGGTCAATACTCGAAGAAGACTGATAGAGGGAAATTAGTCTGAAGAAGTAATGACTCATGCGACTCATTTATTGCTTAAATGAAACTCAGTAATCATTTGCAATAAATACAAAACAACTGAGGAATGTTTTTGGGCGGGATCTTTGAAATTCATAAAAAGGTCAACAGTCATTAAATGATCTGTTACATTTAATCACCAATGAAGTTAAAATGGCGGCTTACTTTTCGGGGATCGACCTTTCGCATACCCGATTAATCGTGGATTAATCTTAACCGTTGCTTTTCACCAAACCGGTATGACTTCCCACGATCTCGAACTATTTAATCCTTTGAAAGTCATTCAAGCCAAATTTTATTGAAACCCTTCGTTCCCAAAAACCCTCTGCAAATAAATCCCTTTACCCAGAAAAACTTCATCGCTCAAAACCCTAAATCTTCAAATCTCAAATGGCTCCTACCATGTTCGAAAAATTAGCCGAGACAAATAAGCCATGATATGAGTATGTGGTTTCTTTGGAGAGTACCACCAATGCCAAGCACGAGGAAGAAAGCGCTCCCACTTAATCCGATTAAGTAAATCGACGAACCTTGTCGCAGTTTAACCCGAGGCGGAGTATACCCGTGAGGTAATAGAGTTTGTTGCAAATATGGAAATCGATGAGAAAGATTGTATAGAATCTAAGATTTCCGTTTTGCATCTCGAACAATCAATGAAGAATGTGGATTTTGTTTGAGAGCTCTACATTGTCCCTAAGAATTTAAACAACGTATTTGAGTTGTGCGATAGGGGAGATGATCCCTCATTGTATATGTTGGGACCGGAAAGGGAGTATCTTGACAAGGTTCTTTGAGAAACTGTTAAGTTTGAGGCAACTCTGCACAAACGGCATCTAAAGCCGAAATACAGAGTATTGATGGATATTGTTGGAAAGTGCATAATGAGTCGATCTGGAAGCTTCGAGCAGACCAGCACTCCCAAACTCCGACTGATGGCGGCGATTGAGGACTCACCCACCAAGGATTTTAACCGGTCAAGTATCGATCAAGGTAGTGATCGAAAGCGAGGTCATAAAAAGGGAAGATGATGGGGCAATATCGATCAAAGGCAGGATCCTCCATGCCACCAAAATTGCATTTATTTTGGAGATGTGCAGAGAGGAGGAGGATATTTTTGCCAACTCTACTCCATTCCCTAAGTCCAAAGTGATGTTCAAGCCGATTGCTGCGAAGAGGACTATTAAGGGAAAGAAAGAAAAGAAAGTGGAATCATCGGTTGCGGCTGCTGCTGAAGAAACCCAACAAACCAGGGGGAAGGTGTTGTTGGAAGCCAAGAAGGAGCAGGGTGAGAAATTGAAGATGCAGAAAACCCTTGCTCCTAAACACAAAAGAATAGTGGTTCTCACTGATGAAGATGAGGAGGAGAGTGAGACTGAGGAGATTCAGCCTGAGAGCCAAACTTCTTAGAAATCGCCTTTACATGTATTGGCTCAGGCTATCTCAAAGGCACAGGATCAAACTGAGGAGCAAGTCTTCTCTGAGGTTCTTGAGACTTCACTTAGCTCAGATAAGTTTTCTCAGGAAATTTTCCAAGGACCTCAGACCTCAGAGAAAGTTCAGATCCTGCTGAGGAAGTGCACTTTCGGGTTCTTTATAAGCCGAAATTCCCATCGAGGAGGCGCCCGGCTCGGACCTCGTAACCAAGTCGATTCAGACCGGTGAGTCACTGCCCAAACCTCAGAAGCTGCTGAGCCTCAGGAGCCGATGAACTTTGAAGAGCTCCTGAGTGAATTGTTGATTGACCCTTCCATCAAACTCGAGCCCGATGCTCAAGAAAGGTGAAGTCAAGAGACCGAATGGCGGGCAAAGGGAACGGTTCATTCTTGATGGTTACCCCCGAGCCGATCTCATTCCCGACCTCCAAGACATCTTCTTCAGATTGAGGTCAATCGGTTACACATCCTCAACCGCACTCTTCCGGAGATGCTTAACATTGCTTCATTCAGAGGGGAAGACTGGTGGAACGAGGAGACATCTTTTCTCACTGAATTCTCAGGATTCAGAAAAACCAAGCTCAGGATGAAAATCTCAGACTTTGATGAGCTTGTGAAGAGGAAAGCTTTGCTTGAGGAGTTGGTTCCCCGAGCTCCAAAGACAAATCTCGGGATGGGGACCAACAAGGGGATGATGAGAGTCAATCTCGGAAGGAGAAAGACTCAATCGATCTTGATCAATCAGTCATTGCCGAACATCCTCGACCGGGTTAGCCTTCGTAACTTTTTGGCACTATTGATAATTATGCAGGATTACTGAAGTTCCTACCTTTATCTCTGTAATGTCTGATATGCAGACTGAGGCTCAAGTGGACACCCAAGTTCGGGGTGAATCCCAGACTCGATCGAGTCCAAGCCCCTGGCCAAATCGGCTCGAGTTCGATGAGACTCAGATGAACAAACAACTCGAGTCACAACCGATCGATATATACTCCCGAGATTGATCTCACCTCACCGATGGTGAAGCTAGAGAAGGTTGAGCCGATCCCGACCAAAGTTGCTCAGATCGAGGAGGCATTGGCCAACCAAGCATAGAAGATTGATTGCTTGAGTTCTTCTTCGAATCGTGCGGCCAGATACTCGACAGACAAAGTCGACCTCCATGGAAGAAAAAATTAGAAGAAAAAGATGGAGGGTGTCAAGGTGAAGCAATGCAGAGTGAAGCGAAGCATCGGGAGCGCACTCAAAATCTAGAAGCAAGATTGGTATAGAAGAGTGAGATGCTGGTGAAGAACGCTGTTGAGAAAATGATCTCAATGCTCATGGCCAAGATGACAGACATGTTCGAGGAAGCTCTCTCAAGCCAATTTGCTCATCTGTCTGAAGAATTCTCTGTGGCGAAGAACCACCTTAGGCGGCTCGAGGAGGAGCAAGATCAGATGGCAGGGGAGGTGCAGAGTGTCAGTAAAGAACAATACCATATGGACACAACACTCTCTTAAAAGCTTCGCCAGAGTATGGTTCCAAGAAGGGAAAGACACGAGCCGATCTCGGGAATTATTGGAACATACTCTGAAGGGCAAGGTAGTTAAAGATGCTGAAGAGAAGATAATTGCCGAAGCCATGAAAGAGATTGAAGCCACTGAGAAGCTTAAATTCAAGAAGGTGGAGAAGCCAATCTACACTCAGGTTTCAGAGGAAACAATGCAGGGAAGTTCTTTGTAGAAACCGAGTGGTAGAGAAAGGATTGGTACAAGCTAGGCTGGTGCTTTGAATTGCCCATCAAGAGAAAGGCCGTGGTGATAGAAGAGCATGAGGGAAAGAGAGCAAAGGCTTCTAAGCCAATCCAGAGGAAATTGATGCTGGATATTGAAGAATCTGAGGTTGAGCCCAAGAAGAAAGTCTTCAATACCAGAAGCGCTCTGAAAACAATCCAGATTGAACAAGCGAAAAAAGTTGTCATTCGGTTTACGTGTACCAAAGAATCGAAAGAAGGTAGAAGAAGAGCGAGAAAAGAAGGAGGGGTTCAAAAAGTTTGCAAGCAAGAGGAGAGGGAACACTAAAGCACGTAAAATGGCCGCGACGTTGACAAATGGATGCGATCCATCTCAACGATGCATGGAATAAATCAAGAGAACCTTCCGGTTCTACTATGATGTGCTTCGAGAGAATGGAGAGGAGAGCTCGAGATCCGAATGAGGCTTTCATCGACTATCTCCCCGACCTTCTATCCGAAATATCTTCGAGGATGGATAAATCTTATGGATGATGGAAAGGTGCAGATAAACGCCCCTGGTCCATATGTGTACCCTCCTCCCAGGCTGGAGAATGGCTGTGTTAATGAGAAAGCCATTTCTCAGGAAATATCTCAGTACGCCATTCAGTTGGGTCTGACAGGAAACAATCCGGATATCATTAAAGAGAGAGATGCACTGAAGAGAAGATATTACGGAATGTTCAACCTAGAAGTCCTCACGATGAGGTGGAAGAGCAGAATCGAGAGCCAAATCAAGAACCAAACCAAGAGCGTAGTCAAGAACAAAGAATCGAATGAAAGACTCGTAAGATTTATGTAATCTTTTTTTTGTCTTTTTGATTTTGTTCAGATAAGATTCATTGTAACCTGTAACAGTCTACCTATCATCAATGAAAACTTATCATTTATGCTCAAAAGATAATATCTCATTATCTTATTTACATGTCTTTTACTTTTGATATGCCTGAATGATGTCTCTGAATTAATTGATTGAGAAATTAAGTATTTGGTGATGAATCCTTTGAGAGATTCATTACTGAAGAAATTGTTGTGAGAATCTCTGTATGGAAATTGTTGGGAGATTAATTGTTAAGAGACTCATTATTTATGGGGGAAATTGTTGAAAATAAAACCAATCTTGTAATAGAATAAACTGAAACCTGAGTATAGGTTAAGTATGTGTGTAACAAGATAGGTTTTGGTATCATCAAAAAGGGGGAAATTGTTGGGAGATGAATTTAATAAAGACATGATTTTGATTAGATATCAAAACCCCTGAGTATGACATGTTCAGAATAATCTTGATAGTTGAGTCAGGATTCAGTTTTAGAGTATTCAGGATGTTATCTCGCAAAATGTATAGTCGGCAGATATAGATCGTTTAGGATCTCAAGATTCTCAAGAACTCAAGAAGTTTCAAGAAACCGGTTTCAAAAGTTTCAAGTTTCAAAGATGAAACGAAGAAACCAAGTCTCAAAGGAGAAATCGAGATATCAAGACTCAAGATGAAAATCGAGATATCAAGACTCAAGATGAAACCGAGGAATCAAGACTCAAAGATATCATTCAAGACATCCAGAAAGACTCGAAGACGCCAAGACTCGAAGACCCTCAAGACTCGTAGACTCAAGACTCAAGGCTCAAGACACGTAAGATGTAAGATCAAGAATTGAAGATCAAGAATATCAAGGCACAAAGAATTCATCAAGAGTCGAGAATGTCTTCAATGCTCAAGATAAACCTCAATGTTCCGAGGCACCGAACATATCTATCCAAGGATGCACATCGAAGATCGCGATTCCTTAGAAAAATAGATATTTGCCAAGACATTCAAATGCGCATCAAAAAGGAACTAAGACAAAGTGTTGTTAAGGTTATATCAACTCGTAGATTGTAACTAAAAGAGACGCGTTGCGTTGTCTACCTTTAACCGAGACAAAAGTCAAAAAGAGGAAGACATCATCGCACCATATCGACAATCGACAAATGACGGTCAAAAAAATGTCAAGTACTAAGTTCCAGATCGCAAAAAAAGGTGAAGACCGCTACATGAAAGGTTATTGCCTAAAACATGTTAGGGAGTGTCAAACCCTAAATATAGTCGTTTCTCACACACCATAAGAGGAAACTCACGAAGCTATCTCTCCAACGGATAGTTTTTCAAGAGTGACCTTGGTGTATGCCTATAAATACTTGTGACCTTCTACATTGAAAGGTTACGGGGAAAATTTATAAAGCAACTCAAGAGCTCAAACTTATTATTGCAAGTTGAAGCACTTTCGAAAACCAAGAATTTCCCAAGTGCTTTAAATCAAAGAGAGCTCATTCCACTAAGCCTAGCTTGATAAGATATATCCAAAGCTTAGTCGAGATATCCTAGCCTTTGCATTGTTCTTTATTGTAAAGGATATCTCATCCTAGTTGGAAACCAACCAAGAAACCCCAAACCCTTTGTAAGGTAGTTTGAGTGTGATTGTTGGTGAGATTGAGTTGTAAAGAGTGAGTAAACTACATTGAGGTAGTCGAAAAGCTCTAGATGAGAAGTGAGTAATCTATCTTGGATGAGACAGAAAGCTTGTGTGAGTTTTGATTTAGTAAACTACAGAGGTAGTCAGAAAACTCAAAATTAGAAAGGTTAGTAAACTACAAGAGGTAGTCAGAAAGCCTTAGGAAGTGATTAGTGAATTTCTCTCAAAAGATCGGGAGAGTGGGACGTAGGAGCTTGAGTCTCTCGAACCACTATAATCGATGTGTTCTTTTGTTTCTGTTTTTGCTTGATTTATCTGTTGCATTACTTTGTCTTGAAAGCATAATTTCACTGATATTTCAGTTGGAATCAATCCACTAAAAGTTGCATATAAATTGAATCACAGCCTAATCACTATTCCATTAATGGAAGGTTTTCAGCAAAAGCTTAAAATGAGTATAAACTAAGGGCCAACCATTCATTTTATCCGAGTAAATAGAACAGAGATAGTTACCAAACCGAACTTACTCTTACGAGGGTTCAAGAAGTTAGTTATCGATCCAAGCAACTCGGATCTCTAAAAAACTTCAGACTCGGTTGGGATTATCCGAAGTATCTGAAAGCAAACGAGATCACCGTCTCGGATAGACTTTGACTCAGAGCGATTTGTGCTTCTCGGACCAAATCATCGTGACAACTCCGACCCAAGTGACCTCGATGAAAAAAGTTTTAAAAACACTGAACACGTGTATTCCCCCCCATACATGTGTAAGACTCGTTTGCACCGGGACCAACAGCCCAATAGATACGGTTATCTCTTGGAGGAACTCATTAATGTGGACATACCAGATAAGGACGATCCTAATACTTACTCTGAAGCAATATTAGATATTGATGTTGGGAAAATCGAGTGCCCGGATCTATTCGAGTTGATTATTTAAATACATATTTAAATTAAACAGTTAATTACTAACATGAATTAATCCTAAATAAATTCAACATAATAATAAACAACATGCATACACATAATTCACTTAAATCCTAAACATGAGGAACTAGGAGTTACGGAATTACTAACCTTTTGAAGAATCAAACGGATGAATCAACCCAAGAGCCTTCCCAAATATATCCCCAAAGTCCACGAACGCTATCCGGTGGGAAGATTTCAATGAACGATTTTAATGGGAGAGAAATTAAATATTTTGCTACCACCTTTGTGGATTTCTAATATTTCCAACACATGGAATTGAACTTGGGAATGAAGAGCCCATACCCTATAAATAGGGAGGAGGGGGTTGAAAATTTAGGTCAAGAAAATAAGGAAGAAAATCTTTTCTTGGTCCCCAAGAAATCTTGAATATATCTTCTATATTTTTTCTCCTTAATTAAATTTTCCATAAAAATCTCTTCCCCTCTTCTACCCATTATTTTTAAAAATTACAAGGCAAAGGGAGTCAAGATTTGACTTCTTGAATTTATGGGATAATTATATATTCCTACAATAATTATCTCTTTCCATAAAATATCTACAAGAAAATCAAGACAATTTTTTCTTCCTTTTTATCTAAAAATTTTCAAAAAAATAAACATGGAAATATAGCAAAATATTTTCTTCTCTCTCTCATTAATTGAACTTTATTTTGGGCTATTTGGGGGGCCTTTAGGAAAATTAAGATTGGACCTTCAATGGACTATGAAGCTTTAATATTTTGGGCCAAATATTATTCAAGTCCATTAATATTAATTTACTCCACTATAAAATTAATATTGAACTATCCATCTTAACCCATATTACGATTTCACATATAACATGGCTCCCGGTCATTATTTCCTGCGTTTAAGATTATCTTAGTCCATTAATTAATTAAGCCACTGAACAAGCTTTATATTAATTAATATCTTTGTCCTTGGAGTAAAGACAGCTCAACATTATTATCCATGCCGAAAATAAATTTCCACTTGCAAGATTTGGCATGATAATGGATATGAGCCCAAGGGGACAAATCAAGCAAGACGTACTTGCACGCGATTCTCCATATTAAATGTCAGCAATCGTCATGTAATTAATAATATTGCCCAAGATATAAGGTATCGAATCGCATTGACTCTCTTCCCATCATAAGTCAAAGCAATAGTTATTAATTTCACACGATCCTATTTAAGGGATTTAAGATTAAGAAACAAAGCACCACCGAGGTCTAATTCTTGTATATTCAAGATCAAGATTTGTCCTCCTCTGTAGGTCCTCATTCAACAGACCTAAATCTTGTTAGTGTGATCCCTTGGTCAAGACAGTCAATCTGGGTCTCACACTTCAACCGCTTCATGATGGTTCGCTCATTTCCATCTGGTTGTGAATTTGTACTTAATTACGAGGGTCATTAATTTGATCTTCAAAGATCGGGTATCACCAAATTAACTACAATGTAATAATGCATCTTTATCTTATTGAACAGGTTTTGCAATAAACATATATAACATTCATTCATATTTAATGCAACAAAGGATTAAATAATTTATTTCAAAGAATAAATAAGAAACTTCATTGGTTATACAAAGTAAAAGCATATTTTTCAAATAACCCCAACAATCTCCCACTTATACTCAAAGTCTGCTTTTAAGTATACTTCAGCATGTCTCGTGTTCTATGTGAAATCTAATGTCACCCTACACGAACCTAATAATATTTCTCCCACTTATACTCAAAGTAGATTGGCAATGTCTTTGACACCCATTCCTTCCACATGTCTCTCGAATGTACTCTGAGGCAGACCCTATGTGAATGGATCTGCTAGGTTGTCTTCCGATGCAATCATAGCCACCTCAATGTCTTCTCTCTTAATGATTTCTCGTATGAGATGGTATTTTCTTTCAATGTGTTTGCTGGCTTTGTGGGCTCTCGGTTCCCTTGAATTTACAACTGCTCCGGCGTTATCACAGTAGACCATTATTTTGTCCGGCAAATTCGGGAACACGTCCAAGTCCACCAGGAAGTTCTTGAGCCAAACCGCTTCGCCGCCGCTTCTGGGCGGCGTACTCTCGGCTTCCATGGTAGAATCAATGATGCATTTATGCTTTACGCTTCTCCATGTCATGGCTCCTCCCCCATGCAAAACACACTACCCGAGGTAGACTTTCTAGAGTCAATGTCTGATTGGAAATTCGAGTCCGCGAATCGATGGGGATCGGGGATCGTCGACTTGTAAACCAACATTCTCATCCCGTGTCCTTTTCAGGTACTTCAAAATGTTCTTTACTGCAGTCCAATGCTCTTTTCCAGGGTTACTTTGATATCTTTCCACCATGCCTACGGCAAAGCAGATATCCGGTCTCGTACACAGCATTGCATACATGAGGCTTCCCATAGTCAAAGCATAAGGGATGCCCTTCATGTCATCTATCTCTTTCTGTGTCTTGGGACACATCTCTTTAGATAGATGGATTCCGTGTCTGTAGGACACAAAGCCTTTTTGAATCCTCGTCTTTGAAGCACTTCAAAATAGTATCTATGTATGAGGCTTGCGAAAAGCCTCGATCATTCTTTTCCCCGCGATCTCGAAAGTGATCTTGATCCCTAGGATGTGACCGCTTCCCTAAGTCCTTCATATCGAACTGCTTTTGACAACCATGCCCCTTACGCCCGATAACACCTTTACATCGTTTCCGATGAGCAGAATGTCGTCCACATATAGTACCAAAAATACCAATGCAGTTCCGTCACGCTTTTTATAGACACAACTTTCAAATTCGTTTTGATCGAATCCGTATGATTTTATAACTTGATCAAAAACACTGATTCCAAGCTTGGGATGCTTGCTTTAGTCTATAAATGGACTTCCTGAGCTTGTAAACCAGATGCTCTTGGCCTTTTTCAATGAAGCATTCGGGTTGTTACATATAGATTTCTTTGTCAAGATTTCCATTTAGGAAAGCTGTCTTGACATCCATTTGCCAGCAATCGACAAGAGAATGCGGATGGACTTGAGCATGGCTACGGGAAAAAAGTTTCCTCATAATCGATCCCTTCTTTCTGAGTGTACCCTTTCGCCACAAGTCTTGCTTTGAAGGTTTCAACCTTTCCGTCTGGTCCCCTTTTTCTCTTGTATACCCACTTGCATCCGATGGATTTTACCCCATCAAGTGGTTCGACTAGCTCCCACACCTTGTTGTGATCCATTGAACCCATCTCGACTTCCATTGCTGTTTGCCAAGATTGAGCATCTTTGTCTTGGATCGCCTCGTTGTAGGACCATGGATCTGATTCTTCTGTGAAGATCAAGTCCAAAGACTCTCCGATCCCCAAGAATCTCTCGGGTTGTCTGATAACCCTCCCACTACGATGAGGTTCCGGTTGTGTAGGCATGACGTTTGGTATATCATTTTGTACAGTTGGCAATGGAGTTGGCCCCTTAAGTTCTTCTAAGGAAATTTCACTTCTAAACTTTCGACTGTTCATATAGTCTTCTTCCAAAAATCTAAAGTGAGTACTGATTACCACCTTTTGATCTTCGGGACCATAGAACATGCATCCTTTAGTCCATTCGGGGTACCCTATGAACATCCTTAATTCCGAACGTGCATCCAATTTACTGGTTTCCTTGTCTAGCACGTATGCCAGACACCCCCAGATCTTGATGTGTCTGAAACTGGGCTTGCGCCCCGTCCACAATTCTCTCGGGATTTTAGGTACCGATTTGGATGACACTAGGTTCAGAATATAAGCCGTTGTTTCTAATGCGTAACCCCAGAACGATATTGGTAAATCCGCATAACTCATCATCGACCTTACCATTTCTAAAAGAGTTCTATTCCTTCGTTCTGCAACCCTATTTTGTTGAGGGGTACCAGGTGCAGTCAACTGGGATGCAATCCCCCCTTTCGATAGGTAGTTCAGAAATTCATCGCTGAGGTATTCGCCTCCACGATCAGATCGTAGAAACTTGATACTTTTTCACTTATGATTCTCAGTTTGAGCCTTAAATTCTTTGAATTTATCAAAGGTCTCAGATTTATGTTTCATTAGGAAAATGTATCCGTAGCGTGAGTAATCATCGATAAAAGTAATTAAATACTCGTAGACACCTCTAGCTTTGATTTGCATTGGACCACACACATCGGTGCGAACGATTTCTAACACTTCTTTAGCTCTAAGCCCCTTGGCTCCAAATGCCCTCTTGGTCATTTTACCTTCCAAGCACGATTCGCAAGTCGGAAATAGCTCAATTTGGAGAGACCCCAAAGAACCATCTTTCACCAACCTTGTGATTCCAAAAAAGTGCCAAAAAAAGTGTCTCTTTCACGTCAGCCGAGCGCTTTCGTTTACAAGAAATAGTAGATGTGTTATAAGATGCATTTTGTGAGTGATGTGCACAGTTAATAATATATAGATTGTTCCTCAAAGTTCCACGATAGATAATCACATCGTTACGAAAAACAGTAACATCTTTATTAAAACGAACATAATATCCATCGATAAATAGTTTAGAAATAGAAATAAGATTTTTCCGAAAAATAGGAACATAAAGAACATCTCTTAAAATTAACGTCTTGTCGCCAAAGGACAGGTTCACTTCTCCCACTGCTTCAGCTACCATTCTCGTAGCATCGCCTATCGTGATGAGGATCTCACTCTCACTTAGTCGCTGGGTCTGCTTGAAATCCTGCAATGTGAAACATACATGATCAATGGATCCCGTATCCAATACCCACGAATGGGTAGCATACTCCGCCAAACAAGTTTCAACAACTAGCGAGTGTGAATTACCTTTCTTTCCATTCCTTTTGGGTTTGGAACAGGCCGACCTCCAATGTCCCTTTTCACCGCAGTTGAAGCACTTCCCCTTAGCCGGATTCTTTGCTCCACCATCCCTCTCCACCTTTCCTTTGTCTTTGGCAACACTCGAGTTAGTTTAGCTTTCGTTTTTGGGCTTCCTCTTCCTCTTGCCTCCCTTTGGCCTAGAAGAAGAGGACGGCCCAACCGCTGCTAAGGCTTGACTGATCTCTCCTAAAATTCCTTCAGCCGAGACAAGAGCTTGCAACAGATCAGGCAAAGTGAACTTTTGATTATTCATTTGATAATTCAGCATGAACTGTTCAAAGTTCTTGGGCAGGGAATGGAGTATGAAATCGATCTGGGTCTCGATGTCATATTCAGCTCCAAGCACCTCGAGTTTGTTGAGGTGAGCCATCATCTGGAGAACATGTTCCCTTACGGGTGTTCCCTCCACCATTTTCATAGAGAGCATGTCCCTCATGGTGATCTGCCGAGCCACACAGTTCTGATGTTGAAACATCGCTTTAAGATTGACCATGATTTCCGCAGCGGTCTCAACTTTTTAGGGTTGGTGTTGCAACACATCTGACATTGAAGCCAAGATGGTACACTTTGTCATTTCGTTAGAACGCTCCCAGTTATAATATTCTTTCTTAACCCCTTTGGTTGACTCGTCAGATGGCTTTTCTGGTTTGGGTGTAGTAAGAACCCAGTTATGGCTTTGTGCAGTGAGAACAATAGTGAGTTTTCGATACCAATCAACAAAGTTTTCTCCAGTGAGGAGGTTATCTTTCAGTATATTCAACAGTGGATTAAAAGGTTGCGACATGATGAACTGAAATAAACATATATTTTGTATCAATATCCAGATCAACACAAAATTAAATCACATAATTCGATCACATGATTCATATTAAAATCTCAAAAAAATATGAACATGCATCAGCCAACATCTCAAAACAGATTTAAATGAGCCTCGTGGGAGGGTCATCATTTAAATCACATTCAAACAGGTTACAAACAAGAACAGTTACAAACCTTTAATTAAAAAATTAATAGTAGGCTCCCACTTGACCAATATAAAATTGACAGGGACTTCGGAGAAGTATATAAATATCAATTTTATACCTAAGTAATAACCATGATTAAATACATAATTATTACTTTGCTTTGATCGAGCCTCGTGGGAGGTCATAAATGCCGCCACTAATAATAATTCACAATCATCCTTTTGGGAATTTATTCATGTGAAAACTATCTTTTGACCGTCCCGTAGGGGAATTTCTCCAAAAAATTTCACAAATAAATAAATCATGGAGGTCAAAATTAATTTGTGTCAAAACAAATTAATTATCATAACATACTTAGTAATTTTTTAATTTGAGATTTTTCGTTGGACAATTCTCATGCAAACACATTTAAACAAATTAAATAAAGCACAAGAAAAATACAACAGTAATAAATCAAGCAAAGCAGAAAATAAACACATTGGGCACAAATTATCCAACTGTCATGGTTTGATTTTTTTTGTCTTGATTTTGAAGAAACGCCGTCTTGAATTTCTCCCACTCGTTCATCTCGAAAGGAACTCCGTCTTGAAACGCCACGCCAAGCAACTCGGCATTTCTTGGTAGGGATGCACGCCCGCATCGGCGGTCGGACGGCGACGACGCCTGCGCCTGGCGTTGTTGTGCATCGCTACTGAAGGACTCGGCGGACCTCGGCGGCAGTAACCCTTGCAACGTCACTTCGGTCACCCTTGCCCATTCCGTCGTAGTGCGGCGACGCGCTTATCTTGCCAGCGCCGTCTCTTGCGCCGCATCGCGATGCATTAAGCGTCTTGGCCGATCTACGATCGGGCCTTGAGGCTAGGCCCATCCGACTAGCGATGTCCATAAGTCGTGCCTCCTTGGCACATTTCACTCGCCGTATACGTTGCTTACATCACGGTTCGATCCGCCTCTAATTTAAATCACCGTCTTTTTGTCTCCGTCGGTTACAATTTATTCTTAGAAAAATAAATACCTTAAATCTAGACTAGTCTATTACATTGAACAAATCAAATAGTCTAATCTACTCGTGGATTTTCTCAAGAGAAAAACAAATCCGAACTAGTCGAATTAAAAACCATTCATTCATACGCATGAAAATAAACAAATTAAATACCATGACAATTGCATACCTGCAAAACAGATCTAGCAATTCTACTATCCAATTTCAATTTAATGTCCAACAATTTAAATAACAATTTAAAAAATCAGAGCTCGAAACCAGAGCTCTGATACCAGTTGTTGGGAAAATCGGGGTGCCCAGATCTATTCGAGGTGATTATTTAAATACATATTAAAATTAAACAGTTAATTACTAACAGAATTAATCTTAAATCAATTCAACATAATAATAAACAACATGCGTACACATAATTCACGTAAATCCTAAACATGCGGAACTAGGAGTTACATAATTACTAACCTATTGAAGAATTAAACGGATGAATCAACCCAAGAGCCTTTACAAATATATCGCCAAAGTCCACGAACGCTATCCGGTGGGAAGATTTCAACGAACAATTTTAATGGGAGAGAAATTAAATATTTTGCTACCACCTTTGTGGATTTCTAATATTTCCAACACATGGAATTGCACTTGGGAATGAAGAGTTCATCCCCTATAAATAGGGAGGAGGGGGTCGAAAATTTAGGTCAAGAAAACAAGGAAGAAAATCTTTTCTTGGTCCCCAAGAAATCTTGAATATATCTTCTATATTCTTTTCTCCTTAATTAAAATTTCCACAAAAATCTCTTCCCCTCTTCTACCCATTATTTTCAAAAATTACAAGGCAAAAGGAGTCAAGATTTGACTTCTTGAATTTATGGGATAATTTTGTATTCCTACAATAATTATCTCTTTCCATAAAATATCTACAAGAAAATCAAGACAATATTTTCTTCCTTTTTATCTACAAATTTTCGAAAAAATAGACATGGAAATATAGCAAAATATTTTCTTCTCTGTCTCATTAATTTGACTTTATTTTGGGCTATTTGGGGGGCCTTTAGGAGAATTAAGATTGGACCTTCAATGGACTATGAAGCTTTAATATTTTGTGCCAAATATTATTCAAGTCCATTAATATTAATTTACTCCACTATAAAATTAATATTGAACTATCCATCTTAACCCATATTACGATTTCACATATAACATGGCTCCCGGTCATTATTTCCCGCGTCTAAGATTATCTTAGTCCATTAATTAATTAAGCCACTGAACAAGCTTTATATTAATTAATATCTTTGTCCTTGGAGTAAAGACAGCTCAACATTATTATCCATACCGGAAATAAATTTCCACTTGCAAGATTTGGTATGATAAAGGTTCTGAGCCCACCAAGGGGACAAATCAAGCAAGACGTACTTGCACGCGATTTTCCGTATTAAATGTCAGCAATCGTCATGTAATTAACAATATTGCCCAAGATATAAGGTATCGAATCGCATTGACTCTCTTCCCATCATAAGTCAACGCAATAGTTATTAATTTCACACGATCCTATTTAAGGGACGGAGATTAAGAAATAACGTACCACTGAGGTCTAATTCTTGTCTATTCAGTACCGAAGAATTTGTCCTCCTGTAGGTCCTCATTCAGCGCACCTAAATGCACTAGTGTGATCCCTTGGTCAAGACAGGCCAATCTGGATCTCACACTTCAACCGTTCATGATGGTTCGTTCATTTCCATCTGGGTTGTGAATTTGTACTTAATTACGAGGACTATTAATTTGATCTTCAGTGATCGGGTATCACCAAATTAACTACAACGTAATACGTATTGTCTTATTGAACGGGTTTGCAATAAACATATATAACATTCATTCATATTTAATGCAACAGTGATTAAATAAATTTTTTTCAGTAAATAAATAAGAAACTTCAGTTTGGTTATACAAAGTAAAAGCATACTTTTCAGTATAACCCCAACAATTGATTCAGGAAAGTGGCATGAAGCCATGAAATCCGAGATGGACTCGATGTACACCAATCAAGTCTGGGACTTGGTTGAGTTGCCTAAAGGGGTTAGACCCATTTGCAAATGGCAAAGTACAAACCTACAAAGCTAGGTTGGTGGCGAAGGGTAATAGTCAATGCGAAGGCACTGACTATGATGAGATCTTCTCACCAGTTGCAAAGATCAAGTCCATTCGAATTTTACTTGCGATAGCAGCACACTATGATTATGAGATTTGGTAGATGAATGTCAAAACAGCTTTTCTCAATGGAAACATTGATAAAGAAGTGTTTATGACTCGACCGGAAGGTTTTACATCTAAGCCAAATTCTAATCTAGTATGAATATCCGATTTGATGAAGTTATCAAGTCTTTTGACTTCATCAGAAATTCAGAAGATCCTTGCGTTTATCGTAGACGCAACGGGAAGAATATTGTTTTCATAATCGTATATGTCGATGACATATTGATTTGAGAAACAATATCCCGTTAATGTAGTCCATTGAAGATTGGTTGTCGAAGACCTTCATGATGAAGGATCTTTGTGAAGCCTGCTACATCTTAGGGATCAAGATCCACAGGGATAGATCCAAGAGGATGTTGAGGCCATCACAGTCCACCTATGTAGACAAGGTGTTGAAGCGTTTTGTGATAGAGGACTCTAAGAGAGGATCTCTATCGGCAAATCATGGGATAAAGCTGTCAAAGATGGATTGTCCTTCTGTTGAAGCTGATATCAAGCACATGAAAGATGTCTCTTATGCATATGCAATTAGGTCAATCATGTACACCATGACTTGCACTAGGCCAAACGTGGCCTACGCTATCAACATCACTGATAGACATCAACAAAATCGGGGTGAGTCTCACTGGATTGCTGTCAAGACCATTCTGAAGTATCTTAGACGAACTAAAGAATGCTTCCTTGTCTATAGTGGATAGTCAGAACTAATAATCACTGGTTATGCTGACACAAGCTTCCAATCCGACTGTGATGATTACAAATTACAGTTAGGTTACGTTTAACTCTCAATAATGAGGCGGTCGGTTGGAATAGTTCCAAGCAAAAGGACCGCAGATTCAACAATCGAAGTTAAGTACATTGTTGTATCAGAAGCCTCAAGGAGACTGTATGATTTTATAGTTCTTAAGAGAACTAGGGGTAGTTTCGAGTGTCAGTTGTCTAATAAAGTTTTATTGAGACAACACTGGTGCGATTACGCAAGCAAAGGAACCGAGATCAACAAGCATAAATGAGCATGTACCTAGACTTATCATTTGATCCGGGAGATCATAACGATGGGAGAAATAGAATTAAAATGTATTCCCACATATTTAATTTGACAGATCTTTTCACCAAAATACTGAGTGTTCATGTACACACTAGACATTGATTGTCTAGGGATTAGACATGTAAGTGATTGACTCTAGTCCAAGTGGGAGATTGTTAGTGTTAGTGTCCTAGAGACAATCTATTATAAGGACATAATACTCGATGATATTCAGTTTGACTTAATATTATAGCTCATTTAATATTAATGTATGTCAACACACTTGTTTGAATATTATGTTTGATTGTTTGCATTTATTCGTACAAGTGTTCCCATGAGTCATTGTTGTCATTGAGATTGTGAGAACTCAGATGACTTAAGCATGATTCTCAAATAGCCCCGATCAAGGATCATCAAGAATGGGATATTGATGATGCAATGGAGATTGGTGTGCGATCTGCATCATACTCTTAGAGAGTGTAGTAAGATCTCACTTACTACGAGATACTAGGTATCTCATGATGGATGCACAAATACCTTAGAGGGTATTAGTATATCCATCCGAGAAACCGTTTGATTATATTTTCACTATATGTGTCTACGGGTGTCTCGGTTAGTGGGAGCGATGCGATACTCCTTTGACTAGAGGTCAATACGCACGACATGTGTGGGATGATGAACTTTGACCATGACCGACACTTGCACCCTTCCATGGGTAGATATAGCTTGGATTGAGTTCATCACGAAGTGCATGTGCGTGGTAGTTGAGCCAAGAAAATGATTCATTCCTCAAAGTGGATTTAGAGAGAATACTCATCTTCTCGTCATAATTGGATCTAAGTAATTGGCCAATGCACGTCAACTTAGACTTTGTGGCTAAGTGTGACATATATGATCAATTAGTAATTAGAGATACATTGATTAAGTTATTTGAATAGACACTTCATCATGTTCAAGACTTAATCGAGTATTCGCGAATGAAAGGAGGAAATCATAATAGCCCAAGTTTCAGTTACAGGTAGTTGCACGTTTCTCGCAACGTACCTCATATATTGAGAATGTCTCATTTATTGTCTAGGGTTCAATTAAGACCATTAGTTTGACTAATCTCTCTATATATGAGGGACTATGGGTCACACAACAAGTAATTCCCTTTGACGGATTATAGTTGGTTGATTAAGTATTAAATTGGATTTAATATTTAATTTATGGAGAAGTAATTAATAATAGATTAATTTGGAATTAATTATTATTAATGTTTAATTAAATTGAATTTAATTAAACAATAATTCCCAATAATAATATTTGGAATATTATTGTAGGATTTAATATATATGGAAAAAAATCGTAGAGATTTGTCATATATGAAATTTAAATCCGTAGAGATTTATATTTAGGGAATTAAATTAAAGAAGTTTAATTTAATTAATTAAAAGGGATTTTAATTTCCCAACAGGCTAGCTTAGGATTTAAGCTGGGCCTCCCTATATATATTAGCTCTTGGGATTTCACAAATAGTTTTACACTTCACAATTTCTCCATAAAATTAAAAGTCGGATTTTCCTAGCTGATTTGATTCGAGATTCAACACTGGAAAATCCATACAGATCCGTTGAAGGGGATCACGTGGATACCATAGTTGAGGAATCTGCTCTACAGCTACTGTAAGTTTACGATTATTGTAATCGTTGTATGCAATTATGTGTTCGTTGTTGGTGAACTGTTCTTTCCGTTGCGCATGTTATACGTGATTACGTGCCTCTAAATTCCAACAGATAAGGGCGTCGCCAACCGCGCAGCCGTCATCGCGGTGACGCACAACCGTCACGAGGCGCAGCGTGAGCCGCCGCCTTCGAGCGACGCGTCATGGTCTCTACCGCTGGTGGCGACGCCCAAGGCATGGGTTTGAAAAACCTAGAACAGAGATGAAGATGAAGACCCAGGGAGACGAAAGGGGGAAAATCGAAGCCAAGCCACAACAAAAGCAAAACCCCAAATTGATTTTAATGGTGTGGTCAAAACTCAAATTTGTCGTACCAAAATTTATAAAAAAAAATATTTTATAAACAAATCAACAAATTCATTTAAGCAATTAAATCGAGAGCGTGAAGCTCTGATACCACTGTTGGAATATAGAGGCAGTAAACAGGAAATACATGCACAACGAAAATTAATAGTTTACCAACAACGAACAATTAATTGCATAAACGAGTACAAATAAACGTAACGAGGAATCTTACAATAATTCGTATGCAGTTTCCTATATTATGGTATCCACGTAATCCCCATTCACGGACTTGTACGGATTTGCCAGCTTCGAATCCCGAGATGAATTTGCTAGGAAAATTCTAACTCTAGATTTTATGGAGAAAATATGAACACACTTGTATTATGAATTCCCAAGAGCTCATATATATAGGGAAGGCCCAACTTAAATTTTAAGCTAACCTGGTTAGAAAATAAAATCCCTAAGACAAAAACTTGTATGTAATATAGCATACTAGTGTTATGTGCAATTGAACTTTTTTTTTCCTCGTGGGTCATAAGAAGCGGGTTAGAGGCAGATTGGTTTTCTTCATCTTCGCGGCGCTCATCACGAAATCTGTCAAATTTCTTCTTCTTCCTCTTCTCTTCAGATTGCTGGTGGATCTCACGGGTTCTTCTTCCTCATTCGTGCCCTAATTTCTTGTCCAATTTAATTTTCTTCAATTCGCTCCGATTATTGGATGAAATTGGGTTGTTCAATTTGAATTTTGGAATGGATTCTGCGAGAAGAAGAGAGAATATATGTGTGGTGTTTGGATTACACCTCAACACAAAGTGTGTGCTGAAATTAAGATCCTTCTGCACTCTTTTCACGTTGTTCTGTACATCTGTAATTTTAGACTGATGATTTTTTTTCACGTTTGTACTGGTTTTGTTCATGTAGTAACACTCTTTTGCTCATAGAGAAACACTATATTTGTTGGTCCCGGTGCAAACGAGTCTTACACGTGTATGGGGGGGGGAATACAAGTTTTCAGTGTTTTTAAAACTTTTCTTTTATTGAGGTCAGCTTGGGTCAGATAATCCTGAAGATTTGGTCATGAGAAGCACAAATCACTCTGAGTCAAAGTCTACTGAGACAGTGATCCTGAGCATCTTTCAGAAACCTCAGATAATCCTAACTGAGTCCTGAGTTTTCAGAGATCTTGAGTTGCTTGGATCGATAACTAACTTCTTCAACCCTCGTAAGAGTAAATTCATTTGGTAACTATCCTGTTCTAGCTACTCGGATGTCTTGGAATGGTTGGCCCTTTAGTTTATACTCGTTTTAAGCTTTCTTTGAAAACCTTCCTTTAATGGAATAGTGATTGAGGCTGTGATTCAATTACATGCAACTTCCAGTGGATTGATTCCAACTGAAATATCAGTGAAAATATGCTTTCAGTTTAAGTCAATGCAACGATTAAGCCTGAGATAAAGAAAGCAATGAACAACACATCAATTTATAGTGGTTCGGAGACTCAAGCTCCTCGTCCCACTCTCTCGATCTCTTGGAGAAATTCACTAATCACTTCCTTGAGCTTTACGACTACCTCGCGTAGTTTACTTACTCAACTTCGGCCCTGAGCTTTACACTTCTCCACGTGGTTTACTTACTCAACCCGACCTTGAGCTTTACGACTACCTCCGTAGTTTACTTACTCAAACACAAACAAGCTACCTCCTCTCAGAGCTTACTAACTTCACCTCCAGAGCTTCCCCGACTACTCCGCGTAGTTTACTAACTCTTTACAACTCTTCTCACCAACAATCACACACCAACTACCTTCTAAAGGGTTTGGGGTTTCTTGGTTGGTTTCCAACTAGGATGAGATATCCTTTATAATAAAGTACAATGCAAAGGCTAGGATATCTCGACTAAGCTTTGGATATATCTTATCAAGCTAGGCTTAGTTTAATGAGCTCTCTTCGATTTAAAAGCACTTGGGAAATTCTAAGTTTTTCGAGTGCTTTAACTTTGTGATAATAAGTTTGAGCTCTTGAGTTGATTACAAATTTCCCGTAACCTTACAATGTAGTGGGTCACAAGTATTTATAGGCATACACCAAGGTCACTCTTGAAAAACTATCCATTGGAGGAGATAACCCGTGAGTTTCCTCTTATGGTGTGTGAGAACAGCTATATTTAGGGTTTGAAACTCCCTAACACGTTTTTAGGCAATAGTCTTTCATGTAGCCGGTTTTCACTTTTTGCGATCGAACTTTTGTACTTCTCGACATCTTTTTTTTGACACATCCTTTATCGGTGTCAGTATGGTACAGTGCTGTCTTCCTCTTTTTGACTTTTGTCTCCAGTTAAAGGTAGACACCTTCAACGGCTCTTTTGGTTACAAACTCTGAGTTGATATAACATTAACAACACTCTGACTTAGTTCCTTTTGTCTGCATTTGAATGTCTTGGCAAATATCTATTCTTCTAAGGAATTGCGATTTTCTCCGATGTTGCATCCTTCGGATAGATATTCTCGGTGCCTCGGAACATTGGGTTTATCTTGAGCATTGATGCATTCTTGAGTCTTGATAATTCTTGTGCCTTGATATTCTTGATCTTGATTCTTGATCTTACATCTTGTGTCTTGAGTCTTACGAGTCTTGAGGGTCTTACGAGTCTTCATCGTCTTCAGAGTCTTCTGAGTCTTGAGCGTCTTCTGAGTCTTCAGAGTCTTCACAGATATCTTGGTGATATCTTTGTGTTTTCATCTTTGAGTCTTGATTCCTCGATTTCATCTTGAGTCTTGATTCTCGATTTCATCTTTGAGTCTTGATATCTCGGTTTCACATTGAGTCTTGATTCTCGATTTCATCTTTGAGTCTTGATATCCCAGATTTCACAATCAATCTTCTTGATTCTCAATTTCATACTGAGTCTTCAGAAACTTCAGATCCTAACCTGATCTATATCTGCTGACTATAAATTTTGCAGATATCATCCTGAATACTCTAAAACTGAATCCTGACTCAACTATCAAGATTATCCTGAACATGTCATACTCAGGGGTTTTGGGATCTAATCAAAATCATATATCTTTATTAAATTCATCTCCTAACAATTTCCCCCTTTTTGATGATGCCAAAACCTATCTTGTTACAACCATACAACCTAAACTCAGATTTCAGTTTATCCTATTACAAGATTGGTTTCTGAAAAGAGAATCTCCCAACAATTTCCTAAGTAGAGAATCTCTTATCAGTTAGTCTCTCAACAATTTCTTCAGTAATGAATTTTTGTAAAGAATTCATCACCAAATACTTAAAACAATTGATGAGACAATCAGTTCAGAGACAATCATACATGCATATCAAAAGTAAAAAGACATGTAAATAAGATAATGAGATATTATCTTTTGAGCACAAATGAAAATTTTCATTGATGATGAGTAGACTGTTACAGGTTACAATGAAATTTATCAGAACAAAAATAAAAGACAAAAAGATAGAAAAATTACAAGTGTCTTGGTGTAAGTCTTGATCTTCGATTTGATTTGCTCTTCAGTCTTACGCTCTTGAACAGATCCTCTTCAATTTCATCAGCGGGCACTTCCAGGTTGAACAATCCGAAATACCTCTTCTTCAGTGTATTTCTTTCCTTGATGATATCCGGATTTTTCCTCGCCGGACCTAATCATGCAAAGATATTGAGCAATTTCTTGAGTAATGGCTTTTTCATTCACCAAGCCATTATCAAGTCTTGGAGGAGGGTAGGTATATGGACCGGGGGCTACTATCTGCACCTTTCCTTCATCCGCAAGGTTTATTCAGCTTTGGAGATATTTAGGATAGAAGGTTAGGAGATATTCAATAAATGCTTCATTTGGATCTGAGCTTTCCCCTTTCCATTCCCTGAGCACAACATAGTAGAACCAGAAGGTTCTCTTGACCTCTTCCCAACCGTCGTTGAATTGGATGGACATCCATTTGTCAATGTGTGGCCATTTTGTGCTTGTGAAGTCCCTCTCCGTTTGCTCGCAAACTTTTTGTATCCACTCCTTCGCTTCTGCTCTTCATCTATTTTCTTCCTGATTACAGGCACGCCTGAGACCAAAGCAGCAACTTTCTTTGCTTGTTCTATCTGGAGTGTCTTCAGAGCATTCCTTGTGTTGAAGACTTTTCTTTGACCTGCAGACTCTTCTAATTCTTCAACCAACTTCCTTTGTACTGGCTTAGAAGCCTTAGCACGCTTGCTCTCAGGTTCAACAATGCCCAAGGCTTTCCTCTTCATAGACAATTCAGCAGCAGTCTGGCTTGTTCCAACCTTAGCTCTATCAATCAGTTTCTCTCTTGCAACATCAAGCATGGTTTCCTCAGAAACCTGAGTGTAGATCGGCTTCTCCACCTTACTGAACTTCATCTTCTCAGTAGCTTCGACTTCCTTCAAGGCTTTAGATAGGCTATTCATTTTTTAGCCTTTTTGCCTTTTTTCTCCAAAGTACGTGCAATAACTTCCCGAGGTCTTCATCTGGTCTTTCCCCCTTCTTGGCACCGTACTTTGGAAGAAGTCTGGAGAGGGCTGTGTCCATATGGTATTGCTCTTTGCTTACACAGCGCACCTCTCCTGCTAACTAATCATGTTCATCTTCTAGCCTCACCGGGTGGTTTTTAGCCATAGAGAACTCTTGAAAAGATGGGCAAAGCCGCGGAGAGAGCATCTTTAAACATCTCTGTCATCTTGGTCATGAGCATTGAGCTCATTTCCTCAACAGCCGAGACTTGATCGATGATTGCGTTCTTCTCACCAATTTCACCTCTAGAACTCGGTATTCTCTTGGTGCTTCATTTTAAGTTCGGACTTTCATTTCGTTGACTCCCTCTAGGTTCTCATTCAGCTTGTCTTCCATGGAGGTCATCTTTGAGGTCAGAGTGTCTTGGAGTTGCACCAGTTCTGAAGATGAACTCAGATTCTCCATCTTCTGAGTTTGGCTGGCCAATGTCTCTTCCATCTGAGCGATTTTGTTCAGCATTGGCTCAACCTTCTCAAGCTTCTCCAGTATGGGAGTGAGGTCGATCTCAGGAACATTTTGCACCTTCTGTGCTGATTGATCATCCTGAGGTTCAGACACAACCTGAGGGTCGGTCTGCTCCTGAGCATCAGCTTCATCCTGAGCTCCAGTCCCTAACTGAGCCTCAGTCTGTACATCAGACAATTCAGAGTTAAAGATAGAAACTTCAGTAACTTTGGCATAATTGTTAATAGTGCCAAAAGGTACCTGAAGAGTGCTAGCTTCAGTCTGAGGTTGAATGATTTCAGGTTGATCAGCACAAGGAGTTTCCTTCTCCATCTGAGACTGATCCTCAGCATCTCCCTGTTGGTCCCCATCTTGAGATTTGTCTCTGCTGCTAGGGGCACCAACTTCAGTAGCTCTCCTCTCAGCTATCTTCTTCTGAACTAGCTCATCAAAATCGGAAATTTTCATCCTGAGCTTTGTCTTTCTGAATCCTGAGAACTCAGTCAGGAAGGTTGTCTCCTCATTCCACCAGTCTTCCCCTCTGAATGCAGCAATGTTAAGCATCTCCGGAAGAGTCTGATTGAGGATGAAAACCATCGTCCTTAATCTGAAGTAGATATCTTGCGGATCGATTATGAGTGAGCTCGGGAGTAATCTTCCATGATGAACCGTTCCCCCTTGCTCCTCCACTCGGTTTCTTCGACCGCCCTTCTTCCATCTCGGGCTTTACGTTCGATCGAAGCATCAAATGAAGGATCAAAGAGATCATCTCCAGAGCTCATCCAAAATAAGTTTGCTCCCCGAGTCTGTCCACCATCTGAACATTGTGCGATCGGGTCCTCGGTTTTGATCCGAGTAGGTTACGGGGCTGGTATGCGTCCTCGGTTGACTCGAAGTTAGCTCTTCTTGCGAGGCGGCACATCTTTGGTATGAATCTCGAGGTGCGAGGTTCCTTTATAAATTTCTGAGAAATTTTATACGAAGCTCGATGTCTCAAGCACCTCGAAGAAGACACGCTCCTCGATCAGTCTGTGCCTTAGAGATAACTGAGCCAAGACTTGTAATGGTGATTTACGGCCCGTTTGGCCCTCGGGTTGAATCTCTTGAATCAAGGCCATCATCATCGGTGAGAACCACCATTCTTTTTAAGCTTGGGAGGCGAGGGTTTTATGAACTTCTCACCTTGCTCCATCTTGGCCTCCATGAGAACCTTCCCCCGGGTTTGTTGGGTTTCTTTTTCAAGCGGCGGCGGTGATTCTGCTTTCTTTTCTTTCTTCCCCATGGCTCTTCTTCTTCAAAGAATGGGCTTGAAGAGCACACTTGGATTTAGGGAATGGGGTCGAATTGGCGAAGATGTCCTCCCCTTTCACATCTCCAAAATAAATGCTATTTTGGTGGCATAGTGGATCTTGCCTTTTGATCGAGATAGCCCGTCCTTCTCCCTTTTTACGACCTTGCTTGTTCACTCACCGTCTGAATCAAGAATCGGAGCGATTGAAGTTTGTGGTGGGTGAAGCCTCGATTACGCCATTAATCGAGCTTGAGTCTTGATCTGCTCAAAACTCCCCGAATGACTCATGATGCATTTGCTCACAATATCCAACAAAACTCTATATTGTGGCTTCAAATGCCTCTTATGCAGTGTAGCCTCAAATTTTACAGGATTCTCAGCAATCCTATCTAAAAACTCAACATATACACAGCAGGATCCTCTCTACCCAACATATACACAGCAGGATCCTCTCCACTATCACAAAGCTCAAAAACATCGTTTAAATTCTTTGGAATTATATACAATTCCCTTTCAAAGTCGATGTATTTAGACGAGTGTTCTAAATGTGATACAGTAATCTCGGAATTCATACCATCCTCTTCATCTATCTTCAGATTACAGATGAACTCAATTACCTCTTTCGCGTATTCTTGGTCCGGTCGGCTTGAGACGAGATGGGTGAGCTTGGCCAAACAGATCATATGGAGAGCCTCCTCTTCTGGTTTAGAGTTTGTTGTGCTATCGAGCGAGACAACGAACTCGTACCAAGGTTTATTGGTTTTGGCTAATTTTTCGAAAATGGTAGGAGCCATTTGAGAGATTAAAGATTTGAAGATTTAGGGTTTAGGTTTTCTGGGCAAAGGGAATTTTCTTGCAGAGGATTTTGAGAACGAAGGGTTTGATAAAATTGGGCTTGAATGGCTTCTTGAGGAATATATAGTTTTGAGATCGTGGGAATTTGCGTTGGTTAGGTGAAAAGCAACGGTTGAGATTAATCGCCGATTAATCGGGTATGTGAAAGGTTGATTCCCGAAAAGTAAGCCGCCAATATATCCTCATTGGTTATTAATGTAACAGAGCATTAAATGACTGTTGACCTTCTTCGGAATTTCAAAAGATCCCGCCCAAAAACATTCCTTAGGTGTTTTGTATTTATTGCAAATGATTACTGAGCTTCACTTAAGCAATAATTGAGTCGCATGAGTCATTACTTCTTCAGACTAATTTCTCTCTATCAGTCTTCTTATCTTGACCTTGATAAAATGTCAAGATAATCTTGAAAATCTTGAATGGGTTCAAGATACTTTCTGATACTAACCTTCAAAGAACTGAAGTTTCTGAGACTCGATTCGGTATTTTCCATTTTATCCCGAGTTTCTCAGTAGAATTCTGAGAAAAACTTCATGCATCTGAAAACCTTCAATTTTTCAGATTTTACTCTATACACCCGGATCTAACATCCCTAATTCAACTGAAAGTTCCTGAAATCTTGATTCAGCCAAAGGTTTAGTCAAGATATAAGCTCTCTGCTTATAAGTATGAATTTTCTCCATCCTTATGTCCTTTTTCTCGACATGATCTCTGATGAAGTGATGTCTGATATCCACATGCTTGCATCACGGTGTGCAATACGGATTTTTTTGAAATAGCAATGGCATTATTATTGTCACAAAATATTGGTACTTCATTGGCTACAACTTTATAATCCCTTAATTGTTGTTTGAGCCAAAGAATCTGAAACCATTCTGCGACCATGTATTGACTTGATAATCTTGGTTGCTCTTTGAGGTCATTTCTTCAAAAACCAAGATATCGACTTACTTCCTAGAAATTGACAAGTTCCCTCAGAGTGGACTTCACTGTCGATTCTGAACCTCCATAATCGACATCCGAGTAACCCGGTTAATTCAAGGTTATCATCAATGGATACCATAATCCTCTATTCATCGTTGTGCCCTTAAGATACTTGAGATCTTTTTGGCGACCTCCATGTGACTAGCCTTAGGATTAACTTGGTATCTTGCACATATCCCAACAAAGAAATGTTATATCCTGCCTACTACTTGTCGTGAGAGATAGAGCAATGATCCAATGATTCCTCTATAATCGGTTATGACTCACTAATTTGCCTTCGAATCGGGATCCATCTTGTAGTTAGTATTCATAGGAATCCTAATCGCATTGCAATCTGCACACCATATTTCGCAATCGGATCTACGGTGTACTTTGCACGTTGATGAATATTCATTCCTTTGATTGTTTCACTTGAAGACCTAGAAAGAAATTCATCTCTCCCATCATTGACATCTCAAACTTGCCTTTCATCGGTGTTGAAAACTTTTCACACAACCGATGGTTTGGAGATCCAAAAAATGATATCATCAACATATATCCCGACGAAGAAGATATCTTCCTCATCTTCTATCCCGAATGAGTTCTATCAACAATTCATTTGACAAAACCATGGTCGAAGAAACCGAAAAAGAGTATCATACCATGCTCGGTGCTTGCTTAAGACCATACAAAGCTTTTCCGAGCACCTAAACTTGGTCATTCTGCTTTGAAACCAAGAGGTTGTTCCACATAAACCTCTTCTTTAAGCACACCGCTTCAAAATGCACTTTTCACATCCATTTGATAGATGAACTTCATGTGGGCGAATGATATGCAAGAAACAATCGATGGCTTCTAGTCTTTACAACAGTGCAAAGGTTTCATCATAATCCAAGCCTTCTTCTTGGGAATAACCTTGTGCAACTAGTCTTGCCTTGTTTCTTACAATGTTGTTGTTTTCATCTCTTTTATTCTTAAAACCCACTTGGTTCCAATGACATTGTGCCTTTCAGTCTATCTACTAGCTCCCATACTTCATTCCTTGAGAATTGATTAAATTTCATCTTGCATAGCAAGAATCCAATGAGATTCTTGTAGAGCTTCACCAATCTCGATGAGTTCTTTCTTTGATAGGAAGCGGCGAAATAGTGAACTCTCACCATGGAACCTTCTTGTTTTAACACCTTCGCCAGATCACCCACAATCGACTTGTAGGATGACTATCTAACCATTTCCTTCTTGATGTTCCCCTTGCCGATATCCTCAACATTTGAAATGTTAGGTTCGATTAATTCAATGGCTTCGAGAACAACAAAAAAAGAAAGGGAATCATCTTCCTCGAGGAAATTCTATTGAAACATTGTCGAGACATTTGTTCCCCTTTGGTTGATAGATTCGAATTTTGCCTCATTTGTGGCCACATATTCATTGGCATCACATACCGAAGTCCGAATCGGTGTCTGTTCAGATTGTCACCTTTTGTGTGTTGACTTTCTGAGTCTCACCATCCCGAGTTCCATCTTGAACTTCTTTATCTCGAAGTCTGAGTCACTCCAATCATAGATCTTGACCGATTTCTTCTTTTTCGAGGTTCGATGGATGATTTGTCATTCTTTTTCAGGCTTAATCTGTGATCCTCTTGGTTCATCATCTGCATCATGTTCTGCTTTCTTAAACACAAGTATATTCATCAAAAACAACATGAGGTGTTTCCTCCACAATAAGAGTCCTACGGGTTGTAAACTCGAAGCTTTCTTGACTTGAGAATATCCTAAGAATATTCCTTCATCGGCTTTTACTATCAAATGTTTTCAATCGATCTTTACCATTATTGTGTATGAAACACTTGCAACCAAACACACGAAAAGAAAAGAAACAAGAGGCTTCCTTTCATTCCAAAGCTCATAAGGTGCTTTGCCTTGACTCTTGGTCAACATGGATCTGTTCTGAGAGTAGCATGCAGTGTTGACAGCTTCAACCCAAAACCTTTTAGGAATATCGACTTCATTATCATTGTCCTTCTGAGCTTCTTTTTCGTAGTCCCGTTCCTTCTTTCAAAGAACACCATTTTGTTGAGGGTCCTTGCAAAGATATTTTCCATGAGTAATTCCATTTGCTACACAATAATCAGATATGATATGATTTATAAATTCAGTTCCCTTGTTAGATCTGATTTTGACCACACTCGATTTTTCTCAATCTTGAGCTTTTTTCATGAATTTCGGCAATTTATCTCGAGTCTCTTTCTTACTGAGTAAGAATATGACCCAAGTATATGAGTAGTCATCAACTACTACCAATGTGTATTTCCTGCCATTAGTGCTCACTGGTGTTATAGGACCAAAAAGATCCATATCGCGATGAATCGAAGTATTCTTTCAAGAAAACATCTACTTTGCTTTTAAATGATGCTCTAACTTGTTTTCCTTTAAAGTGCACGCATCACAAATATGTTCCCTACTGAACACTTCATTAGGCAACCCTCTTACAAGAGCTAATCTTGCAAGCTTATTCAGGATTTTGAAATTCAGGTGATTCATTCTTTTATGCCATAATCAACTGGTATCTGTGGAACTTTTAGCAACCAAACATGTATCTTTAGGAGTTGAACTCCAATCAGCAAGATACACATTTCCTTTTCTAGTACCCGATCGAGAATATTTTACGTGTTGTATCATCTTTCACATAACATAAGTTCTTAAAGAACTCAACATTAAAACCCTTATCACGAATTGGCTTATTGAAAGCAAATTATGCTTCAATCCGAATACATATGAAACACCATGGATATGAATCGAGTCGATTTCCAAAGTTCCATATCCTTCATCATCCTGAGTTATCTCCAAAAAGTGATCTGAGGGCCTCTTTGTTCAACATAGTCACTGAGTATCTTCTTGAATCCTGTCATATGTCTTGAACATCCACTGTCAAGATACTATACATCAGGGACCTTTTCATCTCTGCTCATCAGTGCTATGTGATCTTTAATCAGCTCAGTGCCCTTGTTTTCCTCCTGAAAAACAAATCAATTCTTAGGTACCCAATTTGTATAGGGTCCTACAAGGTTAGCTGTACCTTTCGGAATCCAAATCTGCCTGACAACTCTAATCACTTTAGAGTGGCTAATTTATATTCCATAAACATCAACATACACATTTACTACTCTGGGTGCCTTAGCAGTTTTCTGTGTATGTGTGCTAGCTTTAGCATGAACATGTGCCTTTGAATTTTCTTTGGTTCAGCCTTACATTCATTTTGCTTTGGCTTTTGTGCAACCGGGTCTAAATCTTTGATGACTTCGGGTTCGGTAACCTTTACCCTTAAGCAAGTGGGGTTCAAGTTGGTGTCTTTGAAATCTGGGTCTTTTCAAGATCTTTGAGGACTTGGTCTCTTCAATTGAGAATGTCTCTGTGAGTGTTTCTCATCCTGAGGATTCCTCCGATGGTTCGATGTGGAGCCTTCGGGTTTGCATTCTTAGCCGGCTTTGAAGTACTTACCACGAAACTTTCCAGAATGTGCGGGTTTTCTAGCCTTCACCGAGGTTTGGGCTTTCCTACTGATCATTCGGTTTTTTTACCGAGACCATAGGTCATTTTCCCTTGTCTACAACCTTGGGCATTTCTTGATTTTGAAGTGTAGGTGCCCTTTGGTTTTACAAAAGATTGTCTTCTTGCTACTTGATGCAACATTTAGATGACCTTGTGAGGTTCCTCTGGAATGTATCCCAATCCAGATTTTATAGTGGCGGATATCTGGTAACTCAATTTCATCTATTACTTTAGATGCGATTCAATAGAGTTAGCTTCTTCGTGCACTATCCTCACAGATTCTGTGAGAGTTTCATGCTTCTCGAGAGAGGTCATTGAATTTAGTTCGATCAACTCGAATCTCTTGAATTGGATTTCTCTAGCTTTTCGATTAGGGTCACTATCAACTTCTCTTTCTCTCCGAGTTGTACTTTGATCGATTCATCGTTAGCTCCCATTAATTGAGAAGTGATTTCATTTTGCTAGAGTCTTTCCATTTTAGATTTTTTGACTTTTCGGTTCTTTATTACGCTCTTGAGTTTCATTTAGCGATTCTTGTAAAAACAACATAGTCCTTCATCAATTCTCAAAAGAATCCATCGAGTTAAATTGGTTGTTTTCGGTTGAACTTGACAACCCTGTGCTAGTGTAGGAGCAACAACAGAGAAAAGAAGAGTTTACCTCCTCAATGGCCATCGACAAATGTCATCACTTTCATTTGCGAGAATATCTCATCTGAAGAGCTAGATCCCTCCTCGAAATGTTCTTCTTACGCAACCATGGCCTTTTTTGCTAGAGAACTTCTTGTCTCTTTTAAGCTTGCCTTTCTATTCTCTCCTTAGCACTTTCGGATCTGGACAATCATACTTTGAAGTGACCTTTCTTTTGGCAATTGTAGCATCTGTTGGCATCATCATCCCGATCACTTTCTTCTTTGGACTTGGAGTCCTTCCTTTTGGATGAAGATCCCTCGACTTTTAGGTCCTTCTTCTTCCGGTTGATCTGTCCTCGGGTTTCTTAAATACACTGTGATTCCCGTAATAGCTTTTGTATTTTCCATATCGATTATTAAGTCTTTTTTAAACCTCCTTGCCATCGGTCTTTAGCTTATCCTCAAGCTTATCCTCGATTCTTAGCAAGGGAGTTCTCGACTTCTCTAGTTTTCTGAGTTTTATCTTTGGCCTTAAAAGCCACATTTTTACTAGATGATGAATCATCTTTCTTTGTCAAACCTTTTTTGGATTTCTTATCAATTACAAACTCATAGGCCTTAAAATTTCGAGAAGACTTGTTGATAGGGCATTGAATTAATGTTTTTGGTGTTTTCAATCACCATTTGCATGTATATCCCATTTCTTAGAAAAGACCTCTAAGGATTTTCAATGCAACTTCTCTCTGTGGATATTTCTTTCCAAGTGCATTTAGATCATTCATAATGCTTAGTGAATCGACTTCCAATTTGTCAATTGATTCACCTTCTTCCATTTCAAAACTATCAAACTTTCCAATTGCAACCGAAAGTTTGTTTTCCTTGATATGATCTCGCCTTGGCACATTAGCCTAGTGTATCCCAATTTTCTTTTCTTGATATTGCGGTGAGAGATCATTCCCATCACACCATCATCAATTGTCTTTATATGTGTGTCTTTAGCAATGTAGTCTAGATTGACTAACTTTCTCTCCTCAGAGTCGAGTTGGTCATCGACTTAGAAATTCTCTGCTCTAGGATCGTTTCTCTCATTTTTACTCCTTCCTCTCGATTCACCACATAAATTGGAATGGTCCTTCGAGACCCACTCTCCACATACATTCATGTTTGGAATACGGTGAGCCTGCATTCTCGATCTCCTTAAATCATAGTTCTCCATAACATGGGAAGTTTCTTAGAAGACATTTTAACTTAGTCTTTTAAGAATTCAGCAAATAAGATCAGTTCAGATAGACCACAAAGTATTTTTAGCAAATAAAACTTTGGTCAACAAAGAAAGGTGGCCAAGTTGAACCCTTTGCTCGATACCACTTGTTAGATCTCGGTGCAAACGAGTCTTACACGTGTATAGGGAATACACGTGTTGATGTTTTTAAAACTTTTCTTTTCTTCGAGGTCACTTGGGCGAGATAATCCTGAAGATTTGGTCCTAAGAACTTCACAAATCACTCGATAAAGTCTACTAAGACACCGATCTGAAGTCGCTTTGGAAACCTCAAATAATCCCAACCGAAGTCCCGAAGTTTTCGAGAGATCCCGTTGCTTGGATCGATAGCTAACTTCTTGAACCCTCGGAAGAGTAAATTTAGTTTGGTAACTATCCGTTCTAGCTACTCAAATGTCTTGGAATGGTTGGCCCTTTAGTTTATACTCGCTTTTAAGCTTTCTTTGAAAACCTTCCTTTAATGGAATAGTGATTAGGTTGTGATTCAATTACATGCAACTTCCAGTTTGATTCCAACCTTATCGATGAAAATATGCTTTGATTTAAGTTCAAATATTAAGCCGATAAAGAAAGCAATAAACAACACATCAATTTATAGTGGTTCGAGACTCAAGCTCCCACGTCCACTCTCTCCGATCTCTTGAGAGAAATTCACTAATCACTTCATTGAGCTTTTCGACTACCTCGCGTAGTTTACTTACTCAACTTCGCCTGAGCTTTTTCATTTACTCCATAGTTTACTTACTCAACCCGACCTTGAGCTTTACGACTACCTCCGTAGTTTACTTCTTGTAGGTCCCCGACGGGTTTTGTGAAAAGAAGTCTAGGGAGGGTGAATGACTTTCTGAAAACTTTTTATGCGGTCGGGTGTGATGGCGATTAGCTTTGATCAAAGTTGTTGAATTAGTTTGGGGTTTTACTAATCGCTGAAGGCCGTCGGTTTAGTAACTATCGGTTTAAGCGATGTGTGCGGAAGCTAAGTTTTACCCGTGTGAAAAAACCGGTTTTGTCATCGATTCCAAAGTTAGTCTTTTTTAACCGGATTGGTTGAGTGTCAAGCTTGATCGGATCGAAGCTTGGTGCTAGGTGATCTCAACTTAGAATATGTATCTTGCTTTTAAAGGTTGTGTGCGATTGTGTGTAGCGAGTTAATCAAAAGCGGTAAAAGGCACACAAGATTTATAGTGGTTCGGACAAACCGGTCCTCGTCCCACTCTTCCTATCAGGGGGCACCAACTTAACCAAGCCGGACTTAGATTTTTGTGTTAGTCCAACCACGATAATCCACATCCTTTAAGGAGTTCTCACTCAACCGATCCCAAATCGAACTAGAAACCCTAGTGCGAAATCTTGCTAAAACAACTTAACCTAACTTGGGTTTGGATAAGATTGTTTTGGTTCCAACTATGAAATCTTTTCTAGTGTTTAAGATAGCTTTATCGGTAGATGAAAAAGATTTCTATGCTAAGAACGTATGGGATGAACACTTAATAAAATAATCTTCTTGATCGTGTTCTACTTGCGGAAATCGATAATTGCTTGAGCTTCTTGATTGTTCGGTGTTTCGTGTCTTCACTCGAAGTGTGATCCCATATTTATAGACCTTGAAATCAAAGAGCCGTTGGAGAGCAATTTGAATTTCAGGCTATATTTGGTAGGTTTGCAGGATTGATGTGACGTGCTTCAGGAACGGCATGGCTAAAAGCGTGAATCTTGTATTTTATAGCCGTTAGAGAATCGACATAATATCCCGTAATTGCGGCTCCGATCATCGTGTCTTGTTTTTATTGGTTATGAGACGCACTTTTCAGTGTTGTTCTTCCAACTAAAGTTGACATTCTTCTTGTTCAGATCATCGACGTATGATTAGGTGAAACATCAGTTTTCACCTGGTGAGCTGAACTGATCAATCAAGGTTGATCAGTCTACCTGATGGAGTCTTCTAGTGCCGGTTGACTTAGCTTCAACTAGCGGAACTTCGGATGTAGGTCTTCCGTCCGATCTTACCGGAAGTCATCGATCTTCAAGTATTACGAGTTTGAGCTTCATGACTTGGTTTGAGATATCGACTTGATCGGATCGATCGATCTTCTGTTCTTCTCTTGCATTACGGCTTGGGATATCATTATTCTTTGAATCTTGATCGACCTATACATATATAGGTTCCCCCTCAATATGTGACCTATCTATTACATCAGTTGTTCTATACAGTAATTATCAATTGGTATTCTATAAACGGTAATATAAACATCAGTCAGCTAACAGGTCTGACTGGTCCTATTACATGTGTTTTTGGAACTTTTATCAAAACTATAAATTTCCCAACAATTTCCCCCTTTTTGATAAAACCAAAACACCTGAGAAATCAAACACAGTTGATAAATATAGAACGAGAAAGAGCACATAATCAGAAGACAATGAGATTTTGTCTTAGGATCAGAAAATAAACTTTTCTCATTAGATATGTCGATTACATGTTACATCAGAAAAGTTTGAATTTAAAAACAGCTGATCTTGAGAAGTCTTCTGATTCTTCACTCTTTAGGCTTGTATCATTCTGGCATCTCTCTTTGATCTTGAGGTACGTTGAAAATCGATATAGTTTCCATTTGACATCATTTTTGCTGAGGATCGATTATGTGCGTTTGCTCGAGATGTCAAAATAGAATCTCTGAAATGTCGATCATCGAAATGAGCCATCCGCTTTTTCCGAGTAATCCAACGGATCATACTCTTGGCAAGATATTTTTTACATTGATTAATTTGGCCTCATTTTTCGGTATACTTGAAAAATCTGGATATTTGTTTTCCAACCATTGAGGAATTCATCATCTGAGATTCTTCTCGTGGAACAAGATCAAGAACAAAAGCATCCGAAGCCATTCACTTCGATCTTATTCCATTCCTCAAACCTCTTAGCATGTGCGGCAATTTTTTTTGGAATGATCTCATCAACTCTTCTTTGGCGGTGAGGTTACATTCTGATTTTTCCAAATTTTCCTTTCTTCGCTCTCGTCCCCAATTTCTTCTTGATTTTACCGCCTCTGCCAATTTATCCGCCCTTCTTTTTCTTCTTTTTTGGGCTTCTTCATTTCTTTGGACCCAGTTTCTCACCCGATTCTTTATCGGTCTTTTGGCTTTGGCTATTTGCTTCTTGTGACTATCTTAAATGCGAGTGGTTTTGGTACAGGTTTGTGATGTCCACCAGACTCAAGTTCTTTCTTGCCTTTGACTTTTCCATCTTTTTAGAGACTTCCGTTAGCAAAGAGATCCGATGGTCTAGTCTTTATCCATAGGCTTCAAATATGCGAATTAGGTCTTCATTGTTACGATCATGTCGGTTGGTTTCTCCTCCGTCCTTCCCCTTTTTGGTTTGATCAAAAAAAGTTGTGAGGTGGGAAGTCGAGGATCCAAAATCGATCGATATTGCCTTTGAGATCTGCAACAGATAAACCTTGAACTTGAGAAGTTAGATGTTGAACCTTCGAGATCATTTCGGTCTTGGCAATTCCATGGCGATGAGAGTGTAAAAATCGGTTTATCAAGTTTCTCTTACATAATTCTAAAATGAGCATCGAAAAAAAACTTGTTGTTGATCCACCCTGAATCGACTTGTCATCAATCGGACTTTATAAGTTCTACGGACATAGTAGTCACAATTTGGGAGAATCGATCTTTGATTGCCTCAATAAAAATAGCCAATTCCCTTTGATCTTTATTTCTTTGAGGCCAATCTCCCTAATGATCGACTATCACTCCCTCAACTTCTTCTTTTCGGGAGATCTTTGAGACATGATCGATCTCCGAAGTTGATCGGCGGTGATGTGAGATGTAGGAATGGTATCGTCACTTGATCTGTTTCGATTGTTTGTGCCTCCGGTGGTTGGTCATGAACTGCAGCACAGTTCCACTATCATCCAGCGACTCCCGCATCCTTCATTGTAAAGATCGCTTGAAAGCTTCTTGAAATGATCTCCGGTTTAGCCTTGATCGATTAACCCCAAACGTGGATCGAGCTTTGATAGATTCATTTATCATTTCGGTGGTGATCCTACTTTAGCATTTCCTCATATCGAAATCAAAAAAACTGCAAACTCATCAGCGCCCATTTGTTCAATAATCATTATAAAATCGAGAAGCTTTTTAATCGAAGATCTCTCCAGTGAGGATCTCCATAACTTCTCTTCAGCGGGATGGGCGACCCACTCTGGATACATCGCATCAATATCTCGTTCAATTTGCATCGACCATTTTCCCAGTGATGGTCTTTGATTCTGGACTTCGGGGATTTGAAATTTGATGAGATGTGGGAGTTGTAATTGTGGTGCCATTGTTTTGGCTCGACCATAACCAATTCCATAATTTTTAAGTTGGTGATGTAGTTTCAGTTGTGAACTTTAAGAATGTTAGCGACATGATATGATTTATAAATGTTAGTTCCTTTGTTAGATTTTTTCGAGTGATCCTCTCCTTCTTTGCACGACTCATCTTCTAGAAGAAACTTCATGGATTCTTGACCTCTTCTCTGCAGGCCTTTTTTCTTTTCTTTTTAAGGGGAACATAAAGCGAGGTTGATTTTGCTCTTTCCTTCCGCCTTTGGGGGGTGGGCAATCATCGTCATAGTGGTCCAAATATGGGTTTGAAGTGGTGGAGAGGAAAGCCTTGTGGGACTTGATCCATTCCGGTCCCATTTGGCATTTGGCATTTTGTCCTTTAGGATAACCGCAACCTTGTTGAGATTGTTGATCCTCTTCTTCAGATAGACCTCCCTCCATTCATTAACTCCAAATTTCTCATGTTCTTGGGAGTAGAATGGCCTTTAGAACCCATGCCAATTGATGTTCTTGGCTTCATCAATTATTGCGACCATCTTTGTTTTAATAAGAGCATCCGGGTGAACCTAATACCCATGATTGTTTTTGACAATATGTCAAACAACGATCGATATTTCCTCTTGAGCATTGGTCCGACAAAAACCGCGATCCGATGTTTGTCGGCCTCTCAAGAGTTCGTTTACGATCACTCATCTTCATTCTCCCTCAGAGCGTGGCGAAGCAAAGATTCGTCCTTTTGCAAAATTTTTAGTTATGTCGCGTTTCGTCGATCGATCTCTTCTCCGTTGGTGACAAGTAGTTCTTCTCCGGCGTCCGTCAGATCCACTCTTAAATTCCTTAGGAATTGAGGTGCTTCATCTTTGCATCACTTGGATTGCGTTGAGCAAAATAATATTTCTCAAGACCTCCTTTCTTGAAATTTGCTCCACTTCCATTGATTAGGATCCCGAGTGATATCAAAGCGCATTTAACTTGTCGTCGACAATCTTTAATGCGATTTAGATAATTGCACATTATTTTACCCATACCGGTAGTGGCCATCTACAAATAAGATAGACTCGATTAAGATTGTGCATAAACATAGAGATATGATATATTGATTATCGGACCTATACAACCTAGTAATCGATAAACACATCGGAAACCAAGAAATAATAAAGCATAACACAGATACCATCGATTGACAAAATCTTTAAGATCAATGGATTTTAAGGAAAAAAGATTCATCAAATAATCGAAATTACCAGATTACATTTTTTAGGAAGATAATTTTGAAACTTAAGAAAAACACTTTGAATCGCAGAGAAGTAATCTGGAGAGTTTTAGGAAAAAGAACGCAAAGTTTGTGAATGGGAAAACTCGGTAGGGTTTTTGATGAACCTTATAAAGATGAGGAGGGAAAAAGACAAGATTTGGAAGATCAACCGTTTGAAAAGATTAAACGATCCGGTTAGCGATTTTGATCGTATGGTCGGGAAAAGCACGCATCTAAAACCTTTTTGGATTTAAAAGCGCATTTTGTAGCAATTAATCTGGTACCCCACGTCCGCGTTAAATGATTTGCGGGGAATACGTCCACCACGTAATGTCGTCTGAAAAGCAAATAAAAACAAATAAGATCCGATAAATAAGCAAATAACAAGGAAAAGAAAAGCTTATCCGGTTGGTGATATTGCAATCACCAATACCACTAAGTTGAATCCACTTGTTGATCTTAGTTTTCTGCCTAAACCTTATAATTTCCCAAAGTTCTTTTCATATCTTCTTCATTTTGCGTCGATTTCCTTCCGATCCTCCTCGATCAGTTGAAGTTCCCCCTTCAACCGATATTTCGTTTTCTCATAGGCGTATATCCGATTTGTTGAGGTTTCAAGTTCAACCGATCTTCCTTATCGTCGATTTAGGTATGTGTCATCGATTTTGGTTGACCTAATCGATTCTTCTCGAATCAAGCCAATTCTTGAGATAAGTGTTAAAGGCCAAAACTTAGTCTAGAATAGTAGTCTCTATTCCCTAAGTTGGCGCGATTTGACATCTTGTAATTATAATGCGTATATTTCAATATGTCAATCCGTAGAAATTTATCAATTATCGATTTCATCCTTGTGATGCAAATTTCTCTAAAAGGCTTTTTGAAATCAAATTTGAATTTGCACCCTTGTTGACCTCTATAAATTGGACCAATGTTTTTACACAACATAACCCATTCACCATACTTATCTTCTTTGTAAAATCATGCATTACGGTGAACCCTTATTTCCTAATTGAAACTTCGGCAAAAACCTTTACCCTTTTTCAATGATTTCGACTTCTCAAATCAACCTGTGTGTCCCTTATCCTTTGTTTTTAAATGCGTCATCAAAAATTTCACATACAATTGTTGCCAAGCTTCTCTCCACCAAAGGCGGCGGATCTGCGGTTTTTCTCCTAACGTATATGCACCTTGTGTGTCTATCGAGATAATGAACTAGCATCAACGGACTCGATCGATATAAAACATGAGTTTGATATCGGTCTTGATCGGACAACGGTGATCTTAGTATATCAACTCTATTTTTTTTATGTAGCACATGCCCCCATAAGGTCTTTGAACGATTTCTTGGCACATGTGCTCCATTTTTGTTGGAGAGTCCATTGACTTTCTAAAGGCTCCTAGCTTAGAAATCCTATCAACGCCACTCTCGCTCCTTTGGTTTTAACCCCGGTAGCGGCTTTAGGATTATTTCAAAGCCTCTCTCACCCTTGTTAAGTGGGGGAAAATGAGAGCATCGATTTAAAATCTCTCTCTCTCCGCTCTTCTTGGGTTAGGATGAGGTTTAGGGTTATAGGTTTAGGGTTTTTGGTTATGACTTATGTCTTGACCTCCGGGTCCTTTTGTACTTGTAACTTGTAATGTAACGACCTTGGTCTTTATCGATGAAAATTTCTATTATTCCATTGTTGTGTAAATTTTTACTTTCTTTTCTTATGCGATTGTTGGCTTTAATCATGAATCTTGCTTGTTGAATATCGGCTTAATCGACTTACAAAGATGTAAAATAACCAAACCGATTTAATCGGATAATCCTTTTAAATTAGTGTTTCCTTTAATCGATAAACCTTAAATCGATCGATTCCTTTCGATAACTTAGAATCGATCGATTTCTCATATCGGTTCCTTGAAGATCTTCTTATCGATTGAGATACCAAATTCAATGATTCCTCTCAGCTTTGGTTAGTCTCTTAACGGTGGGTTACGAGAACAATCCATCAAGCATTTTAGGTGCTTTTTCTCCAATCCGGAAGCCCTAATTGCACAATTCTCTCGAATCGATCTCGACTAGTTGCTTGGTTAGAATATCGACTTTCTGTAAATCGGTGTGAATCTTTTCCATTCGATATTCTTCTTTTCAACATGATCTCTTATAAAATGGTGTCGACATCCACATGCTTGCATCTTGTATGTAGAAACGAGGATTACAGTGATTCAATAGACTATTATTCTTGTCATTTACATTCTTAGCTACAATGTTATAATCCCTCAAATCTGATTTCCTTCGACTTCTATATTCATATATTACAAGAAGATAGTAGATGTAATCGATGTCAATTTGAAAACCACGAGATCGGTTTACTTCCTAAAAAGCGACATGTTCACGAGGTTGATTTTACGTCAATCTTGCAACCTCCATAATCGAATCGTAATACCCACTAAGCTCTAGATTATCATCGATGGGTAAAATAAACCAAGATTTATTGTCCCCCGGATACTTAAAAATCCGCTTAGTCTGCTTCTAGGTGGCTTTGCATTGGATTTGCTCGAAATCGCACATACACCCAACAAAGGTGATATCCGGTCTATTTGGCGATTAGGTATAGTAGAGATCCATGAGAGCCCTATATTCTTTTCGATTTGTTTTCCATCATCCTAAATCCGGATCCATCTTGAATCCGGTCATCATAGAATTTTGGCTTCCTTGCAATTTTGAACTCCAAACTTAGCCAATAAATTCCTAGTGTACTTTCTTTAGCGAGATGAATATCCCATCGCGACTTTGCTTCACCGAGAGACCGAAAGTAATTCATCATCCCCATCATCGACATCTCGAACTTCCTTGCATCGGTTTTTGAATCTTTCACATAGACTCTTGTTGCGAGATCCGAAGATGATGGCGTCCACGTAGATCTGAACCATCGAATATCTTCTCCATCTTCTATTCGAATAAGGTTACGTCACTTTATTCCTTTTAGTGAACCCAATCTCTATCAAGAACCGAGAGAGTGTATCATACCAAGCTCGAGGAGCTTGTTTCGAACCATAAAGAGCTTTTCTTAAGCGGTACACTTGGTTGCTCTCTTTTGAAGCACGGAGGTTGTTAAACATAAACTTCCTCTTTAGTACCCCGTTTAAAAATGCACTCTTCGTCCATCGATACCACATTGAACCCTCTTGGGAAGCATATGCGAAAAATTGCCCGAATGGCTTCTAAGCGGCGGCCGGTGCAAAGGTCTCATCATAATCAATTCCTTCCGATTGTGAATACCCGCTTAGCAACAAGTCTTACCTTATTTCTGGTGATGACATTTTTCTCATCTCTCTTGTTCTTGAAAACCCACTTCGTGCAATTACGTCTTGATGATTTGGTCCGCGTCCACGGTTCCCAAACTTGATTTCTCTCGAACCTGTTCGACTCCTCTGCGTGGCTAGAATCCGACTTGCGTCTTGTAGAAACTTCCTCTATTGTTGTTGGTTCCTTCATAGACAAATAATGACCAATACATAGCACTTTCCAATCGATGTCTAGTTTAACTTTATCGGATGGGTCTCGATGTCGAATCGGTTGGATGGCCGGTTATCCGAGTCCTTCTGTTCTAATTTGCATCGGTTTTGAGAACATCATCCATTTACGATAAAGGTTCATTCTTAGCGGTTTGGGAGTAAAATCATGATCCACTTGATAAGAACATGTCTCGGTGATGTTGGACTCATCATGTCTTGACGTCTGTTAAATGGGAACTTTTGTGTTCCCCACGAACCGGATAGTTCGATTTAATCTTTCTCTCGGTATTTGCCGAACTTCTTCATCAACGGTTTTCATACCTTAGGATCTGAATGATCCAATCGGCTAGATCAATGTATCTTTGTTATGATTTACGATCCTTTTTTCTTGATCGTTAGGCGATCCATTTTAAGAGCATCGATGCTTGGTTGATCATCATCTTGTTAATGTTTCTCTTGTTAGGATGATGCTTCATCAAAGACTACATGGGGTGTTTCTTCCACAACTAGGGTTAAATCATTTGTAAACCACAAAACCTTTAGATGAGGAATATCCTAAGAATATACCCCTCATCGACTTGGCCTCAAAAGTCTTCAAACTGACTCTTCCCATTGTTGTGTATGAAACACTTACACCCAAAACATGGGAAGTAAAAAACACGAGGTTTTACGCCCTTCCACAGTTCATAGGGTGTTTTGTAGTGAGCCTTAGTCGAAGACATCCATTACGAGTATGGCATCGATTCTTGATTATACGCTTAAACCGGCTTGGTATTGCATGTTCATCGTGCGGCGGCTTCTTTTTGAGAGTTCTGTTCCTCCGCTCTGCTACTCCATTCTTTGTGGGCGTCCTTACGGTGATGTCTCATGTTGTATACCAAACTTAGAGCAAAAATCGGTAATAAAAAGAATTCAAAAATTTTGTACCTTTATCGTCCACATTTTTACTACACCGACACCGCTTCTCATTTTGTAATCTTTTTAGCGGCTTTCGGGTATCTTCGTTTGTCGTCTCATTCTTCTTATGTAAGAATATAACCCGGTAAACTTGGAGTAGTCATCACGATTACGAGTATATTTAGCAGTCACGAGGCCTACCGGTGTAACTAGTCCAAATAGATCCATATGAAGCATTTGCAGATTTCTGCTTTGGATGCGGTCAAAATTCCTTGAATGAAGCTTTGACTGTTTTCCTTCCGACATGCGGCACATGTCCGATCCTTTGAAAATACTTCATTGGAAGTCCTTCCACTAGAGACATCCTTGTATCTTATTAAGAGTTTTAAAGTTCGGATGGCTCGTTCTTTTGTGCGAGAATTTTCTTCTTTTGGAACTCTTGACAATCGGACATGCATTTCTTGGGCAACTTTGTTCCAATCACCGTAGATCGTCCCTTTCCTTGAACCGATTAGCAAAATCTGTTGAGTGGCCTCGATTCTTGATAGTGCATTGATCGGTCGAGAACTCAACATTGAATCCGTTATCCGCAATTTGTGAAACCGATAAAAGGTTGTGCTTGGGACCTTCAATATCGAGACTCCATTACTTGTACATCATCATTCTCTAAGGTTCGAATCCTTTGGTATAACCAAAGTTATCATCATCGAAAAAAGAGTACACGCAGGCCTTTCATTCTATGTAAGAGGCGAGAGATGTTTGCTTCGAATTGTGCCTTGAGCATCCACTATCGATGTACCCGGATAGTTGCTTGGACATCTCCTTTGTTGGCGGACCCAATCCTCGGCCAAAAAGGGCTTTTAGGTACCCTTTTTGGATTGGGTCCCGAGGGTTAGGATTAGTTTTGGGGATCCATACAAAGCGAGCACTTCTATTGAGATCGGTTAGATCGAGAAGGCTGATTTGTCTCCCATACCTATCAACATAATCACACGTCTCTTTATATGCTTTTCGATTAGTATGATTATTAGTGTGAACCTTGGATGACTTAGAAGACTTGGGATTTATCTTTTCTTTTATCTTCTTTTCATCCGATTAATGGTTCAGTCTTGTGACCCTAATTTACGATTATAGGGGGTAGAATACATTTGCTACCATCAAAAGATTCATATCTTTTTTGGCATAGGTGGTTTTTGCGGTTTACCTAAAGCATGCTTATTAGGCGGTGACCTTGATTGGGTCTCAGTTAGACTTCCGCACTACGGTTGTTTTTTACGATACGATCTTTGATCAAGTTGAGGTTTCTTGAAAGAAACTCTTTCTTCTCTTTGATTCCTCGGTGATGCTTTACGATTAGGTCCATTTATTTTCCCTTACGTTAGGCACACACTTTCTTTCAATCGGTTTTTTCCTTATTAGATACAAGTTTGGCTTTTCGGTGTATCTTTAGTATAAACTCGTCGATTACACCTTTTTTAGATGAATCGGTAGGGGCTTTTGAGGATTTGGAAGGGTTCTCATACCCAAGTCCTTCTTGTTGTCGTTGTTCGAAAATAGGTGTTCATGTCTTGAGCGGTTTTAGATGATTTTGTGAAAACCTCTATTTTCTTACGCTGATTATCCTCAGATGATTTTAGACTTTCATGCATTCGAAATAGCTCATCAAATTTTGCTTGAAGGATTTTGAAGTCATCAGCTTGCTGTTTGTTAATAGCCAGCTGATCTTTGATCTGCTTCTCCTGATCAGAAGCTTTAACTTTCAGAATGTTAAATTCCTCGGTTGCCCGGCGGTTTATTGATTTAAGTTCGAGAGCTTTCTTGAGATCATTCTCTTTATGGTGATTATTTACGATCCTCGGCTTGTCATTTTCGACTTCCACTATAGCATAAGTGTCTCTTTTTGCATTGGAGAGATCCTCAAGCAATTGCTCGAGTAGAGGCTAATCTCCCGGCGATCTTAATGATAGCGGTGTAAAAGCGAACAAAAGCGAGGTTTGGAGGTTACCTCAGTTGGTCCTCCTTGGCCGCCGAGGGATCTCATCATCATCCCCGAAGAAATATCGGATCTTCATTCTCATAGAAGTCCAACCTTTTCTAAAACGGGCAATCTTCTCTGAGAGGAGTATCGAGAATCCTCGGAGGGAATCTGATCGTCGATTCGAGCGTGTCGACAACCGTGGCTTTTTGTCCTGTCTGTTGCTCTCTTATATTCCTCTTTTCTTTCCTTTCTTTTTGGCGTCGGTTCTGTTGTTAAGTAGTGACTAAGCTTCTCACGGTTGAAGCATGCTCCTTGATCCACGGAACCTTTTCTTCCGGGTGAATCAATGGTCGGTGACTTCCTTTCGATAGTAGTCTGAGCTTCTTACATGATTGGTTATCTCTTCTCTCATCATTTAGATTATCACTTTTTATTTCTTCTCAGATCTCTTGATCATCGGATCAGGTTCTTCTGGGAATCATTGGGCTGATCTCCTATCTCTTCCTCGGTATGTTGATAATCTTTATAGAATCTTGATACTTACCAAGTTGAATATTTGATTTTTCTAGTTTCTGGTAATGATCTGACTTTGACTTATGATGTTTCCAATGGGTTCATTGGTCTTTGATCTGCTTCTTTGGTTGCCTTAAAAAAAGCGATTTTGAAGTTGAAGCTTGGCGGGCACCTCATCTTCATCGGCTTGTCCTCTTTCAATTAAATCGAACTTCGTGAGCTTTAAGGCTCAAGAACAAGCTACTTGGCTTCATTTTTGAAATGTCTTGGCAATCCTTGATTACCGTGACCTTCATGTCCCATTTCTTGGTGAGAGACCTTCAAATTTTGTAGTTGATATCTTTATCGGACATCTCTACCAAGTTCTCGAAGCTTGTTTATTGACATTGTAATCCTTCCATCGAGTTAGTTGATGATTTAGTTGGGCAACATCTTGACTTTTCGAACTTCACCGGTTAAACTACGACCATTTTTTTTCTCGGTCATTTCCCTCGCATATTTCAAATTAGAGTATCCCATTGCTTTTTCGCGATTTTTGAGATATTTAATCTTTTCCTTGGTCACCTTATCCATTGTTTTCATGATAATATGCCTTGCGATAGTATCTAGAGTATCTGATTTCCTTTCCTCTGCATCCATCAAAGTTTGGGCTTTTTTGTACAAGACTTCCCCGCAAAAGTCTGGATCTCCTCCAACTGCAGGGGTTGCGTAATATATGATGATGGGTCCTCTTTCGATGACTTCCATCATTCGCCACTAATCGAACCTAGATGGTTGGACATATATATGGCCCAATCTGCATACTCATCGATTGAGAACTTCGGCATCATGATACATATCCGAGGTGTTATCCATCTTTGAAAGTGATTTTGGAAAATGAATGAGTTTTAAGAAGGTTTTCAAGATCTGTTGAGTTGACCACAAAGATTCTTCCTCAAGAATCGATGATACACAAAGTCGATTAGTCTGTAGAACCTCTTTGCTTTGATACCAACTTGTAGGTCCCACACCAACTCTAAGTCTAGAGGGGGGGTGAATAGACTTAAAAACTTTTGTCTTGGTCGGTGTGATGGCGGCACGATCAAAGTCTTGAGTGAATCGGTTTGGGGATAACCAACTTACTAATCGCTGAAGATCGATTCGGTAACTATCGGTTTAAGCGATGTGTCTGAAAGCTAAGTTTTACCCGTGAAAAACCGGTTTTGATAAATCAGATTCCAAAGTTAGTCTTTTAACCAGTTAGTGAAGTGTCAAGCTTGATCGGATCGAGAAGCTTGGTGTTAGGCGATCTCAACTTAGAATATGTATCTTGCTTTAAAGGTTGTGTGCGATTGTGTAGAGCAGTTAATCAAAGCGGTAAAGGCACACAAGATTTATAGTGGTTCGGACAAACCCGATCCTCGTCCACTCTTCCCTATCACAAGGGCACCAACTTAACCAAGCGGACTTAGATTTTTTGTGGTAGTCCAACACAATTAATCAACAGATATTTAAGGAGTTCTCACTCAACCGATCCCGAAATCGAGAACTAGAAACCCTGATGCGAAATCTTGCTAAACAACTTAACCTAACTTTGGGTTTGGATAAGATTGTTTTTGGTTCAACTATGAAATCTTTTCTAGTGTTTAAGATAAAACTATCGGTAGATGAAAAAGATTTCTATCTAAAACGTATGGGATGAACACTTAATAAAATAATCTTCTTGATCGTGTTCTTCGTGCGGAAATCGATAATTGCTTGAGCTTCTTGATTGTTCAAGGTTTCGTGTCTTCACTCTGAAGTGTGATCCCATATTTATAGACCTTGAAATCAAAGAGCCGTTGGAGAGCGATTTGAATTTAAAGCTATATTTAGTAGGTTTAGATTGATGTGGCGTCTTGAGGCGGCATGGTGGCGTGAATCTTATATTTTATAGCCATTAGAAGAGCGACATCAAATCCCATAATTGCGGCTCAGATCATACGTGTCTTGTTTTTTATTGGTTAATACACACTTTTCATTGTTCTTCCAACTAAAGTTGACATTCTTCTTTGTTGGATCATCGACATATGATTAGGTGAAACATCGGTTTTTCACTGGTGAAATGACTTTGATCAATCAAGGTTGATCGGTCTACGATGGAGTCTTACGGTGCCTAGTTGACTTAAACTTCAACTAGCGGACTTGATGTAGGTCTTACGACGATCTTACGGAAGTCATCGATCTTCAAGTATTTGAGTTTGAGCTTCATGACTTCAAATGAGATATCGACTTGATCGGTCGTCGATCTTCTTCTTCTCTTGCGTTACGGCTGGTTGGGATATCAATTTATTCTTTGAATCTTGAATCGACCTATACATATTGAGGTTCCCCCTCAATATGTTACCTATCTATTACATCGGTTGTTCTATCTGATAATTATCAACCGGTATTCTATAAACGGTAATATAAACATCGATTAAATTTAACTTGTCCGATTGGTCATATTATATGTGTTTTTGGAACTTTTATCAAAACTATAAATTTCCCAACACTTACTCAAACACAAACAAGCTTTCAGACTACCTCTGTAGCTTACTAACTTTACCTCTAGAGCTTTCTGACTACTCCGCGTAGTTTACTAACTCTTTACAACTCTTCTCACCAACAATCACACACCAACTACCTTCTAAAGGGTTTGAGGTTTCTTGGTTGGTTTCCAACTAGGATGAGATATCCTTTACAATAAAGTACAATGCAAAGGCTAGGATATCTCGACTAAGCTTCGGATATATCTTATCAAGCTAGGCTTAGTTTAATGAGCTCTCTTCGATTTAAAAGCACTTGGAAAATTCTAAGTTTTTCGAGTGCTTTAACTTTGCGATAATAAGTTTGAGCTCTTGAGTTGCTTATAAATTTCCCGTAACCTTACAATGTAGAGGGTCACAAGTATTTATAGGCATACACCAAGGTCACTCTTGAAAAACTATCCGTTGGAGGAGATAGCTTCGTGAGTTTCCTCTTATGGTGTGTGAGGAACGGCTATATTTAGGGTTTGAAACTCCCTAACACGTTTTAGGCAATAGCCTTTCATGTAGCCGGTCTTCACTTTTTGCAGTCTGGAACTTTTGTACTTCTGACATCTTTTTTTTTGACACATCATCATTTGTCGATGTCGGTATGGTGCGATGTTGTCTTCCTTTTTGACTTTTGTCTCCGGTTAAAGGTAGACACCTTCAACGACTCTTTTGGTTACAAAATCTGAGTTGATATAACCTTAACTACACTCTGACTTAGTTCCTTTTGTCTGCATTTGAATGTCTTGGCAAATATCTATTCTTCTAAGGAATCGCGATTTTCTCCGATGTGCATCCTTCGATAGATATTCTCGATGCCTCGGAACATTGAGTTTATCTTTTGAGCATTCGATGCATTCTTGAGTCTTGATAATTCTTGTGCCTTGATATTCTTGATCTTGATTCTTGATCTTACATGTACATGTCTTAGAGTCTTACGAGTCTTGGTCTTACAGTCTTCATCGTCTTCGAGTCTTACGAGTCTTGAGTCTTCCACGAATATCTTGGCCGATATCTTTGGGTCTTCATCTTTGAGTCTTGATTCCTCGATTTCATCTTTGAGTCTTGATATCTCGATTTTACTGCTTTAGTCTTGATTCTCGATTTCATCTTGAGTCTTGATTCTCTCGATTTCTGCTTTGTCTTGATTCTCGATTTCATCTTGAGCCTTGATATCTCGATTTCTGCTTGAGTCTTGATTCTCGATTTCATCTTTGAGTCTTGAAAACTTGAGATCTAACGATCTATGTTTCTTGACTATGCATTTTGCAGATATCATCCTGAATACTCTAAAACTGAATCCTGACTCAACTATCAAGATTATCATGAACATGTCATACTCAGGGGTTTTGGGATCTAATCAAAATGATATATCTTTATTAAATTCATCTCCCAACAATATTGTTCATGTAGTAACACATCAAGTTGTTCTTTAAATCTGTAATTTTGGACTAAAAATTTCTTTTCGCGCTTGTACTGATTTTGTTCATGTGGCAACATGTTTTTCTTCATAGGGTCACATTTTTTGTTCATATAGTAACACATGTTTTTTTAGTAGTATGTAACATTGTTCATATATCGTTGTAATACTATGTGAATACTCATGTGTTACCATATGAACAATAATGTGTTACGTTGTGACCCATGTTACCTTATGAATATTTATGTGTTACGATATGTTTTATTACATGTTACGTAAGATATGAAGTTTTTTTCAATATAACAATGTACTAACATTTATACATAGATGTAGTAACACACAAAAATTTGATAAAAATAAAATTATGTGTTCAGTAGGAATCAAATCTGCGACCAAATTCATTAGTAACAAGCACGAAACCCAACTGTCGCCTTTTAACCTTAGCGCCGGACCCCATACCCTTGACCCTGACATGAAATTTAGTCCATTTTTATCTTATTTATGTTGTATTGCACATAACACTAATGTGCAATATTTCACACAAGTCTTTCTTAATCCATAAGCTTGTAAATTAAATCTCATAGATTTAATTCTCATACATAAAATATCTACGGATTTAATTCCCATGTATATCAAATCTCTACGGATTTGATTCTGTATATATTAAATCCTATAAAAATATTCCATATATTATTATTGGGAATCCTATTTAATTAAATTCAATTTAATTAAACATTAATAATAATTAATTCTAAATTAATCTATTATTAATTAATTCTCCATAAATTAAATATTAAATCCAATTTAACATTTAATCAACCAACTATAATCCGTAAAAGGGAACTACTTGTTGTGTGACCCAAAGGCCCTCAAATATCGAGTGATTAGTCAAACTAACGGTCTTAATTGAACCCTAGAAAATAGATCAGACATTCTCAATATATGAGGTACATTGTGAGAAATGTGCAACTACCTGTAACTGAAACATGGACTATTGCAATTTCCTCCTTTCATTCATGAATACTCGATTAGTCTTGAACATGATGAAGTGTCTATTCAAATAACTTAATCATATTATCTCTAATCACTAATTGATCACTTATGTCACACTTGGCCACAAATTCCAAGTTGACGTGCATTGGCCAATGACTTTGATCCAATTATGACGAGAAGATGAGTATTCTCTCTAAATCCACTTTGAGGAATGAATCTTTTTTTTTTGCTCAACTACCACGCACATGCACTTCGTGATGAACTCAATCCAAACCATATTTACCCATGGAAGGGTGCAAGCGTCAGTCATGGTCAAAGTTCATCACTCCACACATGTCGTGCATATTGACCTCAAGTCAAACGAGTATCGCATTGCTCCCACTAACCGAGATACTCGTAGACACATATAGTGGAACTACATCAAATGGTTTTTCGGATGGGCATACCAATACCCTCTAAGGTATTTGTGCATCCATCATGAGATACCTATTATCTCGTAGTAAGTGAGATCTTACTACACTCTCGAAGAGTATGATGCAGATCGCACATCAATCTCCATTGCATCATCAATATCCCATTCTTGATGATCTTTGATTGGGGCTATTTGAGAATCATGCTTAAGTCATCTGAGTTCTCACACCCTCAATGACAGCAATGACTCATAGGAACACAGATAAGAACAAATGCAAATAATCAAATATAATATTATAATAAGTGTAATGCCATACATTTAATATTAAATAAACAATAATATTAAACCAATATTGAATATTATCTGAGCATTATGTCCTTACAATGGATTGTTTCTAGGAAACTAACACTAACAGTCTGAGTATACCTCCACTGAATAGCATTTGTTCACATAATCCTCCACATCCAACCTTGTGAAAATATTGTTATTGGGGTTATACTGAAAAGTATGATTTTTACTCTGTATAACCAAACTGAATTTCATATTTATTTACTGAAATAAATTATTAATCATTGTTGCATTAAATATGAATGAATGTTATATATATTTGTTGCAAACCTGTTCAATAAGTAAGTACGTATAATGTTGTAGTTAATTTGGTGATACCAGATCACAAAAGATCAAATTAACAGTTCCTCGTGACTAAGTACAAATTCACAACCCAGATGGAAATGAACAATCCATCATGAAAGGTTGAAGTGTAAGGCTCAGATTGGCTTGTCTTGACCAAGAGATTACACTAGTGCATTATGATGCGCTGAATAGGACCTACAGGAGGATAAATTCTTCGATACTGAAAATACAAGAATTAGACCTCAGTGGTTCGTTATTTCTTAATTTCCGTCCCTTAAATAGAATTGTGTGAAATTAATAACTATTGCTTTGACTTATGATGGGAAGAGAATCAATACGATTCTATACCTTATATCTTGGGCAATATTATTAATTACATGACGATTGCTAAGATTTAATACGGAGAATCGTGTGCAAGTACGGCTTGCTTGATTCTTCCCCTTGGTGGACTCAAAATCTTTATCATACCAAATCTTGTAAGTGGAAATTTATTTTCGGTATGGATAATAATGTTGAGCTTTCTTTACTCCAAGGACAGAGATATTAATTAATATAATGTCATGTTTTGTGGCCTAATTAATTAGTGGACTAAGATAATCTTAAACACGGGAAATAATGACCGGGAGCCATATTATTGTGAAGTCGTAATATGGGTTAAGATGGATAGTTCAATATTAATTTTATAGTGGAATAAATTAATATTAATGGGCTTGAATAATATTTTGCCAAATATTAAAGTTTCATAACCCATTGGAGGTCTAATCTTGATTCTCCTAAAGGCCCCTCAAATAGCCCAAATTAAAGTCCAATTAATGAAAAAGATAAGAAAATATTATTGCCTATATTTCCTAGTAATTTTCAAAAATTGTAGGAAAAGAAGAAGAAATATTTTCTTGATTTTCTTGAAAAAAATTTTATGGAAAAAGATAAATATTCTTGGAATACATGATTATCCCATAAATTCATGAAATCAAATCTTGATTCTTTTTTCCTTGTATTTTTCGAAAAATATGGGATAATGGGAAATGAGATTTTTATGGAAAAATTTAATTATGGAGAAAAGAATATATGGGATATATTCAAGATTTTTGGAGACCAAGAAAAAGATTTTCCTCCTTATTTTTCTAGTGAAAAAATCGGTCACCCTTGTCCTATAAATAGGGGATGAATTTTTCATCCCCAATGCAATTCCATGTGTTGGAAATATTAGAAATCCACAAAGGTGGTGGCAAAATATTTTATTTTTCTCCTTTATTAAAATCGTTCGTGTTAATCCTTCCACCGGATTATGTTCGTGGACGTGGGACATATTTGGAAAGGCTCTTTGGGTTGATCCATCATCTCAACGGTTGTCTCTACAAGAGGTATGTAATCTCGTAACTCCTAGATTCCACATGCTTAGGATTTACGTGGATTACGTGTACGCATGTTGCTTATTTGCTTGTTTAATTATTATGTTGAATTGATTTAGGATTAATTCATGTTAGTAATTAATTGATTAATTTAAATATATATTTAAATTCATCTCAAATAGATCCGGGACCCCTAATTTCCCAACAACTGGTATCACAGCTTCGGTTTCGAGCTCTGACTTTTAAATTGTTATTTAAATTATGTTGACCATTAAATTGAAAATTGGATAGTAGAATTGCTAGATCTGTTTTGCAGGTATCCAATTGTCATTGTGATTAATGCGTTTTATTTTCATGCGTATGAATGGTTTTAATTCGACTCGTTCGAATTTGTTTTTCTCGTGAGAAAATCCACGAGTAGATTAGGCTATTTGATTTGTTCAATATAATAGACTAGTCTAGATTTAAGGTGTATTTATTTTCTCATTATTGTAATTTGAACGAAGACAAAGACAGAAATGAGGAGTTGAGACGGACCCGGAATTGTACGCGGGCGACGTGCATCGCGGAAAATGTGTGAAGGGAGGCACGCGCGACGCGAGCATCGCCAGGTGCACGGGGCAAGGCCAAGCGATGAACGTACGCACGCGCGTGCACGGGCGCGACCCGCCCATCGCCTGTCGAGGCTACCGAGAGATCCAAGGGCAACGCGCGTTGCGCCTAGGCGCACGGGCGCGGTCGCTCAACCAAGTGACCGACCGGATGCGGGCGTGCATCCCGACTACGAGCTGCTTGGCGTGGCGCTTCGAGACGAAATTTTTTTTTGAGACGAACGAGTGGGAGAAATTCAAGACGTTGTTTCTTCAAAATCAAGCCAAGAAAAATTAAACCATGACAGTTGGATAATTTGTGCCCAATATGTTTATTTTCTGCTTTGCTTGATTTATTGTTGTTTTTTCTTATGCTTTATTTAATTTGTTTAAATGTGTTTGCATGAGAATTGCCAACGAAAAATCTCAAATTCAAAAATTACTAAGTATGTTTTAAACAATTAATTCGGTTTTGAATCGAATTAATTTTGACCTCCATGATTTATTAATTTGTGAAATCTTTTGGAGAAATTCCCCTAAGGGACGGCAAAAAGAAAGCTTTCACATGAATAAATTCTTAAAAGGATGATTGTAAATTATTATTAGTGGCGACGATGACCCTCCCAAGAGGCTCGATCAAAACGAAGTAGTAATTCTGTATTTAATCATGGTTATTACTTAGGTATAAAATTGATATGCATATACTTCGCCAAAGTCCCTGTCAATTTTGTATTGGTCAAGTGAGAGCCAACTATTAATTTCCTTTTAGAATTAAAGGTTTGTAACTGTACTTGTTTGTAACCTGCTTGAATGTGATTTAAATGATGTCCCTCCCAAGAGGCTCATTTAAAATTGTTTTGAGATGTTGGCTGATGCATGTTCATATTTTTTTTAGATTTCAATATAAATCATGTGATCGAATTATGTGATTTTCTTTGTGTTGATCCGGACATTGACACAAAAATGTATATTTATTTTCAGTATCATCATGTCGCAACCTTTTAATCCACTGTTCAATATACTGAAAGACAATTTGCTTACTGGAGAAAACTATTTTGTTTGGAAACAAAACCTTATGAATGCCCTTACTTCACATGAATCCAGATGGGTACTTAATGCACCAAAACCCAAAAAACCAGCTAAGGGTGCTAGTATATGTGAAGAGATGGAATATAATGAATGGGAGCTGGCAAATGAATTGATAAAGGACATAATCTTGACACACATGTCAGATTTGTTAAAGCGCCTTCATCAAGGATTTGCAACAGCTGCAGACATTATGGGAAATCTCGAAGCGATATTTGCACATCCGGCCCATATGGCAATCCAAAGCATTAAGCATGACATGGTCAAGCTAAAGATGGAAGAAGGAATGACTGCAAAAGAGCACGTTCTTAGGGTTATGGTTCACTTTGAAGAACTTGCATATCTTGGCGAAAAATGTGACTTCAAAAGCAAGATTGATTTCATACTCAGTTCTCTGCCAAAGAGCTATGATCATCCATATGTAGAGTATCTAATGGAAGATATGGACTTTACTGTGGATGATCTTGTAAAAGCTCTTGCATTGATCGAAGAGGACATTGAGCGCAAGAAAGTGAACATGGTTACAAAAGGGTCTTCTTCTCGATCTAGGCCAATTGGTGGTAAGAATAATGAAGAGACAAAAAAGATAAACCAATTCTATTCAAACTTCAAAGATGAAAGTCTAAGTACAAGGATCTGTTTGGAATGTGGCGAGAAAGGACATTGGAGGTCAGCATGTTCCAAACCCAAAAGGAATGGAAATAAAGGTAATTCTCAAGCACTAGTTGTTGAAACTTGTTTAGCGGCATATGCAATCCATTCGTGGGTAATGGATACGGGGTCCACTGATCATGTTTGTTTCACATTACAGGGGTTCAAGCGGACCCGACAACTTAGTGGAAGTGAGATCCTCATCACGCTAGGAGATGCTACGAGAGTGGCAGCTGAAGCAATGGGAGACGTGCACATGTCTTTTGAAGAAAAGAGTTTAATTTTAAGAGATGTTCTTTATGTTCCTGTTTTTCGCAAAAACCTTATTTCTGTTTCCAAACTATTTGCTGATGGATATTATGTTCGTTTTAATAAACATGTTACTATTTTTCGTAACGATGTGGTTATCTGTCATGGAAATTTACGGAACAATCTCTATATTATTGAATGTGCACATCACTCATAGAATGCATCTTATAACACATCTACTATTTCAAGTAATAAAAGAAAACGTTCAACTGACGTGAACGAGGCACTTCTTTAGCACTTAAGATTAATCATATTAACCCAAAAAGGATCCAAAGGTTGGTCCAAGATGGTTCATTGGAGTCCCTCCGGATTGAACCATTTCCAACTTGCGAATCATGCTTGGAGGGTAAAATGACCAAGAGGGCATTTGGAGCCAAGGGGCTTAGAGCTAAATAAGTGTTGGAGATCATTCACACCGATGTGTGTGGTCAAATGCAAATCAAAGCTAGAGGTGGCTACGAGTATTTCGTTACGTTTATCGATGATTACTCACGCTATGGGTATATTTTCCCAATGAAGCATAAATCTGAGACCTTTGATAAATTCAAAGAATTTAATGCTCAAGCAGAGAATCATAAGGAAAAGAGTATCAAGTTTCTATGATCTGATCGTGGAGGCGAATACCTCAGCGATGAATTTTTAAACTACCTGTCGGATGAAGGAATTGCATCCCAGTGGACTGCACCCGATACCCCTCAACAAAACGAGATTGCAGAACGGAGAAATGGAACACTTTTAGAAATGGTAAGGTCAATGATGAGTTATGCGGATTTACCAAAATCGTTCTGGGTTATGCCTTGCAAACATCAGCTTATATTCTAAACTTAGTGCCATCCAAATCAGTTCCCAAAACCCCTAGAGAATTGTGGATTTATTAAGCCCGACTTTTGGACATATGAGGATCTGGGGGTGTCCGACATACGTGTTGGATAAGGAAGCTGGTAAATTCGATGCACGTTTGGAATTAAGGTTGTTTATAGGGTACCCCGAGGGAACAAAGAGATGCATGTTCTATGGTCTCGAAGATCAAAAGGTCGTAATTAGTACGCACTTTAGAATTTTGGAAATGATAAAAAGCCTAGAAGTGAGATTACCTTAGAAGAACTTAGGGGGCCGACTCCGTTGCCAACTGTACAAGACTACATACCAAGCGTCACACCTACACAACCAGAACCTCATCGTAGTGGGAGGGTTATCAGACAACCCGAGCGATTCTTGGGGGTAGGAGAGTCCTCGGACTTGATCTCAGGAGAAGATTCAGATCTATGGTCCTACAACGAGGCGATTCAAGACAAGGATGCAAATTCTTGGCAAACCGTAATGGAGGCCAAGATGGGTTCAATGGATCACAATAAAGTGTGGGAGCTAGTCGAACAACTTAATGGGGTAAAACCCATTGGATGCAAGTGGGTATACAAGAGAAAAAGGGGACCGGACGGAAAGATTGAAATCTTTAAGGCAAGACTCATGGCGAAAGAGTAACACTCAGAAAGAAGGGATCGATTATGAGGAAACTTTTTTGCCCGTAGCCATGCTCAAGTCCATCCGCATTCTCTTGTCGATTGCTGCGCATCTAGATTTTGAGATTTGACAAATGGACGTCAAGACAGCTTTCCTAAATGGAAATCTTGACGAAGAAATCTATATGCAACAACCCGAAGGCTTCATTGAAAAAGGCCAAGAGCATCTGGTTTGCAAGCTCAGGAAGTCCATTTATGGACTGAAGCAAGCATCCCAAGCTTGGAATCAGTGTTTTTGATCAAGTTATAAAATCCTACGGATTCGATCAAAACGTATTTGAAAGTTGTGTCTATAAAAAGTGTGACAGAACTGCATTGGTATTTTTGGTACTATACGTGGATGATATTCTGCTCATCGGAAACGATGTAAAGGTGTTATCAGATGTAAGGGCATGGCTGTCAAAAAAGTTTGATATGAAGGACTTAGGGGAAGCCGGTAAATCCTAGGGATCAAGATCACTCGAGATCGCAGGAAAAGAATGATAGGGCTTTCGCAAGCCTTATACATAGATATTATTTTGAAGTGCTTCAGCATGCAGGACTCCAAGAAAGTCTTTGTGCCCTACAGTCACGGAATCCATCTATCCAAAGAGATGTGTCCCAAGACACAAAAGGAAATAGATGACATGAAGGGCATTCCTTATGCTTCGGCTGTAGGAAGCCAAATGTATGCAATGATGTGCACTAGACCGGATATCTTCTTTGCCGTAGGCATGGTGGCAAGATATCAAAGCAACCATGGGAAAGAGCATTGGACTGCAGTCAAGAATATTCTGAAGTATTCGAAGAGGACACGGGACAAAATGTTAGTTTATCAATCAGACAGTCTAATCTCCATCGGTTATACGGACTCAGATTTTCAATCAGACATGGATTTCAGAAAATCAACCTCGGGTAGTGTGTTTTGCATGGGGGGAGGAGCCATGGCATGGAGAAGCGTTAAGCAGAAATGCATCGCAGATTCTACCATGGAAGTCGAATACGTAGCCGCTTGTCAAGCAGCGAAAGAAGCGGTTTGGCTCAAGAACTTCCTAGTGGACTTGGACGTTATTCCAAATTTACCCAGCATGATCGTAGTTTACTGTGATAACGCAAGAGCAGTTGCAAATTCTAGGGAACCGAGAGCCCACAAGGCCAGCAAACACATAGAAAGAAAATACCATCTTATACGAGAAATCGTTAAGAGAGGATACATAGAGGTGGCAAAGATTGCGTCGGAAGACAACCTAGCAGATCTATTCACAAATGGTCTGCCTCATAGTACATTCGAGAGACATGTGGAAGGAATGGGTGTCAAGAGTGTTGCCAATCTGCTTTGAGTATAAGTGGGAGAAATATTATTAGGTTCGTATAGGTGAAATTAGATGTCACATAAAACACGAGACATGATGTAGTATATTTAAAAGGGAGATTGTTGGGGTTTATACTGAAAAGTATGCTTTTTATTTTGTATAACCAAACTGAATTTCTTATTTATTTACTGAAATAAATTATTAATTACTGTTGCATTAAATATGAATGAATGTTATATATAGTTGTTGCAAACCTGTTCAATAAGTAAGTATGTATTACGTTGTAGTTAATTTGGTGATACCAGATCACAGAAGATCAAATTAACAGTTTCTAGTGACTAACTACAAATTCACAACCCAGATGGAAATGGTGTAAGGCTCAGATTGACTTGTCTTGACCAAGAGATTACACTAGTGCATTATGATGCGCTGAATAGGACCTACAGGAGGATAAATTCTTCGGCACTGAATATACAAGAATTAGACCTCAGTGGTTCGTTATTTCTTAATCTCCGTCCCTTAAATAGAATCGTGTGAAATTAATAACTATTGCTTTGACTTATGATGGGAAGAGAATCAATGCGATTCGATACCTTATATATTGGACAATATTATTAATTACACGATGATTGCTAAGATTTAATACGGAGAATCGTGTGCAAGTACGGCTTGCTTGATTTGTCCCCTTGGTGGGCTCAGAATCTTTATCATACAAAATCTTGCTAGTGAATATTTATTTCAAGTATGGATAATAATGTTGAGATGTCTTTACTCCAAGGACAAAGATATTAATTAATATAAAGTCTATTCAGTGGCCTAATTAATTAGTGGACTAAGATAATCTTAAACACGGGAAATAATGACCGGGAGCCATATTATTGTGAAGTCGTAATATGAGTTAAGATGGATAGTTCAATATTAATTTTACAGTGGAATAAATTAATATTAATGGGCTTGAATAATATTTTGGCTAAATATTAAAGTTTCATAGCCCATTAGAGGTCCAATTTTAATTCTTCTAAAGGCCCCTCAAATAGCCCAAATTAAAGTCCAATTAATGAAAAGGAGAAGAAAATATTATTGCCTATATTTCCTAGTAATTTTCGAAAATTGTAGGAAAAGAAGAAGAAATATTTTTTGATTTTCTTGAAAAGATTTTATGGAAAAAGATAAGTATTTTTAGAATACATGATTATCCCATAAATTAATGAAATCAAATCTTGATTCCTTTTTTCTTGTATTTTTCAAAAAATATGGGATAAAGGGAAGTGGGATTTTTATGGAAAATTTTAATTATGGAGAAAAGAATATATGGGATATATTCAAGATTTCTTGGAGATCGAAAAAAGATTTTCCTCCTTATTTTTCTAGTGAAAAAATCGGTCACCCTTGTCCTATAAATATGAGATGAATTTTTCATCCCCAATGCAATTTCATGTGTTGGAAATATTAGAAATCCACAAAGGTGGTGGCAAAATATTTTATTTTTCTCCTTTATTAAAATCGTTCGTGTGAATCCTTCCACCGGATTACGTTCGTGGACGTGGGACATATTTGGGAAGGCTCTATGGGTTGATCCATCGTCTCAACGGTTGTCTCTACAAGAGGTATGTAATCTCGTAACTTCTAGATTCCGCATGCTTAGAATTTACGTGGATTACATGTACGCATGTTGCTTATTTGCTTGTTTAATTATTATGTTGAATTGCTTTAGGATTAATTCATGTTAGTAATTAATTGATTAATTTAAATATGTATTTAAATTCATCTCGTATAGTTTCGGGCACCCCTAATTTCCCAACAATTGCACTGATAACATGATTGCATGATATACCAGAAAGCTCTCACATTCTACAATCACATAGGCATTTCTTCAAATCAACTACATATCTTGTTCCCTCAAAACTCCTAACTTCATACTCAAACTCACTGGATTTAGTTGTTATACAATTTTTTGCAGCATCCATTCTCCTGTTCAAAATAGTCCTTATCTTTCCACACAATGCTCTTCCTTTCCATTTCCTTTCAGCTCTATCCCTATTTTTCTGCAATCTGCTCATTAGGTACTCCCATCCACTCCAACATGTCCATCCAAGATCATCTTATTGAACACTTCACACATGTTATTTACAAGGGTGTCACACCTTGCAAAAGGTGTGAAGTGTGACCTTGACCAATGTGAGAGAGGCTTATCCTGAAGCCAGGCCTAACATCTGGGGTCCATTGCTCCAATGTTCTTCATTGCTTCTTCAAACTGTGGTAAAGTATTAGACTTGGCAGCAGCCCACAATGCCTTCTTGAAAGCATCCCCTCTGAAACCTGCTCTCTTCAAGCATGAAGATGTCTAACACAAAATCTATTCTCAAGTTCAGGCAAAATTTTCTCAAAAGCAGGTAACAAACCCTTTTGCTTATCTGACATAAATGTCATCCTCTCATCTATGTCCTGCATCAGGTCATCCTTCAAAAGGCTCAGAAACCACTCCCATGCCTCCTTTGTCTCACTTCCCACAACTGCATAGGCTAATGGGTATGGATCATTGTTGGGATCCATAGCCACTGCAGTAAGCAGCACTCCTGGACAAGAACCTTTCAAATGACAACCATCTAAACCAATCCATGGCCGCATCCCAGACTTAAACCCTATCTTCAGTGCACCTAGACATATGTAGATAGACTTAAACCTCTTGCCTGTATTTGTATTCACCATGTTCAGTATGACAGTTGAGCCAAGATTCTTCTCCAGTAGAGTTTGGGCATAGTCACACAACTTGGAGTAATGATGTGTATCATCCCCTTCAATAAGTTTCAATGCCTTTTTCTTTGCTCTGTAGGCTTAAGAGTGAGAAATATGATAATTCAACTTCACCATAGTTCTCATTTTGAAGCCTGTGACTGTCTGTTGTGGATCCACCCTAAACTCCTCTGCATACTTATTCGCCAATCATCCTTATCTGACATTCTCAATATGATATTATCTTGCACAGTTGTGATCTGGATTGTACTGTCTGATTTGGAAAGATTATTGGCCTTGAAGCTTCAGTGCATTTATATGCCAATCACAACCATCCTGTCTACACCTGGCATAGATCCTCCTTGCATCATTCTTTGTTATCCTTAAACCTCTCCATGTGTCAACACTGTGCATATTCACAACCTTCTTAAATACCTTTTTTGTGGGGAAAATCTATTCAATAAAGAATTCAGGCTTCTCAAGATTAGACCTCCTGAAAGTTAAACAACTGATTTCATCATCAACTGCTTCTTCATTAGATGCAACACTTGAAAATTCAGATTCATTGTCTATGTTGTCATCAAATAAACTTGAATTAGAATCTCTGTTAGTCTCCTCCACAAGGCCTAGCCACTCAGCTTCAATATCTATATTCTCATCAAATATAATATCATTCAACAGTTCATCACCACTTGAACAATGACCCTTGAAATCAGAATCACACTCCTCTTTCTCTTCCTCTATCTCTATCATAATTGTCTTCCCTTTGCCATTATCTACCCCATGATTCGCCTCTTCCTCAGCTGCTTCTATCCACTCAACTTCCTCTTCCAAATCTTCCAAATCTGCATTTGCCTACATTAGAACAAAAAATCAAAAGTTCAGCAAACGCCTAATTTCAGCATAATAATTTCAATATTTTTCAACAAAAATCAAAATTGAAGAAATGCCCAAATGCCCTAATTTTCAGCAAAATCAAAATGCCCAAATGCCCTAATTTATAAATTTCGGTGGAAATTGAAGAAAACATGCCCTAATTTCAAACTTACCATAATCGGGGGCTTCAAGGTGTCAAGCTCCTTCCTTCGCAAAAAAGGTGAAATATATGGCTTAGGCGACGGTCTCTGACTAATTCTCATTGACGAAGACGGGTGTATGTCCTCCGCTTCGGTTCTTAGGTTTGCAGGTGCGGGTGCGAGGGTTTTACGATGCAGAGGGTTTTTTGTAGCGGGGGGTTGCCTTCTTCCTCACGAGCCGCGATTTCTTGTTCCATTATTCAGTGGGTAACGATTATTTAAAGGGTTAACACGATGGCGGCAATTTACGCAGCGGAGGGAGGAAGAACGATGGTTGTGTGGAGGAATTAGGGTTCGATTTGGGGAAGAATTTTTTCAAAGTGTGAAGAATAATCAATTTGGGAAAGAAACAATTATTTTATTCTTATTAACTTTTTTTTTATTTTTTAAAGTTTGACTGACGGGCGCGTGTTTTGGACGCGCGAATTTGACAAAAATTTTGACGGTTCTTCCAGTCGCGGGACCAAATGTGTCAAAATTTTTGACTTTTGGACCAAAATCGTGAGGGGTGTGTCCTGTGTGACCAAAACCGCAAAAAACTCACCTTATTTTTAGCAAAACCTAATAATTCTGCAACTGTTGAGAATTTGTCATCAAAATGCATGTCAACAAAAAAATTCCTTAGTTAACCGTCAAGTTCGAATAGTGCAACTATATAAGATTTGTTCAAATATACATATGTGATTAAATATTATTTTATTTAAAATATAAATGTGAAATTACTAAAATATCGCTGGAAATTTTCAAAATTTCAAGGGGCTCAATGCCCCCTTACCCTTCTTCAATCCATCCTTAATAAAATCGACCCTTAATCAGAATCTTATTGCAGAGCTTTTCAAATTTTTGTTACAGCGTTATATTTTCATCAGGAAATCTTTTCATGCAAATATCATGTGTGTATATATATATATATAGTAGGATCATATCCTTCTCGATTTAGTTACCATCTTTTAGCTTTACAAGAATATCCCTTATCCCCTATATTACTAATAAAGAGTTTATTTTGATGATGTGTCATCTTGTGTTTCATTTGAATAATGTGTCATTTTGTGGTTCATTTGAATAAATTATCACATTTATTGTATTGATATGTCATTTTTTTGTTGGGTCGTAGTTAATATGTGACATCTTTGTGACATTTTAATGTGTAGTTTGATTAAAAAAATGTAACAATTAAGGTTTGAACCTTGCAACTCTTACATCATATATATGTTAAATTGCATTAAACCCACTAAATTATCACTGAAATTATATCTAAACCACCTAACTATTTTTTGTTGCACTAAACTATACAAACTATTATTTTATTACATTTAAACCACTGAACTAATTTTTCAAGCCAATTTTTCTCTCCATTTTATATATGTGCACTACACGTGATTTTTAAAAAGACGTTTTCATTGATTTTCATATATTAAACACAATCTTTTTCTCCTCACCCATTCAACAACCGATTTGCAAAAAAAATAAAAATTTCCTCAATTTTTTATTTTTAAGTCTAAAGAAAGATTTAAAAAAATACTCAAATTTAAATTAAGGATTTGTGAATCAATTGCAGAATTGATAGAATTTGACATAATAATTTCATTTCAATAGTTGTTTACGTAAATATATTAATATACACCCAGAACAATTATTATTTCATGTTTAGTACATTTATGCACATAATTATATTTTTATTATTAAATATATTATATATTATAAATATAGTATTTTTTTAATTAAAAAAACCGCGTAATACGCGAACAATATATATATATGATACCAAATTTATATAAGGATCGTGCAAAGATCTATATCAATAGTATCATGTGGATCTTTTATAAACACAAATAGGAGATTACTGAGAAATTCCATAGTCCATGAGTTAACTTTGAAAAAAAGCTTTTTTTTACCCAAAAACGCTGCTTATTCATCGGCATTATGGCAACAAGGGCTAGCCCACAAAGTTAACTCATGAATATCACTGGAAAGCTCAAACCTACTGGTTAAACCAACTCTACCTTTGATATATCAAATTACAGATCATTATAGGAATATAATTCCACATGCACATGATAGTAGAGTATATTTAAGTCAGGCCATGATTCAATACAAGTATTCTAGCCGTCCATAGAGGCGGAGATCATCAGAAAAGAAATTAAAATTACTGAATTTAAATAACAATATACCTTTAAAAAGCTACTAGCATAAACCAGATAATGTATAGAAATATTACAAGGTTTACAAGGTTACACAAGAGAGGGATTAAGAGAGAGAAAGAGGGGGCGAGTCTAAACTCAAGCGTACCTCAAAAAGGAAAATACAAGCCTATTTATAGATGAAAGAGCCGGACATCAAACCTCGGATTTCAAAATAAAAAAGAAATAGTGCATAAAAAACAAAACCACAAAAAGACAAAAAAGTTTGAATAGTAATTACTATTCATGAACGATTCTTTAATACATTGATGTATGTGATGGCAAAAATTTGATTTTGGTATCAGAAGCCACATTTTTTTTGGAATGTGCTAAGTCCAAAATATTCATTAAATCGCCAATAATGAAGCTTGCCTTTTTAAGAGTTTAAGAGACTCTCTGAAATTAGCCAATTCTTGACGATGGGTTGGATAGACATTTCTTCCTTGATTTCTTCTTAGTGAAGCTTTAAGCCATGGAATCCATACTTCCAAAACTCTAATCCTTTTCTTAAGAATTTTGATATAATTCTTATCATTAATAACATTATTCTCATTATCAATAAGAATTTGGGAAGGTATTCTCCAAATATTATAATGTAAGCCTCCTGTATTTGTCAGAAGATAGTATAATCTGGAACGAATTATTCCATGTTGAATATCCCATCCTTCCATTGTAAAGGATGTAAAAAACCATCGGATAAGATCCTTCCATAAAAACTTTGCTTTATTTTAATTTCCTTTGAGAGAATTCTTCAAAAGATCGAAGCTTTCTTGAATAGAAAACTCTCGATCATCTTCATTTGGATCTTGTGCATCTTGAAGATCGGATCCGAAATCATTGAAAACTTCTTTTTGAATCGAAAAAAATCAATATCTTTGAATAAATCATTTTTTAATATGATCCATATAAAGATCCATAATTTTCTCTTTTGAGAAAATACAAAATACTTCTTAGAGTATTAGGAGAATGATGGAGCATGAACTAGAAGTCTCCTTAATGAAAATTTTTCGTATTCTTCCATTTTGGATTTAATCCGTGAAATATTTTCTGTATTGGTGACTCATTGGAGCCGAAGGCAATAACATTTAAGTTATTCCAAAATCGCGTTGTATGGATTCTCCATAAACAAGGTGTGTCATGTTCAGTATAACCAAACTCTGGTCTCCATTTTAGAACCCATGGGATTCCAGAATCCACAAAGAACATACAAGTAGTTTTACCACTTGTATTATGAGACTTTAAGTCAGAATAAACAATAGTATATTCTTCGAAGATTTTTAACCTCTTACGGCAAGATATCTGCGCCAAAGCCCCAAAGCTTCCCCACCATGAGAACAACCCGGTTAGAATTTGATTCCTACCAATGTTTTCACATATTTTAATTAACCAGGTATGAGAATGCTTAGCATTCTGATACAACAACGTTTTATAAAAACTTTGAAGGTAATCTCAATAATTATATTGGTAAATGGTATGTGTGACATCATTGGTCATACTTCTTTCTGTGAAAGGTGAAGTTCCCCATTCTTGGATGGAAATAATCTTTTTTGATAATAAATTTAGAGTAATTGATAGCTTTACTCTTAGGAGGGAAATCTTTGAATTTCAACACTTAGGAGACCGATGAGGATATTCTCATAAAATCCTCTGGATTTGTAAGTCTCAACATTCCAATTTGAATTTGGAAAATATTTTTCCATAAGAATCCATGGGGACTCTTTGAATTTCTCATCATCATCTTCTATAATAAGAATTAATTCTTTCTTAGAAGAATCAAAGAATTTATATTCTTTTTGTACAATTGAAGAATATGATTCTTCAGCTTCTGTTTTTGAGGAATTGTCCTCTATTGGTAGATTTTTTTCCCCTTTTTTGTCGAGAATTCTTGAAACTCCTTTTTGTACATTGTCTCCTTTTTAAGAAGAGCTACTTCGAAATATTACGGTTGAAAAGGATTTCTTCCCATGTTGTATAATCGGAGGATGGCCTCTTCCTCCTCTTCCTCTATAAGAGGAATAAGGATTCCTTCCAAAGCATGACTCATTTCTGTCATGAAGAAATAAATTCACGAGTTAAAAAATCTGGAAGATGATTATCCTTCCCTTGCTTATAAACAATATCGAAATCAAAATAAGCAAGATGCGATTGCCATCGGGCAAACATTTGTTTAGAAACATTATGTTCAAAATCTTTGAAGAGCATAAAAGTAGCGACCTACCAATCGGTTTTAATAGTAAATTTCGATTATATATAAATCATCCCGAAATTTAAGGACACATTTAACAATAGCAAGAATTTCTTTAGCGATGGCGAGAATAATTTTTCTGACTATTATTCCATTTACCAGAATAAAATCTAATGATATAATCCTTTTTATTATTAGGATTAATTTGTTTAAGAATACCTCCATACCCTAAATCTGAGGCATCAGTTTCAACATTTTTTTCCCAACAAGGATTAGCCAGCATAAGACAAGGAATATTTTTGACCTTATCTTTTATCCTGATAACAGCCTTAGTATGATCATCATTCCAAGAAAAATGATTCTTTTTAAGTCTATCATATAAAATAGCGGAATCTTCAACAAGATTCTCAATATAAGAAGACACATAATTAAGGTTTCCTAAGAATCTTTGTGGCGGGTTTTATCGGTTATAATATCAGGGAATTTATTACCAAATTCAATACTTCTTTGAATTGGAATAATATTTCCTTTATCAATAATATGACCAAGAAATTTTATTTTAGTCTGGATTAAAACCATTTTAGGTTTTGAGATGACAAGACCATTTTTAATGACCAAATTTTTAAAAATATCAAGATGTTTAAAATGTATTTCAATATCTTTAGAAAATATAAGAATGTCATCAATATAAACAATAATAAAATCACTATAAGGATTAAAAATGTCATTCATAATTTGTTGAAATTCAGAAGGAGCATTTTTAAGCCCAAAAGGCATAACAGTCCATTCATAATGACCAAATGGTACATTAAAGGCAGTTTTGTACCTATCAGGTTGATTAATCTGAATTTGCCAAAAACCTGATTTTAAATCAAATTTAGAGAAAATAAGAGCATTGACTAATCTGTCAAGAAGATCCTTTTTATTAGGAATAGGATGTCTAATCCATTTTAAAACCTTATTAAGAGGTTTGTAATTAATAACTAAACGAGGAACTCCTCGTTCCTGCTCAGAATGTTTATTAACATAGAAAGCAGTACAAGACCAAGGAGATTTAGAAGGAGTTATAAGCTTCTTTTGTAATAAGGAAGATATTTCCTTTTTACATAACTCTAAGTATTCAGAGTTCATCTGACAAGGTCTAGATTTAATAGGAATTTTATTCTCTTTAAAATCATCTTCATAGGGAAGAAAAACTATATGTTTCTTTCTATCCCAAAAAGCATTAGGAAAATCATTACAAATTTCAATGGAAAATTTATTTATTAAAAATTTGATTTTATCTTGCAGTTTAGAATTATTTAATCTATTACTTATAGTAATACAATTAAGCTCTTCTTTAAGAAAATTGATTTGACAATTTTTATTATTAATTTGATCTTGAATCAAATTAAGAACCTTATGAATAGGTTTGGTAATAAACTTAAAAGTAATAGGTTTACTATTATAAGTACATGTAATACCATTTTCACCAACAAAAGTCAAAGGATATAGTTTAAAAAGAAAAGGAAGACCAATAATCATTTGACTAGTGGTGTCTTCAGCAATAAGAAAGTCGTTAGGAATACAACAACCATCAACACAAACATAAGCATTTTTAAGCTTATAATTAATCTTTAAAGATCCTCCACCTGCATGAGAAAGTGAATGAGTAGTTTTTTTTAAAAACTTAGTAGGAATTATTCCTAATTGTATAACACTCAAATCAGCACCACTATCAATCATGGCAATAAAATCTTTCTTATAAGAATTATTTATAAGAAGAGAAATCTTAGTATACCACTTATGTGATATAACCATATTAATGGTAGATAAATGATTCTTCTCCATTTTAAAATTATCATCAATATCTAAATATTGTGAAAGAGTATTATAGCTAGTTTCATAATCTTCAATTTTTTCTTTACCTTTCTCCATAAAAGAAAGACGAGCAGAAAGATCAGTATTCTGTTTTTGAAGTACTTTTACATCAGTTTTGAGATTATTAATCTCATGGACTAAATCATTTAAAGTTACAGGATTATTTTTCATATTTTTTAGGCGAAGGAGTCTTTCCAATTCACCCATATTATAATAATTATTATCAATCTTTTTAGAAAGACTAGTTTTATTATTGTCTTCATTCTTAAAAGAATCATGAAATTGTTCAATGATTTTATCTGTTAAACTAGAATCTTTAATATGTTTAAGAAATTCAAAAATATTATTATTAGTTAAGACACTAATATTCATATCTTGAAATTGACTCATAAGTTTATAAAACTCATTATCAATATTATTTACATTATCAGTATTACTGATACAATTAAGACAAGGTTTTCCAAGTATACAATCATTGCATTTCTCTTTTTCTGATTTAACAGAATTATCATCATCCGAAGAGGATTCAACAGAAGAACAGTCATTATAAGACTTTTACGATTCAAGATCATTATTAGGACTCAAGACAATCTTAAAAAGAGTTTCTTTTAACTCTTCATTAATATCAAGATTTTTAATCTTATCCTTTGCATAGCACTGATTAGCATAATGACCAGTCCTATTACATTTTTTACAAATAATTGTATCATAATGACCAGTGCTATTACATTTTTTACAAATAATTGTATCATATCTTCTCTTTTTGAAAGATTTTCTTTTACCTTTATTATTATCAAAATCTTTCTCTTTCTGTTTTGAAGAATTATGTTTTCTTCTTTTATAATTAGATTTATGTTTTAAATCTCTTTTATTAGTTTTATACAAACTATTTTTAGGATTAGGATTATCTAATCCAAATTAGTCCTGAAATTGACCTAATTGTTTTTTCTTTTACAGAAGATTATCTTTTTTAATTTGGTTTTTTAATTTGAGTTCATTATAAAGATTTATTCCTTCCTGAACACAAACACTAATGATTTGACCAAAAGTATAAGACCTATAATGGATCGAATCAGAATCATTTCTAAGAGTTTTCTTAACTCTTTCAGCAAATAAATTAGGAAGACCATCAACAAATTTATTTTTCCAAATATCCTGATTACAATCAGGGATCTCATAGATACGAGACAAGAAAGTATCTTTGTACCATCTAAAATCAGTAAGAGTTTTACACCTCATATTTAAAAGGTTCTAGTATTTTCATATTTATTGGTATATTGATCAAGTAAAATGATCGAAAATAGTAAGAATCAAAAAGAAAAAAAACCGCATTGGTTTTAGTTTCACCATTTTCAATTTTAATAGAATTAAAAATTTCCATTCTATTTTGAGGAGTCAAATAATTATCCCACCAACCTTTAAGTTGACCGATAAAACCAGAAGTAATAGCTTGTGCAGTACTAATATCACTATTACAACAAGTTTGACAAGCAGAACTATACATAAGCATGCGATGACATTGAGTGAAAATAGGATTATCACTTCCACCATCAATATTCCATTCATAAATACCTTTTCCAGAATAAGGATTATTGAAAAAGTTTTTCTGTTCTTCATTAAGAACATCCATAGGAGTGGGTCTCTTATAATACTAAGTAGACATGGTAGGTCTATCAGCCCGTTTCATTTTATTAATATTATCAGTATTATTAAGACTACCATTATTGGATTGAATAACATGATTATCAGTTAAATCATCATCTAAAGCTGAAATATTAAGATTTCTAAATTTATCATTAATAATTTTTTCTAAGTCAGAAATAGAAGCTTCAGTTTTAAAATCTTTTATCTCAATAGGAGATTGAATAGAAGAAGTTGTTTTAATAATAACATTATTATTATTATTATCATTTTCAGATTTATTTTGAGAATCTATTTTAGAGATAATTTTATCAACTTTATCATGTAAAGAAATAATTTCTTCTCCAATAATAGATAGATAAAGATTACAAAAATTGGATAATAGAACAATCTGTTCCTAAAAATCCTATTATAAATAGTGATTTTAAACATATTACTCAAAGTAATGATGGTATTATTAATATTGGTTTTCAAAATAATCAAAGAAGACATTCGAATTCTCATACTAGATCAATGTCTAGTCATTCTTTTATATCTCCTTTGGATTATGAAGTAGAATTTCCCTCAGAATCCAGAGCTTCTACTTCCTCTTATAGAGATAATACTCATTATAAAAATGATAATTATAACAATGAGAAAATTATTATTAATGAAAATAATATTATTCACAAAGATGAATTTGATCCCGAAACAATTTCGGATTGTAACTTTAAAATTTAATTTTATGAATTTTACAAACTTTTTAGATTTTTCTAAAGGTTCTTCTACTAGAGCCCATATTAATGATGAGTTTAATAATCCTAAATGGGATAAGTTTAGAATTTGGTATTTTAAATCATTCTCAAAAGATGATTTAGATTACTATGTTAACAGTTTTTATAAATTCTGTAAAAAAGCATAATGAAATTACTTATTATGTTCCTTGGTTTATTAAAACTTTTTATATTGATTATATTTCAGTCATCGAAAGAGATTATAAAATAATTTACGGTGGTATACAAAAAATCGGTTTACCCTCCCATACTCTTTTCAAATTGAAAAAGGAAAAGGATATTAATTTTCTTCCATTCTCGAGAATCATTGAAAATGATGTTTTTACAAATCTTGTTAAACATATTAATCGGATGATTGAGCAAAATAATTTTTGTAATCTTTATCTTTATCTATTATTGGAGAAAAAATTATTTCTTTACATGATAAAGTTCATAAAATTATCTCTAAAATAGATTCTCAAAATAAATCTGAAAATGATAATAATAATAATAATGTTATTATTAAAACAACTTCTTCTATTCAATCTCCTATTGAGATAAAAAGATTTTAAAAGCTGAAGCTTATTTACGACTTAGAAAAGATTATTAATGATAAATTTAGAAATCTTAATATTTGACTTTTAGATGATGATTTAACGATAATCATGTTATTCAATCCAATAATGATAGTCTTAATATCTTGATAGTATTAATAAAATGAAATGGGTTTGATAGACCTACCATGTCTACTTATTATTATAAAGAGACCCACTCCTATGGATGTTCTTAATGAAGAAACGAAAAAAACTTTTCAATAATTCTTATTACGGAAAATGTATTTATGAATGGAATATTGATGGTGGAAGTGATAATCATATTTTCACTCAATGTCATCACATGCTTATGTATAGTTACGCTTGTCAAACTTGTGGTAATAGTGATATTAAAATTTGCCTGACTATTCTTACGGTTTTATCGGTCAACTTAAAATATTGGTGGGATAATTATTTGACTCCTCAAAATAGAATGGAAATTTTTTAATTCTATTAAAATTGAAAATGGTGAAACTAAAACCAATGCGGTTTTACTCTTTGATTCTTAATATTTTGGATCATTTTACTAGTCAATATACCAATAAATATGAAAATACTAGAACCCTTCTTTTAAATATGGGTGTAAAACTCTTCTTGATTTTAGATGGTACAAAGATACTTTCTTGCCTCGCAGATCTATGAGATCCCCGATTATGTCGGGATATTTGGAAAAATAAATTTGTTGATGGTCTTCCTAATTTATTTCTTTGAAAAGAGTTAAGAAAACTCTTAGAAAGGATTACGATTCGATCCATTATAGGTCTTATACTTTTGGTCAAATCATTAGTGTTTGTGTTAGGAAGAATAAATCTTTGTAATGAACTCCAAATTAAAAAACCAAATTAAAAAAGATAATCTTACGAGAAAGAAAACAATTAGGTCAATTATGTGACCAATTTGGATTAGATAATCCTAATCCTAAAAATAGTTTGTATAAAACTGAGATTTAAAACATAAATCTAATTATAAAAGAAGAAAACATAATTCTTCAAAAGCGAAAGAGAAAGATTTTGATAATAATAAAGGTAAAAGAAAATCTTTCAAAAAGAGAAAGTGTTAGGATATTTTAGTTTTGATGAATTATGCGAAAACATTATCAACTTGTTTATTCAAGTTAATTTCTGAGATAACAAGTTGAGGGGAAATGAGAACAAATTGAGGGGGAACTCACGAAATCGATTTGAGATTGATCGAGATCGGATGAGTTCGGAGTTAATCAAGAAATTTGAGCAATACGGAAGAGAAGAAAAAGTTAAGCGGTGATCGGACAATCGGATGACGGATGACTTTGATCGGATGATCGGAAAACGAAACGATCTGGTGATCGGAAAAGAAGCGCATAAGTCAGATCGAAAAAAAACCCGATAAGATCGGAAGAAAGGTTCGCGATCGGAAGAGGGCTTGAGATGGGTAGTCGAGATCCCGGGCGGTCGAGATCGGATATGAAGATCGCCGGATAATCGAAGATCGAGCGTGATTGAGATCGAGATGTACTCGTGATGTACTAACTTTAATATGCTAACACGATGTCTTAGTCGATCACGGATAAAGCGATATCTTGACTGATGTTGCCTCTTGTCGATCATGGTGATCGAGGATCGGTGAAAATCCGGATATCCATAAACCCAATCGCCACGGATCGAAGAGTAAATGCGAGAGTCGTATTGTTGAGAATCGGAATCTCTTGATGATCAGTTAGCGAGTGCTGATCCGACCAGGTCGATGTATGAAGTCGAAGAGCCAAACCCAGCTTAGCCCGAGTGTCGATATACTGATCGTACAAGGTCCATTGAAGAAGTCTCGGCCAATCAAGAACCCGAAGCTTCGAGGGAACAGAGGCTCGAATAAACCCGAGGCTCGAGCTCAGGAGGGCCTTTCGAATGCAGCACGGAGGCTCGAGGGCAGATCCCGAGGCTCGGGATGAGAATCTGAAGACTCGGTATGTCTCTGAAGACACCGAGACTCGAGAGAATCTGAATGATTCCAAGGCAAGGAATGAGGGAATATAACCGTTAGATTCAAATTGGACCAATGAGAGGAAGACAACCAAATTTCGGAAAAGTCAAAAAGACTATTAGAATAGTATGGATTTGAATGTGACTCCTTCCAATTCAGAATAACATTCAAATCCACACTATAAATACAAGTTCTTCCTTCATTATTAAGAGTGGAAGTGTGTGGAAGAGTGTTAAAACACCATTGAAGCTACAGAGCGAATCATCTAAAGCATTTCCACCATAGAACCGCGAGAAAGAAATACATGCATATATCCAAAAGTGTTCTACCTGAGATCTAAGCACAAATGTCATATCCTAAACTTAGAGATTTTCCCATCCTTAGCATTGAGGCTTAAACAAATGTAAGGGAAAATCTCAACCTGTTGAAACCAAACAAACCTTACCCAAATCGGTCGGTTAAGTTTGTAGGTGAGTGTGAACTCGGTAAACATCTAGCAATCCCGAAAGGGAGGGTAGGCAATCCCGTGAGGTGATAAGTCCCGTTTGAGTGTGAACTCGGTAAATATCTGTTGGGTGTTGGACTAACACATTAAACTAAGTCCATTTGTTTTAGTAGGTGCCCACGATGATAGGGAAGAGTGGATGTAGGAGTTGGACTCGAACCACTATAAAATCGTGTTCTTCTTTGCTTTTATGTTCTTACTTGCCATATGCATTTGATTATAAGCAAAACACAACACATGAGCTTAAAAATAAAAATCCGGAATCACTCTGCCCTCCACCCCCCGCTTTTTTATATGCATCGCTTCAAAATGTTTTTATTTCCAGCGCAAAAAATGGGTTTTCCCAAGGGACCATCAATTGGTATCGGAAGAGTTCTAAAGTTCACTAATTTCAAAGTGAACACACAGACTTATTTTTTTTAAAAAGAAAACCCGTTTCTTTAAAATGCATATATTTTAATGTTTTGGCGTCATTATCAAAAAGGGGAAATTGTTGGGATATTTTAGTTTTGATGAATTATGCTGAAAACATTATCAACTTGTGTTATTCAAGTTAATTTCACAGATAACAAGTTGAGGGAACGATAAAACAAATTGAGAAACTCACGAAATCGAGGCGAGATTGATCGAGATCGGATGAAGTAAGATGAGTTCCGGAGTTAAGCGATAAGTGAGCAAAATCGGAAGAGAAGAAAAAAAAAAGCCCGGTGATCGAACAATCGATGACGGATGACTTGATCGGATGATCGGCAAGAATGACGAAGCCGATCCGGTGATCGCAAGAGCGCATGTTCGACGTAAAGAAACCGACTTAAGATCGAAGAGAAGGCTGCAGATCGTAAGAGAGAGAGATGAGACCGACGAGATCGACGTGATCGAGATCGATTTGAAGATAAGCGGCGATGATCAAGATCGACGTGATTGAGATCGATAAAAGGTAAACCGATATGCTAACCTAATATGTTAACCTCGATGTACTTGAATCGATGCGTATAAACCGATATGCGTGACCGATGCTATACCGATCTCGGATCATGAGCCGATCGATCGTGAGAAGAAATCGATATCGAAAACCAGAAAATCAGATACCAGACGTAAGAGAAGTCATCCGCGTCATGTTCATCGAGAATCGCACGTTACCGATGATCGGGCTAGCCTCGAAAGGACTGAGGGTCGATGTCCAGAGTCGAAGAGTCAACCCGCTAAATTTCGAGTGTCAAGATGTCTCCATCCCGGCTGCTGTCCGGGGCAGAAGTCTGGGAATCAAGAACCCGGCTCAGACAGACTGGGCTCGAGACAAACTCGAGGCTCGGAGATTGACCAAGGCTCGAGATGACTGAGGGCTCGAGATGACCAAGGCTCATATGAGAATCGAAGACTCAAGATGTCTCCGAAGACACCGAGACTCGAGAATCTGAATGATTCCAAAGCAAGGAATCTGGGGAATATAACCGCGATTCAAATTCGACGGGACCAATGAGAGGAAGACAACCACTGGAAAAAGTCGCAAAAGCTACTGAATAAGTATGGATTTGAATGTGACTCCTTCCAACGGTAACATTCAAATCCACACTATAAATACAAGTTCTTCCTTCATTATTAAGAGTGGAAGTGTGTGGAAGAGTGTGAAAACACCATTGAAGCTACAGAGCCAAATCATCTAAAGATTTCCACCATAGAACCGAAAGAAAGAAATACATGCGTATATCCAAAAGTGTTCTACCCTAGATCTAAGCACAAATGCCATATCCTAGCTTAGAGAGATTTTCCCATCCATTAGATCGAGGCTAAACAAATGTAAGGAAAATCTCAACCTAGTTGAAACCAAACAAACCTTACCCAAATCAGTCGGTTAAGTTTGTAATCTTTATCTGTCTATTATTGGAGAAGAAATTATTTCTTTACAAGATAAAGTTGATAAAATTATCTCTAAAATAGATTCTCAAAATAAATCTGAAAATGATAATAATAATAATAATGTTATTATTAAAACAACTTCTTCTTTTCAATCTCCTATTGAGATAAAAGATTTTTAAAAAAATGAAGCTTCTATTTAGACTTAGAAAAGATTATTAATGATAAATTTAGAAATCTTAATATTTCAAATTTTAGATGATGATTTAACCCGATAATCATGTTATTCAATCCAATAATGGTAGTCTTAATAATCTTGATAGTATTAATAAAATGAAATGGGTTTGATAGACCTACCATGTCTACTTATTATTATAAGAGACCACTCACTATGGATGTTCTTAATGAAGAAACGTAAAAACTTTTTCAATAATTCTTATTCTGGAAAAGGTATTTATGAATGGAATATTGATGGGAGGAGATAATCATATTTTCACTCAATGTCATCGCATGCTTATGTATAGTTCTCGCTTTGTCAAACTTGTGGTAATAGTGATATTAGTCTTTTGCTTGCTATTACTTCGGTTTTATCGGTCAACTTAAAGGTTGGTGGGATAATTATTTGACTCCTCAAAATAGAATGGAAATTTTTAATTCTATTAAAATTGAAAATGGTGAAACTAAAACCAATGCGGTTTACTCTTTGATTCTTAATATTTTGGATCATTTTACTAGTCAATATACCAATAAATATGAAAATACTAGAACCCTTCTTTTAAATATGAGGTGTAAAACTCTTTGATTTTAGATGGTACAAAGATACTTTCTTGCCTCGCATCTATGAGATCCCTGATTGTAATCAGGATATTTGGAAAAATAAATTTGTTGATGGTCTTCCTAATTTATTTGCTGAAAGAGTTAAGAAAACTCTTAGAAAGGATTCTGATTCGATCCATTATAGGTCTTATACTTTTGGTCAAATCATTAGTGTTTGTGTTCAGGAAGGAATAAATCTTTGTAATGAACTCAAATTAAAAAACCAAATTAAAAAAGATAATCTTACAGAAAGAAAACAATTAGGTCAATTATGTGACCAATTTGGACTAGATAATCCTAATCCTAAAAATAGTTTGTATAAAACTAATAAAAGAGATTTAAAACATAAATCTAATTATAAAAGAAGAAAACATAATTCTTCAAAACAGAAAGAGAAAGATTTTGATAATAATAAAGGTAAAAGAAAATCTTTCAAAAAGAGAAGATATGGCCCCCCTAGGAGGCTCCGCATTTGCGCGAACACACACACACTTCGGGGTGGAAAAAAATACCTAATTACTATTTTGTATAATGCACTTATCAAATCGAAAAAATATATCAATATAACTTTTTTCGGTATATCGTGAACTTCAGTACGGTGTGGTACCGTATTGTAAAATTTTGGTATGATAACGGTGTGCATATCCTAAACTTTTGGTACATAAAAAATTTCGATATGAAAGAATATATCAAAATTTCAGTATGGGACGGTATACTGCTGATACCATTTGAAAATTTGGTATACCATTTCTCTAAATTTTTTATATGCAGGTATACCGAAAATTTCGGTACAGTATTGGTATGAATTTTCAAATAACAAAAATTTTGGTATTATGTATACAATATGACTCGATATTTTTAGTGCGGTACAATATGCCATTCCTACACACGCATGTGCAAGTGTGTATGATTCAAAGGTCACAATCTGTACAACACCAAGCTCTACAAGAGGGAATTCTGGTTCAAAAATTATCAATGATACCACTTTCTCTCCTAAATAAGGTAAGCATTACCTATTTTGATTAACCACCTCCAATGTTAAAGTTATTTTTCTTCAATCATTCTTATTTCTGATCATTCACTATTTGATTCGTATTTTAACGAACAAATTTTTTATTAATATATAAAATGATAACGTTAGAAAAAGTAATTGGGGGATGTACCAATTATAAAAGGGTGCAAATAACCTGGATCTTTAGATTTACGCACAGGTAATTTGCCAACATTCATTGGGTTTTCTTAAAGCGACAACTGGAGTCCATATAACGAGAATGGGCTAATTTGAGGACAACTCTATTTGTTACTTTTTTCTTTTTTTAGGGATCTACATGTAACTATTTATTAGTAGACAAAGTCTTAGGTACAAATTTGTATGTATATAAATCTTTAATTTTGACTAAATTGTATACAATTCGCAAAAATTCACTAATACACATTTGGGCTTGGACAGATGTGAAAAATGACATTGGAGAGTGGTTATAACCGCTCTCCAAGTATCAGTTGTCCAAGCTTGGACAGCTGATAAAAAACCGCTGTCCAAGAAAAGCACTTGGACAGCGGTTTTCAACCGCTTTGCAAGATTTAGCTTGGACAGCGGTTATCAACCGCTGTCTAAGTTAATATATTTTTTTTAATTTCGTTTATATGTTACATAGACAAATCAATATTAACCGTCATTCAATATCTTTTTTTTTTTTTAATTATTAATTTATATTTTAAAAATCCTATAATAAAACTATAAACTAAAATTTATATATACGTCCAATATCATATACCATAAACCAAAAATCCTATAATAAAACCATAAACCACATATATATATATACCAAAACATCGATCAAATAAATTAATAAACATACACATCATGAAATAAATAATCATACAATCATAAACATACGTCCAATACACCAAAAACATGAAATATATATCATCACAAATATATAATTTAATTACATGCTACCAATATTTCAAACAACATTCACTCAATATCGTATGAATATAAGAATCGATTGTAAAAGGTACCCATTCAATCGTTTTTCCATTTCTCCAGTCTTTTCTTAGAGTAAGACTTGAGCTCACGTTCATAGACAAACTACAAACAACGAATCAATCAATATAGTATGAATTTTTATGCAATCAATAATAATTTAAATAAATCGATAAATTGACTTACATTGAGAGGAATGTTCGTTAGAGAAGCGCGGATTATATCTTCTATAAAGCAACACACAAAATGTCCACAATGGTCATTATCTCGTTGCCTTGGAACCTGTTGATTAACAATTATAATCACGTATTACAATTATGATTTCTTTCTATTAATTAGTTTGATAATTTACTAAATTAAATTTACCTTAATGTTAATCGGTTCACTTTATTTAACTTGGATCTTGAACCTTGACTCTGAAGGCGACTCCGATACATCGTCATCACACTATTATTATTATAATTAAAAAATAAAAATAGATTAAATATGCATAATTTTAAAAGTAAAACAAATCATTGTATAGAATATTAAAAATGAACTTACGCTTCCATATATGAAACGAGATCAGGGCGATTTGAATAAACTTCATCATGAGCTGGGTCCATAAAATACACACTTAATGTATTCATGTGTATGGCGACCAGCACCCAATGGTTCCTATATTATATTGAGAATATTAAAATTAATTGCAAACTTAGCATATATATGTGCAAATATTATAAACATGAATACAAATTTTAACGAAATGTTTATCACTCACCCCACATTTGTTGGCCAAAAAATGAGATGATCGCTCCCAGGTTAGATTCAAAGATATGATTAACTAACCCATCCATGGTGCATGCCTATCACCCATTATGCAAGACACTTGGGGGAGACGGCGAGTACATTCCACTTGCTCGGTTATCTCCGGAGAGATATACCTCACCCAAATATCTTTAACCAACATATATACGCTAATTAATATTTAAAAAGAAAATTAAACTATCCAAGAAAGTGAATATTGAGAATTAGTAAACACATACCTGAGGTAAAGGGCTATGGTGGTTGCACTCAACCACTCGTCATTCAAGACTTCGTGCACATGTTCCTCACTGGCGAATTCTTGGAAAGTATTCTGATGAAAGTGAGCAAGCATGGGAACCGGTGGCGATCTCGAAAGCATTAGACGATACCATTCGGTGCACCTGGGACCGTACATGATCATCCGTGATCTAAGTCTCCGATCATGGGATAACCATGTCGGCCTTGATGGAGTCCTCGTTCTCCCCTACCGATTGTCTCACACCCCTCGATTTCTCTTTAGTCTTTTTGTGGTGTCGTGATTCTACAATTAATTTGCAATATTATTTAGAACCACAAATAAGATAATGAACTTTAATAACATATATATTACCCTCATGGTGCTTTAGAGACCAAGTTGCTTTCGCCATTCGATGAAGTGCTTTCGTATTTGTTCCGACCGTGGCGACTTCATCGATTGGTTTTTGTACATTGAATCCTCTTGTTAGATTCACGGGTACATCGAGTGTGACCCTCACGAAAACCGGGGAGTGATGGGATGACCATGAATCATTCCATGGGAGTTTGTAACGCGTTCGCGGGCCACCAACCGTCGGGATCCTCCAAATAAAAAAAGCAAAAGTGGTTGGTTGTTCGAATAAGATATTTAGTTAGAAAATTTTAATACTGATGTCTTTAATTAAAACAAATGTGAGACATGCATATCTGATACCTGAGAGACATTTTGAAGTTCCTCAATAAAGTCGTCCCTAGGGTTAGCTGAAAACATAGTATTAGTGACACTATGTTCACAGTTTGCTCCACTCGACGATATTTTGTGGCTCGTTCTTCTCTCGGACCTCAAAGCGTTCCACATCTTTTAACAACTTGGCAACCTTGTTCGTTAGTATACCCACCATATTCATGGCTTGAAGACCGTGTCATTGCTAAAGATGTCTTAAATCACGCCATATCCGGACATTCCGTAAGTCGTAGGGATGCTCTGGCGACCCATAGCCCGAATCAAACAGATCATCATGGCGAACATGCGGATGTCGTCGTCATGGTCTGAGATAGACGCTCACCCGAATCACAAAAACAAAAGATTATTATTTAATTATTTGTTTATAAATAATAGTTTGTAATTGAAAGATAAATTAATGGATAGATTACCACTTCTTCGATGATGCGTTGTGCCCTGGGATCGTGAATATTCTGTCTCGACCCTTTTACGGTAGTCCGAAATAAGTCGAAACGGGTAACAATAGGCTCACTCTCTCCAAATTTTTTTCTTTCTTCTTTTTCTCGATAGTGATGAACGTGTCCCTTTATTAGATATATTAAAAGTGAATATATAAAAAAAAAAATTAAAAGTTAGGACTTTGATCTCACCATATTTTCTCTTATTAAATTGCATAACCTTTGTTCGATCCACGATATCGCCTCCATCGACTTGGCTTGATCGCGATTTTTATTACTTCGATTCTACAGTATAATAGAAATATGATAAACACTAAAAAACTTAGGGCATTAGAAATTGAGGAAATGACATTGATCAATTTTACCTGGAAATCATCCTCCATAGCTCTACTCACAAACTCCTCCCAAAGATGGGAGCCACCATAGGGGGCTATTACGACGCCTGGGAGGCGACTAAATGATAAAGACCAGGTTTGGATCTCGTGTTATTCTCAACCAAGTCCGGAAATTCTTGGCCATTACTCCAACTTACACAATATTTATTTTTTTTTTGTGAGGTCAAGACCTCCCGAATGTAGTCTATCTTGCATATAACATAACAATTTAGTAAATTTAAGGGTCATACTACAACTTTCAATAAATATATAATTAACATCCGTAAGCTCGTCCCCATAATCTTTCCTTCAAAGGAGTCGGGTTTGGGGCTACGCCATCTTTGGTGGCGGCCTGATAGGGATCACGCCTCCCGATGCAGCTCCAATGTAGAAGGACAACGACTCACTCTCTTTTCCTATTGTGATGTCCAAACTCATTGAACGATAAGCTGCAATAACATAGTATTTAATTAGGTTCAACGATCAATCAATATATTTATCGATTTCAAACCGCTTTGTTGGGAAATGAATTTAATAAAGAGGATTTTGATTAGATCCCAAAACCCCGAGTATGACATGTTCGGGATAATCTTGATAGATGAATCGATTCGGTTTTAGAGTGTTCGGGATATTATCCGCACCGTATAGTCAGAGATATAGAACGAGTTAGTTTTCTCAAGACTTCGAAGAAACCGAGATATCAAGACTCGATGATATCGAGAACACGAAGACTTCGAGAGAACTCAAGACTCGAGAGAACTCAAGACTCGAGAGAACCTAAAGACTCGAGAACTGAAGACTCGAGAAATAATCAAGGCACGAATTATCGAAGACTCAAGAATATCTTGAATGCTCAATTATATCCTAATGTTCCGAGGCAATCGGGTTGAGGAATATAGCCGTTGGAATCCAAATTTACGTGGACCAACGAGAGGAAGACAACCACCGTAGAAAAGTCGCAGAACTTACAAAAGAATAGTATGGATTTGAATGTGATTCTCTCAAATCGGTAACATTCAAATCCACACTATAAATACAAGTTCTTCCTTCATTATCGTGTGTGGAAGTGCGAAAAGATAAAGAACAATGCTATAGAGCCAAAAGAGCGTTATAGCCAAAAGCATTCCCACCCTAGAACACAAGTCTATAGATATACAAATATATTCAAAGAGTGTTCTAGAACCCAATCTAAGCAACCCACGATGTATCATAAGCTTAGAGATTTTTTCCCAACCTTAGCATTGAGGCTAAACCATTGTGAGGGAAAATCTCACCATAGTTGGAGACAACACCAAAACCCAAACCAGTGGTGAAGTGAGGTAGTTGTTAGGCAAACCCCGAGTGAGGGTGATAAGTCCCGTTGGAGTGTGAACTCGTTAAACATCCGTGAGGTGATCCCGTGGAGGGTGATAAGTCCCGAGGCGAACCCGAGAGAGGGTTGTAAGTCCAGCCTCGAGTGTGAGCTCATTAAATATCTATTAGCAATCCCGTGGAGGGTGATAAGTCCCGTTTGAAGGAATTTCCCTAGAGAGGAGAGTGGATGTGGGATCGGGTTGTCCTAACCACTATATATAGCCGTGTTGTTTATCGCTTTATGTTTATACTGCCATAATGCGTTCGTTTATAAGCAAAGCACACACGAGCTCAAAAGTTTAAAAAATTGGAACACTCTGCCCCCCCCCTTTTCATATGCAAAATTAATCGTCTTGCTTCCATGGCGACGGCAAAATAGGTTTTCCCAACGACCACCAACAAGTGGTATCGAGGCAGTGCTCAAAAGATTACTTTTTTCAATGTTTTACCGAAAGCGAGATCTTTCTTTTTAAAACCTATCTACGATCCGATATCAACAAAGCGGTACCAAGAAAAGGGAAGTTTTTACACAACAATGGAATAATAGAACTTTTCATTGATAAAGACCCGAAGGTCGAGGTTACATTACAAGTTACAAATCAAGAAAACACGGAGGTCAATACATAACTCTAAACCCTAAACCCTTAAGCCATATCCCTAAACCTTCATCCAAACCCAAACCCGATCTATTGTGATTAAAGAGGAGAAAGAGAGATTTTAAATCGATGCTCTCATTTTCCCACTTAACAGGTGAGGGAGGCTTGAAAGGTAATCCCATGCCGAACCGATGGACTCTCCAAGGAGTGAGAGCGCATTAATAGGATTTTTAAGCCGAGAGCCCCTAGGAGGAGCAAAAGGGCCTCCAAATTGTTAAAGGGTGAGTTTGATATAGGAAGATCGGTCGTTGTCCGATCAAGATCGTATATCAAACTCACGCGTTCATTTTCAGACTAAGTCTGTTGATGGTAGTCACGTCATAACGATAGACACACAAGGTGCATACGGTTAGGAGAAGTGTCTTCTCAGTTGCAACAGCAGAACCGCCGCCATGGTGGAAGAGAAGCTTTGCAACGATCGTATGTGAAATCGTTGACGATGACGAAAGCGAAAAATAAAGGGATGAACAGAGTTGATTTGAGAAGATGAAATCATGGAAAAGGGGGTAAAAGTGTTTCTTGGGAAGTCTCACCATGGAAACAAGGGTTCACCAGGAATACATGATTCTACAAAGATATGTATGGTGAATGAGTTATGTTGTGTAAAACATTGGTCCAATTTATAGAGGCCAAGCAAGGGTGCAGATGCAAATTTGAGTTCTCAAAGCCTATTTTAGAAAAATTTGCATCACAAGGACAAATGTAGAAAATCACGCTGACCGATAATTGGATAAAGTTACGGCGGATTGACATATCGAGTGTATCGACGATATCTATGCATGTCAAATCGTACCAACTTAGGGAAGAGAGTCTACTACTCTAGACTAAGTTCTGGCAGTAACATTTTCCAAGAATTGTCTTAATCTGAGAAAAATCAGATTAGGTCAACAAAAATCTGATTACATACAAAGTGATCAAATGAAGAAAATCACCGAGCTTGAAAACTTCACCAAATCGGATATATCGGTCTATATATGGGTTGAAAGGGGAACTTCAACTCTGAGGGGAACTCACGGAATCAAAAGTAAATGATTGAGATCGACGAGGTCACAGACAAGACCGATCAAAATCGATGAAAGTTAGATGAGTTAGAGTTGAACCGATGAGTTTGTCGTGCGTAATCGAAATGAAGAAAAGCTAAAGCCAAGAAATCGTAAGAAAAGGTTGCAAATCGAAGATGAAATAAAAGAGATCGATCAAGATCGACGTGATCGAGATCGATATGATAAACCCGAGATGCTAACCTCGATATGATGACCGATGCTATTCTCGATATGTTGATCTAAAAGTGTTGATCTAATCACCAAACCGACGATCAAAAAAAAGGAAATCGATAGCATGAGTGAAAAGGAATACTGAAGGCTCAGTAAATAAAGTGGACTGAGACTCAGTATAGGTCAAGAGACCTCGGTCGATGTCCAAATCGTAAGAAACCAAACTCACAAGACGAAAGTATCGAGATGCCCCATCGAACAAGGTCCGTGAGAAGAAGAGGAATGAGGAGTCGAAAGCGAAGATGCGAGATCAAGACCAAGATCAAGACTTGTAATTCTTTATGTTTGTGTCTTTATTTCTTTAATAAGTTCATTGTAATCTGTAACTGATAACATACAATCAATGAAACTTTTATCTTTATGCTCAAAGATAATACCTCATTATCTTTTTTACATGTCTTTTATTTAGATATGCCTGATTGAATGTCTCTGATCTGATTATATGCTCATATATAAGGGAAACTATATGATCTTTATAAGAAATTACTTAAGTATTTAGTAATGATCTATTTAGAAAAGATTCATTACTAAAGAAATTTGTTGAATGTTTTAAATTGATTGGAGACTTACCTTTCTTGTAATAAAAAAAAATCTGAAACACGAGTATAGGTTATATGTTTGTAACAAGATAGGTTTTGCATCATCAAAAAGTTGTTGGGAAATGAATTTAATAAAGAGGATTTTGATTAGATCCCAAAACCCCCCGAGTATGACATGTTCAGGATAATCTTGATAGATGAATCGAGATTCGGTTTTAGAGTGTTCGGGATATTATCTCGCAGGTGTATAATCGCGATATATAGAAATTAGTTTTAAAGACTCAAGAAGAAATCCGAGATCATCAAGACTCGATGGGATCTTCGAGAACCCAAGACTCGAGAGAACACCAAGACTCGAGAGAACACGAAGACTCGAGAGAACCTCAAGACTCGGAGAACCTAAAGACTCGGAAGAACTCGAAGACTCAGAGAAATCTTTGAAGGCCAAGATGTTCGAAGAAGACTCGGTAATATCTTGAATGCTCGGTATATCCCGATGTTCCGAGGCAATCAAGGTTCGAGGAATATAGCCGCGTTGGAATCCGGTGGCGTGGACCAACGAGAGGAAGACAACCAAAAAAGGAAAAAGTCGCGAACTTCTGAAAGAATAGTATGGATTTGAATGTGATTCTCTCCAACGGTAACATTCAAATCCACACTATAAATACAAGTTCTTCCTTCATTATCGTGTGTGGAAGTCTACGAAAAAGATAGCAACAATGCTTTCTGAGCCAAAAAAGAAGCGTTATAGCCAAAGATTCCTACCCTAGAACACAAGTCTATAGATATACAAATATATTCAAAGAGTGTTCTAGAACCAATCTAAAATCTAACCCCACGATGTATCATAAGCTTAGAGAGATTTTCCCCAACCTTAGCATTGAGGCTAAAAACCATTGTAAGGAAAATCTCACCATAGTTGGAGACAACACCAAAACCCAAACCAGTGGTGAAGTGAGGTAGTTGTTAGCAAACCCCGCCAGTGAGGGTGATAAGTCCCGCTTGGAGTGTGAACCCGCTAAACATCCGTAAGGCGATCCCGTGGAGGGTGATAAGTCCCGAGGCGAACCCGAGAGGGTTATAAGTCCATTCGAGTGTGAGCTCGGTAAATATCTATTAGCAATCCCGTGGAGGGTGATAAGTCCCGTTTGAAGGAATTTCCCTAGAGAGGAGAGTGGATGTAGGGCCGGTTGTCCGAACCACTATATATTCTTTGTGTTGTTCTTCGCTTTATGTTTATACATCTCATACGATTCGTTTATAAGCAAAGCACACACACGAGCTCAAAAGTTTAAAAAATTGGAACACTCTGCCCTCATCCCCTGTTTTCATATGCACCAAATTATTAATCGTCTTGCTTTGCTTCCTTTTTTGCCAAAAAATAGGTTTTTCCCACCGGACCAACCTTTATTCAATTGTAATAAAATTACGAAGTGTTTTCCCTTTGCTCTGAGCTCTCTTAATAGATGACATGGTGACTATATACCCCGTGCGCTTCTCCCCGGAGCTGCTAGTGGTGGTGGGAGCATCGATGTCACCTCTCAAGTCATCGAGGATGTTGTCGATCATATGCACCATGATCATATGCGCCATGATCTCCATCGAAATATCCATCATCATCTCCATCATCTCCGGATATGGCAAGCGAGACATGATCCCGTAAAGCGTAAGAAACAACATTTAATAAACAAAAAAAAAACAATATTCAAAACTATGCTTAAATCCTCACACAAAGCATATTATCAAACACCTTGAGTGCATCAATTGTTCACATCTAAAACAGCTCCTTAGTGAAGGATGTTGTCCACTTATCAAAGACTAATGTGTATTAAAGAATCATATTTTTAGGGCTTCATTTTTACATGCGATTGCATCAAAAAGAAACTAAATGTTGACGGTAGATTAAAATATTTTAAGAAACTAAAAATCTGAAGTTAATGAATTTAGGAAAAAAACTAAAGAATGGAGTCTTATAAATTGATTAAATTACTCGATAGTTCAAAGAACTATACTCTGCTTTGGTTCAAACCGGTGATAGGATGATAAGATGGGTTGTCTAGAGACAAAGGAAGCAAATAATGATCTTTATATGTTTATAACATTATTCAAATACACCAGGTTTTGAAAAATTAAATTAACCAATATTACCACATACATCCCCATGGCTAGTATAAACACTTTAAAAGTGATCTTTTAAAGTAGGAAGTATATAAGTGATAAGAGTCAGATTCATAAAATTCATGTTAAACGACAAATACTATAAAAGACGTGAAACTAAGATCAAAAACACATTGAAAGAAATCAATTTCTTGTCATTATTTATTTCTTTGGTGAAAAATAATTGAAGTTTCATATTATTAAACACCTTGAAGGAATAATACTTCCTTTGAATAACCGACCCTCGTCATTGCAAAATCAAGGTCTCTCGCTCTGAAACTAAACATCTTTGAAGCTCCGCTTTCAAAAAATTTCTAGAGGCTCACTACTTCATCCAAGAACAACAAAGGGTGCTCTACATTCCTTTAATATCTTACAACACCTGGGATTCGAAAAGCAAAACTATTTTTTCCTTATATATACATCTTACTTTACCCTCTTAAGCTCCCCGTGATACCTTCCTTTACCCCTTACCTTACCCCTTAACAAGTAACCAAAAGCACGAAGAAGAGGATAAACCAAAACGAAGAAGACATCAAATAAGAGATAAATAGAGAAAATACCTAGAAATTTTGGTGAACTGAACTCAAAACGGGCGGCGTGAGGGGGGAGGGCAATGACGGATGGTTCGATTTAGGGGAGAGGGAGGAGGAGGCTAGGCTTCGATCGATATATATCACCGTAAGTTCGATTAGCGATTTGGGAGTATATATATATATTATTATCCGAAAACTTGACACGGGTTCATAACTTATTATCAAAACTTTTACTATGGACAGCGGTTCATAATCATTTGTCCTAAATACTTTCTGCAGGTTCTCAACCGCTTTCTAAAGAAAACTTGGACAGCGGTTTTGAACCGCTGTCTATCCTTTTTTTTTTAATTAAAACCGCTCTCCAAGCTATAGCTTGGAGAACTGTTTGAAAAAAGGGTTGTCCAAGTGCAGCTGTGCAAGCTCAAATGTGTAGTAGTGATTGTAGCTGTCATGTCGTGGACAGGGTTCGAACTCGGTATCTCGAGAGCAAGTCAAAGAAAGCCTGACCACTAGGCTACACAACATTATGTTTACTATATTGAATTTTTCGGTATATGTATCTGTATTTGTCTATTTTAATTAAAATTTATATTTAACAAAGAAAATTTTAAATTAATTAAAAATGTATATTTAATATAGAAAAAAAAAAGGTCAACCACTTTACCTACATTGGTCGAACCTTACCACTACACTACAAATTATTAAATAATTTAAAATTGAGACATTTTAAATAATAAATTGTATTTAACAATTTTAACTAAGTATATATTTTTTAATTATTTGTAGATTATTTTACAATTGATTGATGAATGAAAATTTGAGTTAACTTACACTGCTTACAAATTGTATCGTATAATACATTTAAAATTATATATTTTATTATATATTGTTATATTTTGCATCTAATACTGTTTCGTTTTGATTAGATATTCTTCATAAAATACCTTAATTTTCTTTATGTTAAGAATGTTCGTTACGTTTTTTTTTTTTGTAATACTAATATATTTTTTTGCATGTATCTTCAAGTATCCCGTGTTTGTATCTTTATTATATTTTTACTTGTAATACTACTTCAATTTTCTATTTGAAATTAAAATAGAAGGCAGTTGATTATTGTTGGGAAATGAATTTAATAAAAAGGATTTTGATTAGATCCCAAAACCCCTGAGTATGACATGTTCAGGATAATCTTGATAGATGAGTCAGGATTCAGTTTTAGAGTGTTCAGGATATTATCTGCACCATGTATAGTCGGCAGATATAGAAACGAGTTTAGTTTCGAAGACTTCGAAGAAACCGAGATCTTGAAGACTTCGATGATATCTTGAGAACCGAAGGCTCGAGAACACAAGCCTCGAGAGAACTCAAGACTCGAGAGAACTCAAGACTCGGAGAATCAAGACTCGAGAACACGAAGACTCGTGAGAAATCTTGAAGGCCGCAGAATTACTAAAGACTCAAGAATGTCTTTGAATGCTCGAGATATCCCCTGAATGTTCCGAGGCAAAGTTTGAGAATATAGCCGATTGGAATCCAAATGGCGTGGACCAACGAGAGGAAGACAACCAAACTGAAAAAAGTGCGGAACTTAAAAGAATAGTATGGATTTGAATGTGATTCTCTCCAGCGGTAACATTCAAATCCACACTATAAATACAAGTTCTTCCTTCATTATCAAGGTGGAGGTGGATGCGTGGATATTATGCACAAAATGCTACAAAGCCAAAGAAATAAGAGATAGTCAAAGCATTCCCACCCTAGAACACAAGTCTGTAGATATACAAATATATTCAAAGAGTGTTCTAGAACCCAACCTAAGCAACCCACGATGTATCATAAGCTTAGAGATTTTTTCCAACCTTAGCATTGAGGCTAAACCATTGTAAGGGAAAATCTCACCATAGTTGGAGACAACACCAAACCCAAACCCAAAGGTGGTGAAGTGAGGTAGTTGTTAGGCAATCCCGAGTGAGGGTGATAAGTCCCGTTGGAGTGTGAACTCGTTAAACATCATGGCGATCCCGTGGAGGGTGATAAGTCCCGAGGCGAACCCGAGAGGGGTTATAAGTCCGATTCGAGTGTGAACTCGTTAAATATCTATAAGCGAATCCCGTGGAGGGTGATAAGTCCCGTTGAAGGAATTTCCTGAGAGGAGAGTGGATGTAGGGGCCGGTTTGTCCGAACCACTATATATTCTTTGTGTTGTTTTTTTGCTTTATGTTTATACTTGTCATATGCATCTAGTTATAAGCAAAACACAACACATGAGCTCCAAAGTTGAAAAAAAATGGAAACACTCTGCCCTCATCCCTGTTTTATATGCACCGAAAGAAAACGCTTGCTTCCGCATCACGCTAGAAAATAGGTTTTCCCACCGGACCAACAAGTGGTATCGAAGCGGGTGCTCAAAAGATTACTTCTTCAATGTAATCGCTTTGAAAGAGATCTATTTTTAAAACTCGTCTCGATCCGATACCAACAATTGGTATCGAGCAAAATGAAAAGTTTTACACAACAATGGAATAATAGAACTTTTCATTGATAAAAACCCGAGGGTCAGGTTACATTACAAGTTACAAATGCAAGAGAACCTGGAGGTCAATACATAACTCTAAACCCTAAACCCTTAAGCCATAACCCTAAACCTTCATCCAAACCCAAACCCGATCTATGGGTGGTAGTGATTAAGAGGAGGAGTGAGAGAGATTTTAAGATCTCATGCTCTCATTTTCCCCACTTAACAGGATGAGGGAGGCTTGAAAGGTAATCCTATGCATGGCCGATGGACTCTCCAATGGAGTGAGAGTGGCTTTGATAGGATTTTTAAGCCGAGCCCTAAGAAAGAGTCGATGGGCTCTCCAACAGTAAATGGTGAGTTTGATATAGGAAGATCACCGTTGTCCGATCAAGATCGTATATCAAACTCACGCTCATTTTCGTGACCGAGTCTGCGAATCTTTGGTTCGTCGTCCGAGAAAAGACACACAAGGTGCATACGATTAGGAGAAGTGTCTTCTCAGTTGCGACAACAGATCTGCCACCCTGATGGTAGAGAAGCTTAGCAACGATTGTATGAGAAATCTTTGATGACGACGAGAACCGCAAAAAGGGACACACAGGGTTGATTTGAGAAGATGAAATCATGGAAAAGGGGTAAAAGTGTTTCTTAAGTCTCTCACCTGGAAACAAGGGTTCACCAGATACATGATTCTACAAAGAAGATAAGTATGGTGAATGAGTTATGTCGTGTAAAATATTGGTCCAATTTATAGAGGCCAAGCAAGGGTGCGAGATGCAAATTTGAGCTCTCAAAGTCTTTTTAGAAAAATTTGCATCACAAGGACAATGTAGAAATCACGCGACCGATAATTGGAAAAAGTTACTACGGATTGACATATCGAGAGTGTCGACGATATCTACGCGATGTCAAATCGCACCAACTTAGGGAATAGAGGCTACTATTCTAGACTAAGTTTTGGCAAAGAACACTTTCCAAGAATTGGCTTAATCTGAGGAGAATCGATTAGGTCAACAAAAATCGATTACATACAAAGTCGATCAAATGAAGAAAATCACCGAGCTTGAAAACTTCACCAAATCGGATATATCGGTCTATATCGGTTGAAAGGGAACTTCAACTTGAGGGGAACTCACGAGAATCAAAAGTAGATGATCAAGATCAAGACATGGTCTGCATAAGATTGATCGAGATCAAATGAGTTAGATGAGTTCAAATGATGAAACATCTGCAAAACCAAAAGTGGAGAAAAGCTAAAGCCAAAGAAATCGGAAGAAGGTTACAAATCGAAGAAGATGAGCAAAAGAGATCGATCAAGATCGACGTGATCGAGATCGATATGATAAACTGATATGCTAACCTGATATAATGACCTGATGCTATGTTGATCTGATTAGTCGAGCTAATCAGATCGGGCAAAGAAGAAATCAGATAGCTTGGGTAAAGTGATCTGAGACTCAGTAAGTAAAGTAAATTGAGACTCAGTATAGGTCAGAAGACCTGAGGGTCAAGATGTCTGAAGTCAGAAGAAACTGAACTCAGTCAGCATGAGTGTCAGTATACCTGATCAGACAAGGTCCATTGAAGAAGAATGAGAGCCGAAATAAGATGAAAGATCAAGACCAAAACTGAAGACTTGTAACTCTTTATTTTTTTTTGTCTTTATTTCTTTGATAAGTTCATTGTAATCTGTAACTGATAACATACAATCAATGAAACTTTTATCTTTATGCTCAAAGATAATACCTCATTATCTTTTTTACATGTCTTTTATGTTGATATGCCTGATTGAATGTCTCTGATCTGATTGTATGCTCATATAAAAGGGAAAACTATATGATGCTATGGGAGAAATTGCTTAAGTATTTAGTAATGATCTATTTAGGAAAGATTCATTCTTGAAGAAATCATTGAATGGTTTAAATTGATTAGAGATTTACCATTCTTGTAATAGGAAAAAGCTAAAACTTTGAGTAGAGGTTATATGTTTGTAACAAGATAGGTTTTGGCATCATCAAAAAGGGGGAAATTGTTGGGAAATGAATTTAATAAAAAGGATTTTGATTAGATCTCAAAACCTCTGAGTATGACATGTTCAGGATAATCTTGATAGATGAGTCAGGATTCAGTTTTAGAGTATTCAGGATATTATCTGCACCATGTATAGTCGGCGGATATAGAAACGAGTTAGTTTACAAGACTTCGATGAAGAAAACGAGATCTTGAAGACTCGATGAGATCTTGAGAACCTGAAGGCTCGAGAACCCGAAGCCTCGAGAGAACCTCGAAGACTCGAGAGAACACGAAGACTCGGAGAATCAAGACTCGAGAACACGAAGACTCGGAGAAATATCAAGGCACATAATTACTAAAGACTTCGATAATGTCTTGAATGCTTAGTATATCCTGAATGTTCCGAGGCACTGAAGCTGAGGAATATAGCCGAATGGAATCGGTGGCGTGGACCAACGAGAGGAAGACAACCAAACTGAAAAAGTTGCGGAACTTACAAAGAATAGTATGGATTTGAATGTGATTCTCTCCAATCTAAACATTCAAATCCACACTATAAATACAAGTTCTTCCTTCATTATCAAGGTGGAGGTGGATGCGTGGATATTATGCACAAAATGCTACAAAGCCAAAGCGTTATAATAAAGCATTCCCACCCTAGAACACAAGTCTCGTAGATATACAAATATATTCAAAGAGTGTTCTAGAACCCAACCTAAGCAACCCACGATGTATCATAAGCTTAGAGAGATTTTCCCAACCTTAGCATTGAGGCTAAACCATTGTAAGGGAAAATCTCACCATAGTTGGAGACAACACCAAACCCAAACCCAGGTGGTGAAGTGAGGTAGTTGTTAGGCAATCCCGTGAGGGTGATAAGTCCCGCTTGGAGTGTGAACTCGTTAAACATCTGTAAAGCGATCCCGTGGAGGGTGATAAGTCCCGAGGCGAACCCGAGAGAGGGTTATAAGTCGATTCGAGTGTGAACTCGTTAAATATCTATAAGCGATCCGTGGAGGTGATAAGTCCCCGTTGAAGGAATTTCCTGAGAGGAGAGTGGATGTAGGACCGGTTGTCCAACCACTATATATTCTTTGTGTTGTTTCTTTGCTTTATGTTTATACTTGTCATATGCATCTAGTTATAAGCAAAACACAACACATGAGCTCCAAAGTTGAAAAAAAATTGGAAACACTCTGCCCTCATCCCTGTTTTATATGCACCGAAAGAAAACGTTTTGCTTCCGCACGCGCAAAATAGGTTTTCCCACCGGGACCAACAATTATGAATTTTAATACTGCTTCAACTATGCATTTAATATATTTCAAATTTTTAATTTTTTCTTATTTTGGATATAATACTTTATATTTTAAATTCATAATCAACAATCATTAATGTCTTCTTTTGATTTCAAATAAGAAATTGAAGCAGTATTACAAGCAAAAATATAATAGTATTACAAACTAATAATAAACGTATTACATGCAAAAACATAACAGTATTACAAAAAAAAAATAACGATATTATAGTCTAAACATAAGAAAAAAATAAGATAAGTTATGAAGGTTATCTAATCAAAATAGAACAGTATTAAATGCAAAACATAGCAATATTATAATAAAAAAATAATTTTAAATGAATTTTACATACAAATTTGCAAACATAAGTAATAATAAAAAATGTTTCCTTATATATTTGAATCAACTAAATAACTAATTAATTTTACTTTTCATTTACCAATCAATTGTGAATATAGCTACAATTAATTAAAATATTGTCAAAAGTTTCAATTTTTTTTACTAAATTATCAAAAGTATTACTAATATTCACTTAACATAAAACATTATACAAATTTGCACACAAGACCTACTCTTATTATTATACTAGTTTCTAAGAAAGTACGAAATTATCTTGGGTAATACTTATGTGAATCAGGTTTATACATGAACTCTATCACTATTATGTATAGAAATTATCACTGTTATGCACAAAAAATTTTACTGTTTAAAAATATAAAATATTATTTATACAGTGATTATTTTTTTACATAACAGTGATAGTTTTTATACATAACAATGAAAGTTTATGTATATAACAGTGATACTTAAATAACCGAGTTCATAGCATGAATTAAGTCTATACAAGTTTTTGTCAATTATTTTTTGGGGTATAACTAATTGAATTTTCAAAGAACACCAGAATTCCGCCATAAACTTCAATTTTTTGTTTTATTTTCTATAAACACAATACATGTTCATAAATAAATTGCTAAAGAAGAAAATATTTGGATTCCGCCTATGTTATTAAAGTTGTAGTGATTGTAATAGATATACATATTGGAAGCTCCAGTAAAATTTATTCTGAACGGTCAGGTAAGCTATAAAAAGTTTATTATAAAGATAAAACACCAAAAAATTTCTAATTACAATAAGAAGGTGACATAATATTACTATAAATTAATATAGGTGTATATCTTCCTGTCGAGGCGGCTAACCAATTAAAAGAAAATACTAAATAAATTAACATGTGATGTGTAAAATTAATAGTTCCAACACGAATTTGTCAAATTATTACACATTGCTGATGGAATCTGTTTATTCTGAAAATTATTTTGACAGCATTAAATATTTGTTTTAAAACTCTAGAAACAACTTCTATAATCACTTTTTTTTTAAAGATGTTAAAGAAAACTTTGAAAATAAGTGATTTTAGAAATATTTTTTAATGTTTCAAAACACACCTTAAGTTAAACCCGATTCATGTAATTTCGATAAATCTTGAATGCATGACACAACTCTGCAGAATATTTTGCACGTTGAGATGATACACAAATTTACCTTAATGTTAAAAGTAATATTTTGAAAATAAATCAAATATGATACTTTTCAAAATAATATTTATGAGAAAAATATAAGTATGTATTTTCAACTAAAGAGTATTACGTTTACTTGGTGGGGGGTCTGGGATTTAATTATTTTGTGTTATATATGTCAAAAATTTTATATTTATGCATTAAAATCGTTAAATTTTGTAATTTCGTCTTTGTTGGGATTTTAAAATTTTGTCATTCTTACCTAATGAAAAAATTCGTCCCCTCAAAACAAAATCCTGGATTAGTCCTTGTGGTCCATCAACTTTAGTGTGGAATTCTCATAAAGGAGGCGTTAAATGAGCAGATTTTGTCCAGGACAAAATCATTAAAAATTATTTGCTCTCAATCAAGGTCACCCAAGAATCTGTCCTCAATCAATCAATGTATTATTTTGGTTTTGGATTTAACTGCCGACCTAAAGTAATAATTTCATTAATATTTGATTCGTCATTGTCAAGCAATTTGCAAATGCCGTCCCAATCCAATTAAATTCGGTCCTAATCTTGTTGATCATCGAGTGAGGATTTATCATTTAGTCATATACATGTGGCGTCTGAATGTGATAGTAGTTTTGGATAATATGATGGAATATAATATTTTTGACGGAAGTAAAGAACCTTGCTTTTCTGTTAAGTATCTTTATTTAATTAAGCAAGAAATAGGATAATGTGATAATTAATTTAGCTGGTCCAGGGATGCTTGGTTATAAGTTAATCCAAAAATGAAGAATGGATTGTAGGTGAAAAAAGTAGTATTTTCCCAATTAAAAATAATACTTTTGTTTTCTTTACAAAATTAATTACTAATTATATTGTTTTGAAATTTATTAGTTTATATAATAATAACTACTTTTTTTTTTAATTATGAAACATATATTTCATGAGTTGATTAACAAAGACCTTGTTCTTAATTAATTAAAGAGATTTCTTGCATAATGTGATAATTAAGCTGGACCAAGCATGCTTGGCTATAAGTTAATCCAAAAAGAAAAAGGGATCGTAGGTGAAAAAAGTAGTATTTTTCCAATTTAAAATGATACGTTTATGTTTTCTTTACAAAATTAATTACTAATTATATTGTTTTGAAATTTATTAGTTTAAATAAGAATAACTACTTTTTGTTTTAATTATGAAACATATTCTTCATGAGTTGATCTAACAAAGACCTTGTTCTTAATTAATTATAGTGATGTCTATTATTCAGTACGATAACCCCTCACTAGCTAGATCAAGCTGGACTGTAATAATATGAGTGAGGCAAAAAGAAAAGAAAGAAATTGAGTAGATTTCATGTGCATCCAAGCTCATTGCATATTTTAAGTGTATTTTTTAATCATGGAACTTATTATACTAAAAGATACAATTTATTTATATTGAATTGTGTAATTATATTTTCATTTTAATAATTATAATTTTTAGTGTAAACAAATTGCACATTTCGATATAATACACTATGAGTGTACGGTGACGCCTAAATACATACAAAACTTAGTCTAAAAAAATATACGACAAGCCTCTGCATATACACCAAGTCTTGATGAAGTTAGATCAAGTTGCACTGACCTTTTTCCCCTACCCAATCAACCAGATTCGGGTCATATAAAGTTAGGATTTTTAATTTATTTTTTATTATTTTGGAATACACCCGGCTTCCCCAAATTTCTGCAGCAAACGTTTTCCCAAAATCTCTGTCGCAGTCGTCTTCCCCAAATCTCTGCCGCAGCGCGCTTCTTCATTTTCAGTGGTGCTCTGCCGATCTCAACCTCAATTTCACGCACACGTACACTAAATCTGCTAATCAATTGCTGAATTTTTGTTTCTATTTGTGTTTGCAGACACCTAAGAAGGATAAAAGTCCTCCCCCATCATCCAAGCCGGCGAATCCCAAATGGAAAGACAATAGAATAACTCCAAATTTTAGCAGACTGTTGCATACGGAGATTATTAAACAATATGCTAGCTTCCATTCCTTCCATTCTGATAACCTGTAACCTGTATGCTTAGGGTAATTATCTTCTCATTTATTATTTGAAATCTTAATGTTTAGATTAAAATTTTGGTCATTATTAGCATGTGGTTGAACGATTGCAAGATATCGTCCGAATGTATTTGTTAGTTGCATGTTTCTGTGTGATATAGTTGAACGTTTCAGTATTAGCTAATTGCATGTTTCTGTTAGTGGCTGCGGTGAGGGTGTTTGACGAAATGCCTAAAAGAGATTTGTCCGATTGGCTGAATTGCCTCAAAGACGACGTCACAGTCGACGGCTGGAGACTCGATTTTGGTGAATTGTGGAGAAGAATGGAACGTGATAGCCATTATTGTTATAAGTTGCACGTTTTTATAGGAAGCTGTACTTTTCAGTTATAGTAAGTTGCATATTTTTGTTACAGGTAGTTACACGTTTCAATTATAAGTAGTTGCACATTTTTGTTATATGTAGTTGCACGCTTCTATCATAAGTAGTTGCACGCTTCTGATAGTTGTACGCTTTTGTTATAAGTAGTTGCACGCTTCTATTATAAGTATGCTTCTATTATAAGTAGTTGCACACGTCATTAAGTTCTTGCACGCTTCATCATAAGTAGTTCTTGACTTACATTATAAGTAGTTGCCTTATAAAACTTGCTTTGTCATGCTATATAATATTTGTACTTTCATTTGAGAAGATAGTTTTTATGTTGGTTTTGATTGTAATTGTTTCGTTATAGAGCAACTTAATTCATAAGATCAATAAGAAATACTGTATATAAATTGTCAAAACAATGATCAATTCCAGAATTTAAAAAAAATAAAAAATTAAAGTCGTTTGAAACATAGTATAATTGAAAAGTGCAACTATCAATATTTGAAACATGCAACTCCTTATAACTGAAACATGCAACTCCTTATAATTGAAACATGCAATTATTTTAACTAAAACATGCAACTCACTACACATGAAAAGTGCAACTTACTATCACCAAACTTGAATCTTCAATCAAACAATTTGGGTTATTAAAATAGAAAATAAAATAAAATGTGTTATTAAGAATAGGGAAAAAATAAAACAATTTGGGAAAAAAAGGGTAAAAAAGCGTGAGTGTGAGACTCAAAAATTGAACCTCATACCTTTAGATTGGAAGCAACACATATGACCAAAGTATTTATTATATCTATCGTTTGGCTTTTTGTGAAAACTATATAGCCATATTCAAGCGAAATACAACTTAAAACAAATAAGGAATGATAAAAATCTGTATAGATTTGGTTAATGTTATGAATTTTGTTTTTAATTTATGACATTTGATCCTTGTAACTACAAATTTCGTGAATTAAAATATAAAACACGGAATATGTTTACAACTTGATTTCTTCTAATTTGAGTGTTGAATATCTGTGGGTTCGAACTCTAATTTGTTCCTCTGATTCTTCTCTTCTTTGATTTTGACCTTGACTCGGACGAATTTTGTAACGATCCTCGCCTTAATCTTGCCTGGAGTTGAAAGTGGGGGATTTGAAACGTTGATTCAAGAACTTGACGTTTTGTTTTGAATCGAAGCGATTGTTGGACGAACTTCTTCGAGTTTGATGAAGAATGCCTTTGAATGCTTGAATGTTTGATGAAGAACTTCAAATCTTCAAGAGTTGGACGGAGAACACCTTTGAAGAGAAACGCCGAATTGGAGGGGCTTCGAGCCTTGATCTCAGATTCGGAGTTGTTTCTGGATGGTCTCGTGAATGACTCCTTGGAGTTGATGAAGAACTCCTTCAAATCTTCAAAATTAGTCTTTGAAGAAACGTCTGGAGGGACTTGAGCCTTAATCTCTGATCGAACGTCGTTTCTAGCTTGATTTGCACGAAGAACGCCTTTGAAGTTGCTTTGAATCTTCAAGAACGATTGCAGGGAGCTCTGAACTCTTCTCGTCTGGATCGTCTGGAATGAGTTGAATGTTGGTTGTGTTGATGTGTTCGTCTGGAATGAAGAATGTGAAGAGTTTGGACCCCTATTTATAGGTGAGGGATGACAAACTTTCATTAATTGAGGTGCCATGTGGCGGCCTCTGAATGGTCGAAGGGATTTGATGACGTAATTAATGCAAATCATTTAATTTGATTGATTTGTCATTAATTCTCTTCTATTTATGACCAAATATCAGTCCGATTCGCCACATACGAGTATTTAAATGCTCGTAAAATTTGATTGGCTTGTACCGTGTATATATTAAATATCCGTTATTTAATTATTTAATTTGGAGAATTAATTTAGTAAATTCCCAATAAATAAATAAATAATTTTATTTTATATTAATATGAATTTTTTTACACGTGTCGCGTGGATGTAAATTTAATGTGCTTACAAATGCCCCCTCGTGCTTTGCTCACGGTCATTTATGGACTTAGAGTGAATGAAGCACGAAAATTTATTCACAGTCATTTTGCGACTTATAGTGAATGGAGTATGAAATTATTCACGGTCATTTCGCAACTTGGAGTGAATGAACCATTCAACTTCTTCATTTGCATTTGAATTTGAAGAATTTTGACTTGAATTTGTTTGATAGTTTTCGCTCGTATCAAGGAGCATTTCAGACAATTTACTCTCTTGTCAAGGAGGTTTGATTTTAAGAGACTTTAGTCGGTCTCTTCTTCTAGCACTATTGTTTCTTGTTCGGCCAGCTGCGTGACTTTATCTTTGAAGACAAAACAATCTTCAATTGAGTTACCTACTAACCGATGATACTTGCAGTACTTTGGGTTATTTGTGCATCTAGATTCTTCTGGTCGTTTCATCTTCAGCAACTCAATGAGTTTTGCATCGAGCAATTCGTCAAATATCCTAGAGACGTCGGAGTCTAAGAATGGATATTGTCTTTGTCGCATATCTTTCAGAGTTAACCTATTTTGCACCCTGTCTCGAGATTCTCGAATTGGAGCTCCTTCGTCTACAGTTGTTGTCATGCTTAACTCCATGTCATGAGCTCTTGTTGCTAACTCTTCAAAGGTCTTAGGTCGTATGCCTTGAAGGATGTAGCGGAGACCCTATTGCATGCCCTGGATGCACATTTCGATTGCAGAAACTTCAGATAGCCGGTCTTTGCAGTTCAAGCTCAAATTCCTCCATCGATTAATGTAATCATTCATTGGCTCCTCTTTCCATTTGAGGGTGTTGGTCAGTTCTCCGAATGCTATAGAAGCGATTCAAGAATTCTTGCTCCATTTGATCACATCTGTCAATGGAGTTAGCTTCCAAGTCAATATACCAGTCAAAGGCATTTCCCTTCAAGGATTGTACGAATTGTTTTGCTAAGTGATCGCCATAAGTCCCGACATTGTTGCATGTTTCAACAAAGTGAGCCACGTGCTGCTTTGGATTTCCCTTTCCAACAAATTGTTGAAACTTTGGAGGTTGATATCCAGATGACATCTTCAAGTCGTCGATCCTTTTAGTGTATGGCTTGGTGTAGGAGAAGGATGACTTGGAACCTTCGTCGTATCTTCCTTTTGCAGTTCCCAAGATGCACTCTTTGAGCTGAAGCATATCAATCCCTCCATCAAAAGAAATCAGCATTTCCTTCTCTGTCCGGTCAGATTCTCCAGTTTGATGCTTGGTTTGAATTTTCGGCATCTTCTTGTCCATCAATTTACTTTTGTTTTGTATGACTTGCCTCACCACCATTTCCCTTGTTCATCAAGAGAGCTATCTGGGAATCCTGTTTCTGGACTTTAGTTGCAAGTCCCTCAATGACCTTGGTCAAGTTGGCAAGTTGTTCTTCGACAGTGGTAGCACCCGCCATCATAACAAAAGTTGTTCTTGAGTTTGAAGAAGATCTTGACAAGGATCGAGGAGTGGAGTCCCTTGAGTTGTCTTCATCACTGTCATCAGTTGGACGAGGCCTGATTGTTGTAGTTCCAACCGAAGGATTGACTCCTAAAGATGTCCCAAAACTCAATCTTCTGGACATGCTTCGAGTAACAACATTGGCTTCTTCAATGTTAGAAGGACCGAACTTGATGTAGAAGATCCTACGAGAAGACATGTTGATGATATTGAAGTTTTTCTTTGAAAGAGAAGGAGAGGTAGAGGTAGAGCGGTCCAATAGGCATGCCAAATTTGTAACTACAAATCTCGTGAATTAAAATATAAAACACGGAATATGTTTACAACTTGATTTCTTCTAATTTGAGTGTTGAATATCTGCGGGTTTGAACTCTAATTTGTTCATCTGATTCTTCTCTTCTTTGACTTTGAATTTGACTCGGACGAATTTTGTAACGGTCCTTGCCATAATCTTGTCTGGAGTTGAAAGTGGGGGATTTGAAATGTTGATTCAAGGACTTGACGTCTTGTTTTGAATCGAATCGCGATTGTTGGACAAACTACTTCGAGTTTGATGAAGAACGCCTTTGAATGCTTGAATGTTTGATGAAGAACTTCAAATCTTCAAGAGTTGTACGGAGAACACCTTTGAAGAGAAACGCCGAATTGGAGGGGCTTCAAGCCTTGATCTCAGATTCGGAGTTGTTTCTTGATGGTCTCGTTTAGGACGCCTTGGAGTTGATCAAGAACGCCATCAAATCTTCAAAATTAGCCTTTGAAGAAACTTCTGATCGGAGGGACTTGAGCCTTAATCTCTGATCGAATGTCATTTCTAACTTGATTTGCACGAAGAACGCCTTTGAAGTTGCTTTGAATCTTCAAAAACAGTTGTAGGGAGCTCTGAACTCTTCTTGTCCGGATCGTCTGGAATGAGTTGAATGTTGGTTGTGTTGATGTGTTCGTCTGGAATGAAGAATGTGAAGTGTTTGGACACCTATTTATAGGTGAGGGATGGCAAACTTTCATTAATTAAGGTGCCACGTGGCGGCCTCTGAATGGTCGAAGGGATTTGATGGCGTAATTAATGCAAATCATTTAATTTGATTGATTTGTCATTAATTCTCTTCTATTAATGACCAAATATCAGTCCGATTCACGACATACGAGTATTTAAATGCTCGTAAAATTTGACTGACTTGTACCGTGTATATATTAAATATCAGTTATTTAATTATTTAATTTGGATAATTAATTTAGTAAATTCCCAATAAATAAATAAATAATTTTATTTGATATTAATATAAAAAAATTTACACGTGTCACTATTTAATTGAGTGCAAATTTAATGTGCTTACATGGGGCAAAATGGGTTAACTCTGAAAGAGCCAGGCAGGGGGCAAAATGCTCCCTCGTGCTTTGTTCACGGTCGTTTATGGACTTAGAGTGAATGAAGCACGAAAATTTATTCACAGTCATTTTGCGACTTGGAGTGAATGGAGTAAGAAATTATTCACGGTCATTTCGCAACTTGGAGTGAATGAACCATTCAACTTCTTTATTTGCATTTGGATTTGAAGAATTTTGACTTGAATTTGTTTGATAGTTTTCGCTCGTATCAAGGAGCACTTCAGATAGTTTACTCTCTTGTCAAGGAGGTTTGATTTTAAGAGACTTTAGTCAGTCTCTTCTTCTAGCACTATTGTTTCTTGTTTGGCCAGCTGCATGACTTTATCTTGAAGACAAAACAATCTTCAATTGAGTGACCTACTAACCGATGATACTTGTAGTACTTTGGGTTATTAGTGCATCCAGATTCTTCTGGTCGTTTCATCTTCGGCAACTCAAAGAGTTTTGCATCGAGCAATTCAAAATATCCTAGAGACGTCGGAGTCTAAGAATGGATATCATCTTTGTCGCATATCTTTCAGAGTTAACCCATTTTGCCCCCTGTCTCGAGATTCTCGAACTGGTGGTCCTTCGTCTCCAGTTGTTGTCATGCCATGAGCTCTTGTTGCTAACTCTTCAAAGGTCTTAGGTTGTATGCCTTGAAGGATGTAGCGGAGACCCCATTGCATGCCCTGGATGCACATTTCGATTGCAGAAACTTCAGATAGCCGGTCTTTGCAGTTCAAGCTCTAATTCCTCCATCGATTAATGTAATCAATCACGGGCTCCTCTTTCCATTGGCGGGTGTTGGTCAACTCGATCATGCTGACAGTTCTCCGAATGCCATAGAAGCGATTCAAGAATTCTTGCTCCTTTTGATCCCAGATGTCAATGGAGTTAGCTTCCAAGTCAATATATCAGTCAAAGGCATTTCCCTTCAAGGATCGTACGAATTATTTTGCTAAGTGATCGCCATAAGTCCCGATATTGTTGCATGTTTCAACAAAGTGAGCCACGTGCTGCTTTGGATTTCCCTTTCCATCAAATTGTTGAAGCTTTGGAGGTTGATATCCAGATGTCATCTTCAAGCCGTCGATCCTCTTAGTGTATGGCTTGGTGTGTAGGAGAAGGATGACTTGGAACCTTCGTCGTATCTTCCTTTTGCAGTTCCCAAGATGAACTCTTTGAGCTGAAGCATATCAATCCCTCCATCAGAAGAAATCAACATTTCCTTCTCTGTTCGGTCAGATTCTCTAGTTTTATGCTTGGTTAAATTTTCGGCATCTTCTTGTCCATCAACTTGCTTTTGTTTTGTGTGGTTTGCCTCACCACCATTTCCCTTGTTCATCAAGATAGCTATCTAGGAATCCTGATTCTGGACTTTCGTTGCAAGTCCCTCAATGACCTTGGTCAAGTTGGCAAGTTGTTCTTCAACAGTGGTAGCACCCGCCATCATAACAGAAGCTGTGCTTGAGTTTGAAGAAGATCTTGACAAGGATCGAGGAGTGGAGTCCCTTGAGTTGTCTTCATCACTGTCATCAGTTGGATGAGGCCTGATTGCTGTAGTTCCAACCGAAGGATTGGCTCCTGAAGATGTCCCAAAACTCAATCTTCTGGACATGCTTCGAGTAACAACATTGGCTTCTTCAATGTCAGAAGGATCCAACTTGATGTAGAAGATCCTACAAGAAGACATGTTGAAGATATTGAAGTTTTTCTTTGAAAGAGAAGAGTTGAGAGGTAGAGTGGTCCCACCGGGCCTGCAAAATTTGTAACTACAAATCTCGTGAATTAAAATATAAAACACGTAATATGTTTACAACTTGATTTTTTCTAATTTGAGTGTTGAATATCTGCGGGTTCGAACTCTAATTTGTTCCTCTGATTCTTCTCTTCTTTGACTTTGACCTTGACCTTGGGACGAATTTTGTAACGGTCCTCGCCATAATCTTGTCTGGAGTTGAAAGTGGGGGATTTGAAGCGTTGATTCAAGGACTTGACGTCTTGTTTTGAATCGAACGCGATTGTTGGACAAACTTCTTCGAGTTTGATGAAGAGCGCCTTTGAATGCTTGAATGTTTGATGAAGAACTTCAAATCTTCAAGAGTTGGACGGAGAACACCTTTGAAGAGAAACGCCAAATTGGAGGGGCTTCGAGCCTTGATCTCAGATTCGAAGTTGTTTCTGGATGGTCTCGTGAAGGACGCCTTGGAGTTGATGAAGACGCCTTCAAATCTTTAAAATTAGCCTTTGAAGAAACGTCTGATCGGAGGGACTTGAGCCTTAATCTCTGATCGAACGTCATTTCTAGCTTGATTTGCACGAAGAACGCCTTTGAATTTGCTTTGAATCTTCAAGAATGGTTGCAGGGAGCTCTGAACTCTTCTCGTCTGGATCGTATGGAATGAATTGAATGTTGATTGTGTTGATGTGTTCGTCTGGAATGAAGAATGTGAAGAGTTTGGACCCCTATTTATAGGTGAGTGATGACAAACTTTCATTAATTGAGGTGACACGTGGCGGCCTCTGAATGGTCGAGGGATTTGATGGCGTAATTAATGCAAATCATTTAATTTGATTGATTTGTCATTAATTCTCTTCTTTTTATGACCAAATATCAGTCTGATTCGCGACATACGAGTATTTAAATGCTCGTAAAATTTGACTGACTTGTACCGTGTATATATTAATTATTTAATTATTTAATTTGGAGAATTAATTTAATAAATTCCCAACAAATAAATAAATAATTTTTTTTATATTAATATGAAATTTTTTACACATGTCGTCATTTAATTGGGTGCAAATTTAATGTGCTTACAATCCTACTTAAGGAATAATGCGAGTTAAATTTAACGATTTAAAAAAAATATTAAAAATACGTGAAATGAATTAAATCATTTAAATTTATAACATATATCTACTTTATGGGAGACCGATTCATGGAAAAAAAAATCATCTATATTTATATAAAAATAGGATAGTCTTCAAAAAAAACTGTTTCAGCTCATTTCACATCTTCTTCACTCTCTCCACTCCTTACAAATAACCGTACTCCTCATTTTCTACACCCACTCACCATTAATTTTCAATTCAGTTTCAATGGATTTTTGATCGAATCTCTCTGTTTTATATGTCGTTAATTTTATTTAATTGGACTTTTGGATTCTGAGATATCTATGGTTAATTTTGGTTTGAATTGGTTGTAAATTTTTCGGATTCATATACAACATCGCCTTATGGTTCCTGGTTTGGCTTTTGATTCATTAGTTCTGTTTCCACCGCCTGCAGGAAATGATGGATTTTCTTTGTCAACCTACTAATTGCAATTAGTTTTTTTTTTTTTTTTCTCAGGTTATGGAAAATATTGGAAGATTTCAAACTATTTAGGTACATACACAATCTTTTTGTTGTCTTCGATACCAGCATCAGATTTTGTTCATTCCTATATAAAATAATATAACAGTTGGGACTTCTCCATTTGGTCGGTTAGACAATTTACAATTCTATAGTTTTGAATCGCAGGCAGTTCCGTTTCAATAAAATTTGGGGCTTTCAGATTGTTGTTCAGATTTTACCCTCTCATTCGATTTAGCCAATTAATGATTTCCAATTTTGCTACTGCATCAGTCCTAATCGACTGGGTTCAAATTCTGTTGATTTCTAGGGCAGTTTTATTTCCGACCGCGACTGTTTTTTAGTTGTTAGGTTCGGTGTTGATATTTCCGTGTTGGATGCGTAATAGTTGGCCTGATTTGAAGTGGTTTTGTTGCTTTATAGTATGTTGGACGGAATTGATGGGATAAGTCATTCCATTTGGGTATATATAAGAGGTACCATAAAAAATACAAAGTTTGTATAATAACTTTACAGCAACAATGGCATGGGAAACTATTCATTTGCAGTTCCGATATCGGATATTCATTGTTTATTGTCGAGATGTTTGATTCATTTGATGCTTAGTAACTCTTCGTCAGTTTAGCTTTGATGATTCTTCTCATCTATATAGGCGTAGATCCTAATTGCGTGCCAATAATTATTTATAATCCAAGTTTACTAATTATTTAATTATTATCAGTGATGAATTTTGTAGCTTACTTTGTAAGAAGCATAATTGACAGATTATTTTGAGAATTGTTCTTGAAGCTGGTGCTAAAGTTATATTTGATTCTCAAAGTTTTGATAAATTATTGGGGCATCTGCACCGACGTTTCCTTTTGGTGGGTTCTCCTGGGGGGATGTTCATAAATCAATTATGTAAGTTCTGTATTAATGGATAGGAGTTGATGCAATTAATAGTTGAACCAGCAGTTAATTGGTATTTGTCATGGACTAATATGAATAACTTTTCTAACAAAGTTTTACCTGCTGCGAACATGAGTCTTTTTTGTTACTACAATTTACTCGCGTTTTAATATTTAATTTTTAAGTTGAATAAGTATAGACATTTAATTCTTGATTCTGTTTTCTGGTAGGTGTAATATCAAGTGGAACTCAGTTTATTACCATACAATTCATTTTGCACATTTGATTTTACAAAGAACTCAGTTGTCATGCAGTATACTGGTGGAGACATCAAAGGTCTAAAGAACATGGCAAAAAATTTTATATCTCCACAGACAACTATAGATCATGAAAATCATGTCCTATTAACAGTCCACGGTAAACACTTATTAAGAAATCGTAGAACAATAGAGTTGATATTTAAAGGATAGGATAAAGAATGGGGATTATTTTTGAAAGAAAACAGTCTCGATTTGTTTGGCTGTGATATTTTAGTGTATCAAATGACATCTTCCCTGACGATGAGAGAAGTTGAAATTTGAGAATTTGATGTTAGCAATTTTTTAATTGATTTCTTTTCTATTGATTTATGCAATATGTTTGCTTGCAGTAGCCAATATTCTTAAAATATAAGCGGTTGATTAATCCATACGACAAACGTGAAAAATTTGTTCACTTTGATAATTGCAATTTAGTAATTTAAAAAAAATTAGAGGTGCTTAATATTAATGACAAAAACTTATATGAGACGGTCTTATGCATGAAATAAGGTACAACTTAACACAAAACATATACACCCCTTTCAAAGTGTTAAAACGTCGATGTCAAACTTATACCTCGTCTTAACGTGAGATTGTCTCATCCAAGTGCGCTCAATATCAATTATTCTTTTTGCATAAGTCGACTATAAATTTTTGTACATATTTATCTTACTAAAAATATAAAACTAATTTTACTCCCGTGCATCGCATGGGTAAGTACTAGTAGTTTTTAACGTAAAAAAAGTAAGTCAAGTCCATTATTAAAAATTATACTATTTATTTTACATCACAACTTTAACTTTCGGACGCACTTATTTTTATTTTTTTTAAGCGGACGCACTTTCAAAGAGCCACCACCACTAGCCATTAAATATTCAAAATAATAATAATAATAATAATAATAATAATAATAATAATAATACATTTTTTGGCGAATAATACCCTTTCCATTCATCACTTTTTTAAACATTCACCAAAAAAATTAGTCTCAAAATTAATTGAACATTTTTATAAATAATAATAAAATATTTTTTTCCCTTCTATCTATATCTCTCAAACGTTCTCAATATTTATCATACTTAATATCATTATTTTTCTCACAATTAAATTTAATTTTATCTCCTTTAATTTACATATATATATATATATATATATATATATATATATATATCATTACTTTACCCTTTAATTATAATTAAAAAAATAATTTTATCTCCTTTAATATTAATAAATAATTTATTTTTTAAAATTCATGCAAACAATAAATAATCAGATAAGATAGAGACATAGGGAGCAACAAATATTATCGTAAAATAGAGGTTTTGTAAATATACCATTGACGGTCTCTAGCAATGATTTTATTTCATTGGGTGTATATGTTGTGTATAAACTCGCAAATTCAGTTCATGTATGCATTAAGAGAACATAGGCAAAAAAATGTTCATTTTGAATTCACATAACTCTTTTTTGCCCTAACATTTTTTTAATTCACAATTGTGCTATTTTTTTTTACCATTTTACCCTTCCCCCTTAATCGCATCTCATCCCTTAATCTCATCTCAATCCCACCACATTTTCCAAAGTTCAAACAAGACCTGGACACAACCCGGTCTAGCCCGACCAGACCGGCCCAACCCAACCCGACTCGGTCCAGCCCGGCCCGAACTGAACTCGGTCCCAACCCAGCCCAAAATTGTTCATGGTTCAAGGTTTGGATTCATGATTCAGGGTTTAGGGTTCAAGATCATGTTTGGATGATATAGAATTAAATGATGGAATGAGATAAGGATGAGATATGAATGAGACTAAGTAGGAGGGTAGAATGGTTAAAAAAAAGGCACAATTGTGAGTTGAAAAAATTTTAGGGCAAAAAAGATTATGAAGTTAAAAATGAGCAAAAAATAGTGTCCCATGTATTAATGGATGTAGCTTTTGGTCAAGTGGATTACAAAAGTAAACTCTAAATTCCACTTGACAATTTATGCACAACTTGCAAACTAACAAGTTTCATAATCATCTATGGATGCATTGATTCATCTTCAGACTTACTCGATCAATAAATACAACGTGTATTATGTATACATTAATAATGTCACTTTACACGATGACAACTAAAATATAATCCTATATATATAAAACACTGTGGATGCACATATATAATTATAGGCGGCGTGAATGTTGCTCCTTGTTTACAAATTACGACAATGAACAATTCAATAAAGTAGAAAACTTAAAACACCCAACAAAAAAACCTTGTCTTTGTTAGCACTCCACTTCCATGTTGCGTTTCTAGCCAGTTTCTATTAGTTTAATATATTAGAGATGACTAATTCTAAAATTCCATTCTTCCCACTTACAACCCCACTTCAAAAAGATAGACGTTCTTAATCATCACCATCATTTATTTATTTATATATATATATATATATAACACAATCTTGTACATTTTGCATCAATTTTACCGTCCAATTGAACAATTAATATTTTCAATAGTATGAATATTATTTATTGAAAACAAATAATCATGTTCAGTGAAAACAAATGATGTTATTTAGTAAAAATAACTAATATTGTTAGAAAAATTAAAAACACTTTGCAAATCGGTTTTTAATTTACAAGAATTTGCTTATATATATTTTGATATCTCGTTATTCAGTCCAAAGACTAATTATTTCGGGGGACCAGATCGCCCATCGTTTTTTATCGGGTGTTCCATTAGAATCTTTATCATACCAAATCTTGCAAGTGGAAATTTATTTTCGGTATGGATAATAATGTTGATATATTTTACTCGATCATAAAGATATTAATTAATATAAAGCTTGTTCAAAGGCTTAATTAATTAATGAACTAAGATAATCATAAGGTCCGCGGAAAATAATGACCGGTATATTATAGTAAAATCGTAATATGGGTTAAGATGGATAATTCAATATTAATTTTATAGTGGAAAAAATTAATATTAATGGACTTGAATAATATTTTTAATTTTATTATATCATAGTCCATTGATTCCATCTTAATTCTCCTAAAGGCCCAAAATAATCCAAAATAAAGTCCAATTAATGAAAGAGAGAAGAAAAATATTCTTGCCTAATATTTCTTGTAATTTTCAAAATTATAGGAAAAGGAGAAGAAAAGACTTTTCTTGATTTTCTTGAAAAGATTTTATGGAAAAAGATAAGTATTCTTGGAATACATAATTATCTGCATAAATTCAAGAAATTCAAATCTTGACTCCTTATTCCTTGTATTTTTTAAAAATATGGGATAAAAGGAAATAATTTTTTATGAAAAAATTTAATTAATGAGAAAAAGAATATAGGAGATATATTCAAGATTTCTTGGGATCAAGAAAGAGATTTTCTTCCTTATTTTTTCTTAAAAAAAACGTGTAACCCCTCCCTATATATAGGGGATGAATTTTTCATTCCAACTAAAATATATCCACCTATATATGGAAATATTAGAAATCCACAAAGTGGTGGCAAAATATTTTTGGTTCTCTCTTATTAAAATCGTTACAATGAAATCCTCCCAATAATTATGTTAAGTGGACTTACATATTTGGGAAGACTCTTTGGGTTGATCCGCACTCCAACATGTTGTCTCTACAAGAGGTTAGTAATCTCTAACTCCTAGATTAATATATTAGGATTTGACTAATTACGTAAAATTCCATTGTTTATTAAAATTAATTATTATGTTGAATTGATTTATGATTAATTCATGTTAGTAATTAATTGATTAATTTAAATATATATTTAAAATCAATTTTAAATAGATTGAACAATTAATTTTTTTTTTAACAGATCCCTATTTTTTATTGATTAACTTATAATCAGCATGCTTGGACCAGCTTAATTATCACATTATGCAAAAAAAACTCTATAATTAATTAAGAACAAGTTCTTTGTTATCAACTCATGAAATATATGTTTCATAATTAAAACAAAAGGTAGCTATTGTTATTTAAACTAATAAATTCCAAAACAATATAATTAGTAATTAATTTTGTAAAGAAAACATAAGTATTATTTTTAATTGGAAATTTTTTCACGTACAATCCATTCTTTATTTTTGGATTAACTTATACCCAAGCATCCCTGGACCAGTTAAATTAATTATCACATTATGCTATTTCTTGCTTAATTAAATAAAGGCACTTAACAGAAAAGCAAGGTTCATTATTAGATGATACAAAACTTCTTTTCTTCCGTCAAAAATATTATATATATTCCATCATATTATCCAAAACTACTATCAGATTCAGACGCCACATGTATATGACTAAATGATAAATTCTCAAGATTGGGACATGATGGTCCCGTTTTGAAAACCCATTTCCACGCCTTGGCGTTTCAAAACGCTTCAAAAATATATATAAAAAATGGGTGAGAGAAGAAAATGATTCAATTTTTTTTTGCTTTTTAAAATCATGTGTGTGTTATGCTTTATAAACGAACGTTATGAATGAGAATAACAAAAAGATAAAGAAAAAATACATAATTTTATAGTGGGTTGGACAACTCGTCTCCTTACATCCACTCTTTTTTCAAAATATGGGATAAACTAAAATAAACTTAACCAAAAATTTAATTAATCACCCTCAAGAATTGTAGAGATCTATTTTCGGATTGCTAGATGTTTACCGAGTTCATTTTCTCAAACGGGACTTTTCACCCTCAAAAATTGCCGAATTCTCCCTTTCCTTCTTTTCGGGTTCTGAGGGATGAATTTTTCCTACAAACTTATCCTATCAAACCGTTTGGGTAAGGTTTGTTTGGTTTCATGGTGGGTGAGATTTTTGGTTCATTTGTTTAAAATCGTTCTTGGGTTGGGAAAATCTCTCCCAAACTGATATATAGCGTTTGTGGACTTAGATCTTGGGTAAAACACTTTGAATATATGTGTGTATTTCTTGCTCTGTGTTCTTGAATGGAGTTGCTTGAATATTTGGCTTTTTAATTTCACTTTCTCGGATCCTCCATTATCTTCTTTTTGAAGATAGTCACGTTGTTTTTATAGTGTGGATTTGAATATTATGTTGAATTAATTTATATTTAATCCATACTAATAATTAATTTTTTAATTTTTGCATTTATTTTTTGCGTCTTTAGATTCATCCATATATTTTGTTATCTTCTTTTTGATTAACTTTTTGTGTGTCAAGCATGCTTCCCAGCTTAATTATCACATTATTCAAAAAAACCTCTATAATTAATTAAGAACAAGTTCTTTGTTATCAACTCATGAAATATATTTTCATAATTAAAACAAAATTCATTCATTGTTATTTAAACTAATAAATTCCAAAAATCAATATAATTAGTAATTAATTTTGTTCATCCGAAAACATTTCTTATTCATTTTTATTTGGAAATTTTTTTCACGTTCAATCCATTCTTTTCATTTTTGATTAACTTATACCCAAGTCTAGACGACCAGGATAAATTAATTAATCACATTAAACCTATTTCTTGCTTAATTAAATAAACTTAACTCATCCTTCTCAAGGTTCTTGATTAGATGATACAAAACTTCTTTTTCTTCCGTCAAAAATATTATTCTCAATATTCCATCATATTATCCAAAAAACTACTATCAGATTCAGAAAACACACATTGATAATGTTTTAAATAATTAATTCTCAATAGAAAGGGACAGATTTTAATTGGATTGGGACGTCATTTGCAAATTGCTTGAAAATGACGAATAAAATATTAATGAAATTATTACTTTGGGTCGGCTGTTAAATCCAAAACCAAAACAATACATTTAATTATGAGAATTCCACGCTAAGTTGATGGACCACACAAAAGGGTGCAAATGGTCTTACATGCGGAAACGTCCAAATTAACTCCAAAAATGATATCATCTCACAAAATGTGTTCCAGACAATAAAGAAAGTAAACATTTAATTTTCAAGTAAACGTAATACTCTTTAGTTGAAAATAGATACTTATATTTTTCTCATAAATATTATTTTGAAAGTATCATATCTGATTTATTTTCAAAATAATACTTTTTTCATTAACGAAAAATTGTGTATCATTTCAACGTACCAAAAACATTCTACGGAATTCTATCATGCATACAAGCAGAGGCGGCCCTGGAGCGGCGCAAGTAGTGCCGCGGCACAGGATCCCTTTCTGATAAGGGCCCCGTTTTTCTTTTTTTTTTCCTTTATATATATTTATATATGTATTATATATTATAAAGTCGACAGATATGTAATATTTGATGGATTAGTTGAGTTGGTAAAGGGCGCATCTTTAAGAACCATATGTGCGGAAGGTCGTGAGTCCGACACCCCGCATCTTTTATTGAATTTTAAATCATTATTTTTCCCTTTCATTTTTAATCTTTATATTTTATTTAATCCTCTTTTTTCCTTATATTCTCCTTTCTTACTATTTCTCAAATTACATTTTTTTTTCCAAATATTTTTTTCCTTACTCGATGGTAAGAAAGGAAGCAAGTTCGCTATTGAATTGATGATATGTTTTGTCTAGATGATTTGGAAAAGTAGAAATAAATTAATATTTGAGAGACTCTGCTTTTATGAGGAGAAATAGTAGAAGAGAATAAAGGGAGATATTGGAGTTGATGTTCAGTAAAATTTTCTTTATTTTGTAACTTTTCATTTAAAGATTGGATTGCAGGCACAAGGTTAGTTCTAGACTGTTGATAATAGGGTAGGAAACACTCAGGTTGTTCTGTTACCCAATTTTATTCATTAATAAATGAATTTTCCTTATAAAAAAATTCCATACACGGTCATATTTTTTCAATTCTTCTCCTTTTATAATATTTTTTTTCTTTTGTTTTTTCAAATTAAATCTACACCTAATCTTTTCTTTCTTAAATTATCAAACCAAGTTTATACATCATCTTCATAAATCATGTTGTTCATTTTCTTCTTCTTCTTCTTCACTTCTTTTAATTTTTCCTCTCTTAAAATTAGTGTTATATCACATAGTGCGTTCATAAGAAAATTTGATGAACGACCCTTGAAAAGAATTGTGTCTTTTCTAATAACGTACTTTTAATTTTAGATTTCTTATTCATAAATTTTATTTTGATCGCTTCAAATCTTCAATAATATATTGTTTATTTATAATTTTTTTATTAATTCTTGAATTGGTTTCTATTTCTTATGTTATTGCTAATAGTTAATTGAGAATTTGAGATGCCTCCAAATTTAAAATATTCATCTGGACATGAAAAACATTTTTTTTTTTTTTTTTTTTTTTTCAGGCAAGAAATTTTCATTAAGTAACTTTGAGTACAAGGAGTACTCAACCCATTACAACCTGTCAAATACAAAGAAAAGGAAAATAAAAATGACTCATATACATATTGTCCACCTTATTCTCTAGGATTCACAATCCAGGTTATAAAGTCATCATTCCTATCTATTACATTCCTTGTGATTAACCACGACTAAACCTTTGCCTTAATTTCCTTAACGACTTTATGTGGATATGAAAAACACTTATATTGTAGCATATGTTTTGTTATTATACATCTTATTTTATTTTTATAATTATGAATTTTTTTTATATTAATGATCATATTATTTTTTTATCATCAAAATCATGAAGGGCCAATAATTTTTTTGCAACCGAGCCCCTAAAATTATAGGACCGACTTTGCATACAAGATTTATCGAAGTCACATAAATTGGGTCCAACTTAAGTTGTGTTTTGAAACACTAAAAAATACTTCTAGAAGTACTTATTTTTAAAGTTATCTTTTACAGCTTTTGAAAAAAAAATGACTTTAGAAGCTATTTTCTAAAGTTTTAAAATACATACTTAACTAATGCTGTCAAAATAATTTTCAGAATGATCAGAATCCATCAGCACATACACTTTCGCAAATATATAATTTGACAAATTCATGTTGGAACTATTAATTTTACACAACACATGTTAATTTATTTGTATTTTTCTTTTAATAATAATTGGTTAGCCGCCTCGACAAGAGGATATATATCTATATTAATTTATAGTAATATTATGTCACCTTCTTATTATACTTAGAAAAATTATGTATAAACTATTTATAGCCAACTCTTGACCGTTCAAAAGAAATTTTACTAGTATTTTTTATTTTTATTTTGACAGGTAGGATGGAGGGAGTATCTTAAAACAGAGGTTTTGTAAATATTCCATTGACGTCTTCGAGCAATGAATTTATTTTACATTGGACAAAAATTCATATGAGACGGTCTCATACATGAGACGGGGTACAATCAAACACAAATCACATCCATCCCTCCCAAAATGTTAAAGCGTCAATGTCCAATTTATACCCCGTCTCACCGTGAAACGATCCCATGCAAGTGTATCTCGTTTCATTGGATGTATACAGTATATATATGTATTGTAGGTAGCATGTTCACATGCCTATAAACTCGCAAATTCAGCTCATGTGTAACTTTTGAATTATCTGGCCTACGATCTTAATTGGTCAAGTGGATTACAAAAGTAAACTCTAAATTCCACTTGACAATTTATGCACAACTTGCAAACTAACAAGTTTCATAATCATCTATGGATGCATTAATTCATCTTCTGACTTACTCGATCAATAAATACAACGTGTATTATGTATACATTAATAATGTCACTTTACACGATGACAACTAAAATATACTCCTATATATATAAAACACTGTGGATGCACATGTATAATTATAGGCGGCGTGAATGTTGCTCCTTGTTTACAAATTACGACAATGAACAATTCAATAAAGTAGAAAACTTAAAACACCCAACAAAAAAACCTTGTCTTTGTTAGCACTCCACTTCCATGTTGCGTTTCTAGCCAGTTTCTATTAGTTTAATATATTAGAGATGACTAATTCTAAAATTCCATTCTTCCCACTTACAACCCCACTTCAAAAAGATAGACGTTCTTAATCATCACCATCATTTATTTATTTATATATATATATATATATATATATATATATATATATATATATATAACACAATCTTGTACATTTTGCATCAATTTTACCGTCCAATTGAACAATTAATATTTTCAATAGTATGAATATTATTTATTGAAAACAAATAATCATGTTCAGTGAAAACAAATGATGTTATTTAGTAAAAATAACTAATATTGTTAGAAAAATTAAAAACACTGCAACTGGTTTTAATTTACAAGAATTTGCTTATATATATTTTGATATCTCGTTATTCAGTCCAAAGACTAATTATTTCGGGGGACCAGATCGCCCATCGTTTTTTATCGGGTGTTCCATTAGAATCTTTATCATACCAAATCTTGCAAGTGGAAATTTATTTTCGGTATGGATAATAATGTTGAGTTGTCTTTACTCCAAAGATAAAGATATTAATTAATATAAAGCTTGTTCAGTGGCTTAATTAATTAATGAACTAAGATAATCAAAAGCACGGAAAATAATGACCGGGAGCCATATTATAGTAAAGTCGTAATATGGGTTAAGATGGATAGTTCAATATTAATTTTATAGTGGAGTAAATTAATATTAATGGACTTGAATAATATTTGGCCCAATATTATAGCTTCATAGTCCATTGAAGGTCCAATCTTAATTCTCCTAAAGGCCCTCAAATAATCCAAAATAAAGTCCAATTAATGAAAGAGAGAAGAAAATATTCTTGCCTAATATTTCTTGTAATTTTCAAAAATTATAGGAAAAGGGAGAAGAAAGACTTTCTTGATTTTCTTGAAAAGATTTTATGGAAAAAGATAAGTATTCTTGGAATACATAATTATCTCATAAATTCAAGAAGTCAAATCTTGACTCCTTATTCCTTGTATTTTTCGAAAATATGGGATAAAAGGGAAATAATTTTTTTATGAAAAAATTTAATTAATGAGAAAAGAATATAGGAGATATATTCAAGATTTCTTGGAGATCAAGAAAGAGATTTTCTTCCTTATTTTTTTCTTAAAAAAAATCGGCCAACCCCTCCCTATATATAGGGGATGAATTTTTCATTCCCAACTGCAATTCCATGTGTTGGAAATATTAGAAATCCACAAAGGTGGTGGCAAAATATTTTTGGTTCTCTCTTATTAAAATCGTTCGTGAGAATCCTCCCACTGAATTGCGTTCGTGGACTTGGGACATATTTGGGAAGACTCTTTGGGTTGATCCATCGTCTCAACGGTTGTCTCTACAAGAGGTTAGTAATCTCGTAACTCCTAGATTCCGCATGCTTAGGATTTGCGTGGATTACGTGTACGCATGTTGTTTATTCGCTTATTAATTATTATGTTGAATTGATTTATGATTAATTCATGTTAGTAATTAATTGATTAATTTAAATATGTATTTAAAATCATGTCGAATAGATTCGGGCACCCCTATTTTCCCAACAGATCCCCCTTTTTTTGGGATTAACTTATAGCCAAGCATGCTTGGACCAGCTTAATTATCACATTATGCAAAAAACCTCTATAATTAATTAAGAACAAGTTCTTTGTTATCAACTCATGAAATATATGTTTCATAATTAAAACAAAAGGTAGCTATTGTTATTTAAACTAATAAATTCCAAAACAATATAATTAGTAATTAATTTTGTAAAGAAAACATAAGTATTATTTTTAATTGGAAATTTTTTCACGTACAATCCATTCTTTATTTTTGGATTAACTTATACCCAAGCATCCCTGGACCAGTTAAATTAATTATCACATTATGTTATTTCTTGCTTAATTAAATAAAGGCACTTAACAGAAAAACAAGGTTCATTATTAGATGATACAAAACTTCTTTTCTTCCGTCAAAAATATTATATATATTCCATCATATTATCCAAAACTACTATCAGATTCAGACGCCACATGTATATGACTAAATGATAAATTCTCAAGATTGGGACAGATTTTAATTGGATTGGGACGTCATTTGCAAATTGCTTGAAAATGACGAATAAAATATTAATGAAATTATTACTTTGGGTCGGCTGTTAAATCCAAAACCAAAACAATACATTTAATTATGAGAATTCCACGCTAAGTTGATGGACCACACAAAAGGGTGCAAATGGTCTTACATGCGGAAACGTCCAAATTAACTCCAAAAATGATATCATCTCACAAAATGTGTTCCAGACAATAAAGAAAGTAAACATTTAATTTTCAAGTAAACGTAATACTCTTTAGTTGAAAATAGATACTTATATTTTTCTCATAAATATTATTTTGAAAGTATCATATCTGATTTATTTTCAAAATAATACTTTTTTCATTAACGAAAAATTGTGTATCATTTCAACGTACCAAAAACATTCTACGGAATTCTGTCATGCATACAAGCAGAGGCGGCCCTGGAGAGGCGCAAGTAGTGCCGCGGCACAAGATCCCTTTCTGATAAGGGCCCCGTTTTTCTTTTTTTTTTTTCCTTTATATATATTTATATATATATTATATATTATAAAGTCGATAGTTATGTAATATTTGATGGAGTAGTTGAGTTCGTAAATGGCGCATCTTTAAGAACCATATGTGCGGAAGGTCGTGAGTCCGACACCCCGCATCTTTTATTGAATTTTAAATCATTATTTTTCCCTTTTATTTTTATTTCAAGTCTTAACAGAATTTTTATATTTTATTTAATCCTCTTTTTTCCTTATATTCCCCTTTCTTACTATTTCTCAAATTACATTTTTTTTTTCCAAATATTTTTTTCCTTACTCGATGGTAAGAAAGGAGGCAAGTTCGCTATTGAATTGATGATATGTTTTGTCTAGATGATTTGGAAAGGTATAAATAAATTAATATTTGAGAGACTATGCTTTTATGAGGAGAAAATAGTAGAAGAGAATAAAGGGAGATATTGGAGTTGGTGTTCAGTAAAATTTTCTTTATTTTGTAACTTTTCATTTAAAGATTGGATTGCAGGCACAAGGTTAGTTCTAGACTGTTGATAATAGTGTAGGAAACACTCAGGTTGTTCTGTTACCCAATTTTATTCATTAATAAATGAATTTTCCTTATAAAAAAAATTCCATACACGGTCTTATTTTTTCAATTCTTCTCCTTTTATAATATTTTTTTCTTTTGTTTTTTCAAATTAAATCTACACCTAATCTTTTCTTTCTTAAATTATCAAACCAAGTTTATACACCATCTTCATAAATCATGTTGTTCATTTTCTTCTTCTTCTCCACTTCTTTTAATTTTTCCTCTCTTAAAATTAGTGTTATATCACATAGTGCGTTCATAAGAAAATTTGATGAACGGCCCTTGAAAAGAATTGTGTCTTTTCTAATAACGTACTTTTAATTTTAGATTTCTTATTCATAAATTTTATTTTGATCGCTTCAAATCTTCAATAATATATTGTTTATTTATAATTTTTTTATTAATTCTTGAATTGGTTTCTATTTCTTATGTTATTGCTAATAGTTAATTGAGAATTTGAGATGCCTTCAAATTTAAAATATTCATCTGGACATGAAAAACATTTTTTTTTCTTTTTTTTTTTTATCAGGCAAGAAATTTTCATTAAGTAATTTTGAGTACAAGGGGTACTCAACCCATTACAACCTGTCAAATACAAAGAAAAGGAAAATAAAAATGACTCATATACCTATTGTCCACCTTATTCTCTAGGATTCACAATCCAGGTTATAAAGTCACAATTCCTATCTATTACATTCCTTGTGATTAACCACGATTAAACCTTTGCCTTAATTTCCTTAACGACTTTATGTGGATATGAAAAACACTTATATTGTAGCATATGTTTTGTTATTATACATCTTATTTTATTTTTATAATTATGAATTTTTTTTTATATTAATGATCATATTATTTTTTTTATCATCAAAATCATGAAGGGCCAATAATTTTTTTGCAACCGAGCCCCTAAAATTATAGGACCGACTTTGCATACAAGATTTATCGAAGTCACATAAATTGGGTCCAACTTAAGTTGTGTTTTGAAACACTAAAAAATATTTCTAGAAGTACTTATTTTTAAAGTTATCTTTTACAGCTTTTGAAAAAAAAATGACTTTAGAAGCTATTTTCTAGAGTTTTAAAATACATACTTAACTAATGCTGTCAAAATAATTTTCAGAATGATCAGAATCCATCAGCACATACACTTTCGCAAATATATAATTTGACAAATTCATGTTGGAACTATTAATTTTACACAACACATGTTAATTTATTTGTATTTTTCTTTTAATAATAATTGGTTAGCCGCCTCGACAAGAGGATATATATCTATATTAATTTATAGTAATATTATGTCACCTTCTTATTATACTTAGAAAAATTATGTATAAACTTTTTATAGCTAACTCTTGACCGTTCAAAAGAAATTTTACTAGTATTTTTTATTTTTATTTTGACAGGTAGGATGGAGGGAGTATCTTTAAACAGAGGTTTTGTAAATATTCCATTGACGGCTTCGAGCAATGAATTTATTTTACATTGGACAAAAATTCATATGAGACGGTCTCATACATGAGACGGGGTACAATCAAACACAAATCACATCCACCCCTCTCAAAGTGTTAAAGCGTCAATGTCCAATTTATACTCCGTCTCACCGTGAAACGGTCCCATGCAAGTGTACCTCATTTCATTGGATGTATACAGTATATATATGTATTGTAGGTAGCATGTTCACATGCCTATAAACTCGCAAATTCAGCTCATGTGTAACTTTTGAATTATCTGGCCTACGATCTTAATTGGTCAAGTGGATTACAAAAGTAAACTCTAAATTCCACTTGACAATTTATGCACAACTTGCAAACTAACAAGTTTCATAATCATCTATGGATGCATTAATTCATCTTCTGACTTACTCGATCAATAAATACAACGTGTATTATGTATACATTAATAATGTCACTTTACACGATGACAACTAAAATATACTCCTATATATATAAAACACTGTGGATGCACATGTATAATTATAGGCGGCGTGAATGTTGCTCCTTGTTTACAAATTACGACAACGAACAATTCAATAAAGTAGAAAACTTAAAACACCCAACAAAAAAACCTTGTCTTTGTTAGCACTCCACTTCCATGTTGCGTTTCTAGCCAGTTTCTATTAGTTTAATATATTAGAGATGACTAATTCTAAAATTCCATTCTTCCCACTTACAACCCCACTTCAAAAAGATAGACGTTCTTAATCATCACCATCATTTATTTATTTATATATATATATATATATATATATATATATATATATATATATATATATATATATCTTGTACATTTTGCATCAATTTTACCGTCCAATTGAACAATTAATATTTTCAATAGTATGAATATTATTTATTGAAAACAGATAATCATGTTCAGTGAAAACAAATGATGTAATTTAGTAAAAATAACTAATATTATTAGAAAAATTAAAAACACTGCAACTGGTTTTAATTTACAAGAATTTGCTTATATATATTTTGATATCTCGTTATTCAGTCCAAAGACTAATTATTTCGGGGGACCAGATCGCCCATTGTTCATTACCGGATGTTCCATTTCAAATCAGGACAAAATTATGTATAAACTGACTCATCTCAAGAGTTGATCGCACCTAAGGAATAATTTTAATATATATAAACTCGATCAATCTTCTAATTAACTTCAATAATAAAGAACTTGATGACCTATGATATTAATCCTGAATCCCTGATACATATGAAAAGGTCCGCCACTTGTTACAATAATCAATCGTATCTATTAACAAAATACTTTGCATGGGCTCATTCCATGTGATATGTTAGTCCACACATCCAAAAAAGTCCTCCCACCCAAACCCCATCATCACTATTTAATTTTAAATCATATCACACTCATTTAATACTAATTAATTTATAAGCGGCCAAAATCTTTGATTAATTCTAAAGGACGCATTAATATTAAATACATCCACCATTACACTCCGCACTATATATATACAAGACAAGATTCACGCTTCATCTAATTAAATTTCCAGCCTATCTCTAAATAATAATTGACAATGAAATCCAAAGGGGTTGTTCGCAAAGAGAGCGCACTCATGAGATTAATCAAGGGCCCGATCCGGATCCTGGCCCGGGCCCGGGACCTTTACGTCCAGAGCCTGACGGGCAGCCACGTCAGCTACGGCAACGCCATGGGCTGCCCGACCCCTCAACTCCCGCGGAGCTTGAGCTCGCAGTCGAGCTTCAAATCTGCCGACGAGGAGTTGAGGGACCTCGTCAGGCTCGCGTCACGTCGTGGCACCCAGATTGAAGCGGCACTCCGCCGCTCTAAGAGCTCGGTGCCACTTGGTGGTGGTGGAGGAATGGTGGCGCCGCCGATGCCGCGGAGCAGGACGGTGGGGTTCGAGAGGATTGAGGAGGAGAGGGCTTTTGAGTTTGGGGATGATCATGAAGGTGTTGGGTTGTTGAGGGAAGTTCATCCCATTGGTGCAAGAATTATGGTGGCCTGATTGAAATTGATACTCTTATATTTATAAATTAATACCATAACGTTTATCAACTGATATCATTATATTTATAAGAGTAGTGATATCAGTGAATGAATGTTATGATATTAATTAATATGGATTTAATTTCATACGGTGAACAAGTTTTACTGCAGAAATCGGTGTTTTTATCTCTTATTTTGGAAATGGAAGATGAAAGGTTTTAGAATTTAGGTTGTTTTGTTGTCGTTAGTCACTACATAAGAGGGGTTATGTTTTTGGAGGTGTGAGATTTGCGCCAGAGAAAATTGATGGGAGTACATAGTTTGTTCGTGTGATAGTAATAGGTTGGTGTAATTGGGGAAAGTTTGTTTTGCCCAAATTAAATGTCACATAGCCATCTGTAAATTGTAATCTTCTTATGATCGCAGCTTATTAAGAAATCACTATTTTGTATGTCAAGTTAGATGTGTTTCGTTTTCTATTTAGCAAAATATCTAGTTGTACGTATCGGTTGCACTATGCAATCAGTATATTTTGTATCCGTCACTAAACACTATTAATTGGTTAGTAATATTAGTAATTTTCACTCAACAATGTTAGTTGATTCTATTGAATAATATTAGTTGTACACTATAATTAGTAATACAAATGTTACCTTGTATATTTTTAATTACTCATTAATTACATTTCTCTATTTTTTTTTTTTAACGCGGTATCTGGTCCAGGACCGACTAAATGAGCCGATTGAAGCGTGGATGAGCTAGCATTGCGGGGCCAGGTTGTTTTAAACTAGTCTATATTTTTTAGGTGCTCACAAGTGATTGTAAAGTTATACTAAAATTTTGAAGTTGAATTTTTTCCAAATAATCGTGTTTATAAAATTTCAGAAGTTTTACCATAAAAGTACTTTACGTGTTTTGTGGTAGCTGCAATTAGTGCAACAAACAGTTTCAAGTAGAGGGTATTGTACTTTGAAATTGTACTATTGTAAATTTGCAATGGTCTCATTCCTTTTTCTTTTGTTAATGCTCTTTTTGTTTTTTAATTTTCTTTTTCATTTTAAAAAATGAGTTATTACATTTTATGAGATGTTGTCGAAGCTAAATTAATCAAAAACCATTCATTTATGCTCACACATTTATAAAATGATAACCGATCCCTGCATGAATTGAAATTCCATCTCAAGCACCCATAATTTTTCATGATTTATATTTTAATGACCTTTTTTGGTAGTAGTTATAATAGATATATAGAGCTTTTAGTTTTTGTCCTAATCCATATGCATCCTTCCAATTTGGGATTAATAATTTATATCTAATCAATGTAAATCCTTCCAATTTGAGATTAATATATACGTTTGCTGTAATATTCCATGTGCAACCTTCCAAATTTGAATTTATTCTTTATTTTGTTCTAATCTCCATGTGCATCCTTCCAATTTAGGATTATTCTAGCTTTCAAAAATAAAAAATTGAGATTATTCTTTATTTTTTGTCTTAACCAATGTGCATTCTTCCAAATTGAGATTAATCTATACCGTCAATTGTCAACTATAAAAAATTACACACACACAAAAATACAAGTATCATAAAATGACACTTTGGACAGCAAGGATCAATCTCATATCATTGTTGATTTTATGGACGGGAGAGTCGGTAATAATTGTATTTTTTATTGGGGTCAATTACACGATTGAGAAACTTGGCATCTAGCCAGCCGTAAATCTTTCCAATCAGAGATAACCATACGTTTTGACCACCCAAAATTTGATCCTTGGTTTCATCTTTAAGACGACCCCAACACTCAATATTAATTCTCCATGGTGTTTATAGTATATCTTATCTTGGGGAAGACTGCGGATTTAAAATTTAGGGATACATATTTTTCGGTAGGATTTGAAATTTAGAATACGTATAAATATTTTTTTAATTATACATAATAAAATATAATTCTTTTTTCCTAATTATACAAAGGGGTGTATTTTATTTTGGGGTACAATTATACCCCCTCTCTCCGCCACTGATCTTATCATGACTGTAGTATGCGTATAGAATATATAAAAAGAAAAAGAATTAGTCTTTCATGAACAAATTTCATGGTATGAAATTGGATTATTTACTCATTTCATTCATTTTAATATATTTTTTTAACTCATTAATTTTGACCCGCATCATCATACCCTAAATAATTTCACATGCTCATAAATTAAAATTAATTTCATAGCATTATGAAACTTGTTCACCCTATAACTGGCCTAAAAACATTCTCCCTCCATCCCGAAAAGATTGCAACACTAAAATTAGACAGCAAACCAAGGAAAAATGTGAAAAATGAGTTTGAGTGTAATAAATAATGAGTATTCTGAGTATTTAAATGTGGAGATGTTGACTTTTAGTGGGTATTTTAGAAGTATTGCAATAGTATTAAGACATCTAAATAAAACAAATGTTACAATAATCATGGGATAGGATGGAGTATATAGCACTTTAAGAAGAATCCAGATTAAAGGGGTGTGTGAATACAACAAATGTAAATCAGGAGTCAAATTCCTAATAATTCCCTACACTTTCTCATTTTAGCGATATTATGTTGTGAGGTTTGCAGGTTATTGCACGAAAGTCGTTGATTAAACACGTATGTATTTTAGATTTATATCTCAGGTTTTCAATAAAATATTGTTTCATGCTGAAATTCGTTTCATATCAAATTTGTTTAGAGATTTACGGTAATATATTGAGATACCGCAATATAGAAATACCAAAAAAAAATTATATTTAAAAATATATCAAAATATCAAAACTTTTTATTTTATCATTAACATTAGTACCTAAAATTTTAGTATATCGAAAATTTCGATAAACTCAGTATTTTTCGTTACGATAAGTGTGGTATACTAAAATTTTCGTTATTCTCACCCCTACCCCTAGGATATATATAATTGTCAAGTTGAGTTTCAGCATATTTTAAATTTACTGAAAAAATCAATATATATATTTTATGTTTGCAAAAGGTTGCCACTTATTTAAACAGATGACAACAATTTGCGATAAATTCGGGATTATTACTAAAAATCTGATTGTATATTTGTATCCATGAAATTCCGGCATTGATCTTTATTTTACCAATCGCGGTGAGGTGTCGTCTTACGTACTCTTTATTTTGTTACAAAAACTTGCATACATCTCGTTCATACTATGAAATTTATTTTTAATTTATGAACACTTAACACTATTCAGAATATGATACGAGTCAAATTTAGTGAATTGATACAATGTATTAAAATGAATTAAACGGGTCAAATAATCCAAATTTTGTTCTACTCCGTAATTCATATTGTATACTTAGTATTTTATTTCACCAGTTATTACGTAATATTATACTTCGTCTATTTTTTAATAGATGTCATTCTAGGACTTTTAAAACAAATTAAAGATATAATTTTTTTTCAAAATTAATCTTATTTAATATTATTCAAATATTCTTAACAATAATTATTATTAGCTGAAAAAATATATACACAACACATTTGTAGGAAATTTAAAATTTAAAATTATCATGTTATGGGTAAATATGAGATAAGGGGGAAAAAGAATCCCAGAATGACATTTATTATAGAAATATTTTAAAAGGCTAAAACGACATTTAAATAAAATGAAGGGAGTATATTTTAACAAAATACTTTTTGAGTAATCAGTTTCACCAATAGCATACCGCTAATTTATTTAGAGTGAGTACATGTAAATATAAAACTTAACCATTTATTTATGATGGGTTGGTGGGGGCGAAATTGATGTTGAAATTTGAAAATATTGTTTTTTACACTATCCACCGTTAATACCGACCCCCACCACACTCACCAGCCACCACTCACCACCCCTAATAATGGAAGCAATGGGTGGATTTAACCAATGGGATCGACTCCCTTTAAAAAATGATTTTTTCTCATGTACGAAATTGTCTTACACGAGTAAGATCCTAAGATTGAATTTTTTTTTTTTTTATGGGAAAAAATTTTTTAAGTATTTGTTGTTTATAGTTGATGTGACAAAATAATTTTTTTTTTTTTCCTTTTAATTTTTAATATGTTAATTTATTTTTTTTAAATAATTTTTTTAACTCGTTATGTTAATCTTTTTTTGGCTATCATGATATTCAATATTTTTACATTTTTAAATTTATCTATTTTTAATTTAAATTAAAATCTTCCACTTAATTAAATAAATGTCTGTTGAATTTTTACTCTAATACATGTATTGATAATAGAAAAAAAATAAATTTTCACATTTTTATTAAGTATAAATATATGTATTATAATAATATAATAGTATATAGAGTAAAACTCTTGTGAACAGATTTATATATGAACTATATCATTATTATGCACAACAATTATTATTGTTATTATGTATAAAAAATATCATTTAAAAAGAATATTATATTTTTTTAGCAGTGATAATTTTTTGTATGGACAAAAACTATTATTAATATGTACTACCTCCGTCCCGTACTTGTTTACCTCTTATAAAAAATGATCCGTCACAACATCTCATTCTATTATTTTTACCCAAAAAAATCCATCTTTTTTAGTAATAAAATTGAAAGAACTAACATACCCTCAATCAAAAATCACTTTATCACTTTAAATACTTCATTCCAATCAAAAACTCGTGTCAAAAGCAAAGGGGTAAACAAGTATGAGACGGAGGGAGTACAAAAATTATCACTGTTAAGATTTTTTTTTTTAGCAATGATAGTTTTTATGTATAACATTTATGTATTTTTTGTGCATAATGATATAGTTTTTATGCCTGTGAATTTAGACTCACACAAATTTTTATCTAATACTTAAATTAAAATAGTTGCACAATTCAATATAAATAAGTTGCACGATTAATATGAAAAAAATAGTTGCAAAATTCAATTTAAATAAGTTGCACTTTTTAATATAATAAATTGCATGTTTCTAAAATGCAATATAAGTTCACGGTGCACATGAGTGTGCATAATTTTTTTTTATAATTAAAATTAGGCTAAGTCTTGTATGCACCCGGGTGCACCATGCACTCATAGTGCATTTTAGAAGCGTGCAACTTGTTATGCTGAAAAGTGCAACTTATTTATACATAAAAGTGCAACAGTTAATATGGGAACATAGTTGCATGCTTTTGTTTGGAATAATTGCATGTTTCTATTTTGTATAGTTGCACGCTTCTAAAATGCATTATGAATGCACGGTGCACCAGGTGCCCATGAGATCCACTTTTAAAATTAATATCAATTTAAAAAATATATGAAAACTTCCAAGAAAACGTCATTAGACTGGGTTATTGTTTTTTTACAAATTAATATTTAACATAAAACTGCAATGTCTTCACAAATCTTTTTTATTTACATATTGATAAAAAAAAATTAAAAATTTATATTGAACACATTGAAAGATGTCCATATATTTAATCTACATGCTTTTCAATTTGCAATGCAAATTTTTCTGTATCTCATGCATTCACAAATAGTTATTAGGCAAAACAAGATAAATAAATATTTTCAAATATGATTAAATTAATAATATAAATATAATATATTAATAATGTATTGATCACACTAATACACATTTATAAAATAATATAATAATAATATAAAATAATAATTTTGTTCTTAGATGTTTCTCAAAATTAAAAGAAATTCGATAATACATAACTTATTGAACATAAGTGATATTTTTTTCATAAATACTATGCATGATAATAAGCATTGGCCGAGTGTCACGCCCACTGGCCACTTAATGTCAACCTCATGAATCCTGACCAATCTTTCAAATCAAAACACTGTTCGTTAATTTTGTTCAAATTGTTTTTCATTTTATTTACTGTACGTTCTGATTAATAGTATTGAGATGATACTTTATATTTTGATGAATAGTGTTGAAAATTGAATGAAATTCTTAAAAAAACGAAAACTGGAAAAAAAATTGAAAAAAAAAAAACACAAGCAAGCACAATCTTAATTTTCTTTTTCAAATTGTGTCAAGAAACACTAGTAAAAGCGATTGTGTAAAGATATATAAGGGTGAAAGGAAGTCTCTCAATAAATATTGGGAAAGAATGAAAGTCGATAACATATATGAGAACATTTTCCTTCCAAAAGAAAGGATTCATGGCGATCATTGCTCACTACATTAAAAACAACTAGAAGCTACAAAGTCTGATTATCAAGTATATATATATATGAGTTTTACGTAAACTTTTCAACATAATTTTCATGATTTATTGTGTTAAATAATTTCTCATTTTTTGGACAATTTGCAAGTTTATTTATGTTTTAAGTCCACATACAAGTAATTGTGGATAATTGTTCAAATGGAAGAATTACTTCATTGTTTTTTGGATTGGAACATAGATCTAAAGCTACTAACGATAATTTTGGATAATTGTGTAACCAATGATGCAATGATGAATTTGCTTGTATAGAAGCTTTCTTAGAATAATATCTTAGTTGGTGGTAACTTGATTCGTATGCGCAAATCTTGAATTTGAAGAATGTTTTTAAAAGTCACTAAAGGAGCAACTGATAATATAAGGAACAGTGTTGCTTATTGGTCGGGCACTAAAAAGAGATGAGAGAAGTTTGAGAAAACATATCGTCAAGTTCGTATTTCGATTACCAAGAAGCTCGTTTTTTTTTTTGCAAAACGGGATCTCTACATTTTTTATGTTGTAGACAGCCCTTGATACAAAAATGATTTTAGCCTCTCAAGTTTTCATGATCCAAAGTACATATGCTTTTCTGGTGTAGATGAATGGAAAATGACAAAACATTTTTGTGGTAATTTCAAATTATTTTATAATATAATTGAGCTTTTCTCTAGCACTAAATATTCTATTGTCAATTTGTATTTTATAAATATTTGTGAGATATTCTTTGCAATTGAGCTTTTCTATGGCACAACTAATAGATATAATACAAGTGAGCTTTTTTCTGGCTCTAAATATCTTACAGCGAACTTGTATTTCTTTATGTTTTAGACTTTACAAATAATGTTCTTTGTGAAGCATTAGTTTATTATTTTTTAGACTTGACCATAGATCGAAAAATATCCACTTTAACTATGGATAATTAGAAGATATTTGAAAAATATCTGAAAAATACAAGTTTGCAGTAAAATATTTAATGCCAGAGAAAAGCTAAGTTGCATTATAAAATAATTTGAGCTCACCACAAACACCCTTTGTTATTTTCGATTCATCTTCACTAGGAATGTATTTGTACTTTGAATCACGAATCACGAATCCCTTCGAGCTGGCAAAAACAATTTTGTAATCAAGGGTTTTTGTACCATAAAAAATGAATTTCAGCATTTTTATAATCAAGAACGAGCTCTTTAGTAATTGCAACACGTACTTAACGAGATACTTCCTCAAACTTCTCCCATCTTTAATGGGTGTCCGACCAATAAGCAAATACATATCTTATACTCTCTCCGTCTCAATCATAATGGTAAAGTACCCCATATTTTTGTCTCAATCATAATGATAAAGTTACTTACACACTTTATTATTTTAATCACTTTATCACATAAATTATTAATAAACAACACTTTCTACCCCCAATTACTCATCACTTTATCACATTATCATATAAAATACTAATAAACAACTCTTCCTACCCCACCACTTTATCATTTTATCACTATTTCACTAAATCCTTATGAACAGTAAAAATGTCATTATGATTGGGACGGAGGGTGTATTATTTATTACTCCCCCAATGACTTCCAAAGCATCCTTCACAATCAATTTCGGGAAATGCGCATAACAATGCTTATGGATCACCTTACAACCAACTAAGAGAGTATCCGAATAAAAAGTGTGCTTCAATTTAAAATTGCATCAAATCAAATTAGCCAAAATTAACTCAATTGTAATCATCAAATACCACCAAATGCGGCGTCCCTGAACTTCGCTAATAAGGTGAATTCAACATAATCATTTACTTGTCCTGAAATTTATTCACTCTTTCCACAGCCTGCGAAACTAAGACATAAAAACATAACTACCTACATAAAATCATGCCGATCTATAAATACATGCATGCACACAGTTAGATAAAGATACGAACCTTGTTGGCAATAAAGGACGATAGAAACGTTACAGTCTTGCACAGACGAAGGTTTGGGAGAAATAAACATTAACAGTGAATTAAAATACTTCTATTTGCAGGCCTCAATTTAATTGGGCCTTGGACATCAATTGGCCCAAAGTTCTACTTAAGACATGTAACAAATTAAATATGGATACGGCTACACCATTTGTAGATGTATTAAGTTTTTTTTATTATATACTATTTTTTAAAGATCTTTCAAAAAAATTAAAATATTAACGGTTGCCCATGAACCAAGTTTATGCTATGAACTTGGATTATTTGACTCATTTCACTTATTTTCAATACATTTTTCTAAATCACTAAATTTGACCCGTATTATATCCTGAGTATGGTCAAATGTCATGAACTAAAAATAAAGTTTATTGCATGAACCAGTCCTATATAAATTTTTGTCTCGAAATATAACCCAATAAAGCATGTGATTAATCTGAACTCCACTTTAAGTTTAAGGATTATTTGCAAAAAAATATGCTTTTAAAAAATTGATTAAAAATATAATTATATGAAAATTGATTAATAGTATTTGTAAAAAAATTATAGAAAAATTGATAGTACTTGTACAAAAAATTAATACTAGTATTTAAAAGATTGTTCATAAGCTATTAATCATCCACTTATGAACTACATCAGTGATTAATGATTATTGACTCCCTCCGTCATATGACTTGGCTAAAACACTTCCAAATAGAATTGTTCACAAATAGAATCATATGACTTGGCTTGGCCTAAAAAATTCAAAATAGTGTGTATATTTAAACATGTGATTCAACCCGACAATCCCTAAAACCCGGTAATAAATCGTGGATGATAATATTAGTGAACAATTTTTGTGTCGAATTGGAGTTGCATAATAATGGATCAGTGCTGCCAGTTAGAACCATATGGTATTGGACACGTAATTATTTGCCTGATATTCATATCGGGGTTGGGGAAGATGGAACATTAATTTGCGTGTGAGATTTATAAAACTTCGTGAAAGACTATTTTTTACGTTGCAAGATAGAAAAGGCCCATAAAGAAGCTCTATTCCCTAGACTTAGAAACCGGAATTATTATTCGCTTTCGTCCTCTTGCAACACCGACTCCTTATTATTCTTCATTGTATTTTTCATAAAATTATTGGGAAGAATTTATTATAGAAAAAAAAAAGTTACTTTTCTACCAATGCTCATAATTAATGACTATTTAAGTTTCTGCAATTTTTTAAGTTAGAAAAATAAATTGATCATTCGAAAAAAACAGTAAAAACTTACTATCTAGCTATATATGTGGATATTCGAGAAAAAAAGTTTTTTGATCCAATAATTTTTCTGTGAAAATGGAACCAAAATTGGACAAACGCAATAATTATGGGACTAAAATTGGATAGTTAAATTTTTTTGGAACAAAAAACGAATTACAGAAAAGTTATGGGACCAAAAAACTTTTTTTTTCCGTGAATATTCATAATAAAATATCACGTTCTCAACTTGACACTAATTAAATTTAAAAATAAATTTTATATTATAATAAGTCATATTTTTTTAGTCCCATATTAAGAATTTATGCTTTCATATAAAAATTAGTGACATTATTTAATAAATAAAATATATCAATACAATAAATTTAAAATGTTTTAAAGTATTAATTTATAGTTAATTGTAAGCTTAATTTTATTATTTGTCACTACTTCGATTCCTGGGTATGTGATTAGTTCATACATATATTTATTTTATAAAAGTTTTTTTTTTTTGTAAAATTCTGTTTAGAAATAATTTTTATCCTATAGTAATATTTCTTTTAGTCCAGACAATACGACCGTATGAAGTTTTCGCGGCAAGTAGATATAGTGATATAGAATATAAAACACCATTGTAATTAAGATAGTGTCCCAATCAATTGTAACTTGCAAGTAATCAAACTAACTCCCTTAATTCGAGTTTATTAATTTCACACTCACTATATCACTATAACACCTACTACTACAATTATATTTCCCACCTTACTAACAACTGAAAAATTGATCAGTTATGTCCGAATTACCTTCTCCCCTCACCACCAAACTAGCGACATTTTCGATGCACAAAACAATATGCGTTGCAGCTGCAACTTTAATTACATTATATGTTGTATGGAGTTTGAGTAGAGACTCTGAAGTCGGCTACACCATAGTAAAACCCGGCAGCAGCCATGAAGCGGCGTCGTTCTACGACGACCCTGAAGTTGGTTACACCATTGATAAACCCATCACTAACTGGGATCAAAAAAGAAGAGAATGGCTAAAGCATAACCCAACATTTGCACCTTCGAGTGGTGTGCTCTTGGTCACTGGCTCACAGCCACAACCCTGCAACAATCCCTCTGGAGATCATTTGCTGCTAAGGTTACTTTCCTCATTAATTATAAGTATATCATTTTCCTTATTTACATGAGTCTATAAATCTGCGAGTTTATTTCATAAATCGTCATGTATCTTTGTCCGAGTCCAATATTATTTTTTTTTTTAATTTTACTTTATCAATTTTGGCTATTTGGTATTAATTTTGGTCCGTTTTGTCAGAAAATTTTGAATATTTGCTTGAAATTTTTTATGAAAATTCATTTCATAAATCGTCATGTAAATTCATATTTACTTAATTTTGAATATTTGTACAATATATATACCTAACACTTCGAAGCATCCAACTCATCGTATTGCTGTTTTCAATTTCTCAATATGATCACTGTCCATGGAAATTAAATAAATGAATTAATTTTCATCATTTCTACAAGTTCGAGCTTTTAGATGAGACGAAATTCTTTTATTGTATCAGAGCTTAATTAGGCTCGCCCAGATCCTGAGCTCTACAAGTTCGAGCTTTTAGATGAGACGGAATTATTTCAATTACCACAACTTTGGAAATTTCATTTTTGTGAACGAATCACTCATTAACCTCGAGCTTTTAGATGAGATTAAATTCTTTCAATCACCACAACTTTGGAAATTTCATTTTTGTGAACGAATCACTAATTAACCATTCACGAATTTGTACTTAATCTTCGTTGATTTTCAGCCATTTCTTGGTGAGTTGGAGGTTGCATCCTATATCAAACTCTTCGTTTGTCCAATTGTAAATCTATTGTGATACAATGTAATGATTAACTCTGATTTTTTGGAGATGATTTTACTATTTAATTCAATTTTGATTGTAAATTCACCATTTTAGACTCAAATTGAGTCCAAGAAATGGAGATGGTTAAATATTTTGGTCGCCTAATATTATGAATTTTTTCTGCAGGTTTTTCAAGAATAAGGTTGATTATTGCAGGACCCATGGGTACAAAATCTTCTACAACAATGTATTTATGCAGCCGAAAATGCGATGGTATTGGGCCAAGGGCCCAATCCTGAGAGCTGCTATGGTGGCACATCCCGAAGTCGAGTGGCTCTTCTGGGTCGACTCGGACGCCGTGTTCACAGACATGGACTTCAACATTCCATTCGAGAGGTACAAAAATCATAATCTCGTTGTCTACGGTTGGCCCGACAGAATTTACAAGGGAAAGAGCTGGGTTTCTCTAAACGCCGGCGTTTTCCTACTTCGAAACTGCCAATGGTCGATGGATTTCTTGGATATTTGGGCCCACATGGGCCCAATGAGCCCAAATCACACAAACTGGGGCAAAATCTTAAAATCGATTTTAACAGACATGAGTTGGGAAATAGCGGACGATCAATCCGCGATGGTTTATTTGCTTTTGGGAGGGAAAAAATGGCGAGATTTGACTTACGTGGAAAATGAGTATTACTTGAGTGGTTATTGGCTTCACATGGTTGATAAATATGATGACGTAGAGATACAGAAGGGGGTGCGGCGGCGGGCGGAGGCGGCGAGGTACTTGACGGTGGAGAATGGGCGGCGGGGACGACCGTTTGTGACGCACTTCACGGGGTGTGCCCCGTGTAGTGGGGCCCCGAATCCAGTGTTTGAAGGGAATTCTTGTAGGGTGGGGATGGAAAAAGCGCTTAATTTTGCAGATAATCAGGTACTAAGGAATTATGGATTTGTGCACCCGGATATAGGAAATGGCTCCCATGTTGCTCCTTTGTCGTTTGATTGGTGAGAGTATAGAAAATAATGGGGCAATTAGGGGTGTATATTAATGGTTCATGCGTAAGATGATGTAATTTCAGTCTAAGATAAAGGTATTGCAATAAATTTGAAGAGAAAATTAAATTTATATAATTTCATCAATTGAGTTTTGATTATTATTTGATTCGTTCGTGTAAAATGTATTGTGAAAGATATGAATGATGAGACTTTTTTTAAGATATACTAAAAAACGAAATTACAAAAAAAACATTGATAAAGATATTCTTTTCGTAAACTTGGAAGTTTATTGGAAAAGGCTTTTGAATAAATGGCCGGTAGCCTTTGAATCTGCAAAAAAAAAAATTAGGCCGTAAAGAGCTCATCGTGTTCAAATTTAAAAAATTCTAGAGAAAATTATAATGTGTTATCTTTGAAAAATTAAATGAGTAGTTATTGCTTATTGTTCAAATAAGGATCAAGAATCATCTTTCGATAAGTAATGTGGTGTATGTATGTAGGAGCTATCACTGGAGCAACTTTCTTGATCGGGGATGTGACATTGAAGGGGAAAAATAGTATTTTCGGCTCTCTAGATTCTCAGTAAATTCTAACCACATTAGTAATAAGGATGTAACATTTTATGTTGTTCCATTTGGTAGTTGTTCATTTTACATTTTGACATAAGAAGTGATATTGCACCTTCGTGTCATAGTGAGTGTGTCACTGGCGAACTCTCAAAGCCTTGTTACTTTTTCTTTTTATCAGTAAAAAATATTTTATTTACTTGAGTATAAGACAATACCCAAAAATGCAAATTTTCAGAGTTTTAGAAACATAGAAAAGGCATAGGATTTACAAACCAATCTTTCAAAGAGAATTCTCCTATCACATTGACTTTAGATGAATACCAACTCCAAAAGTGTCCTTTGATTTCGTCAATAATCTTGTTCGCTGAGAAAGTTGTCCCCTTAAAGATCTTCTTGTTTCTTCAATTCCATATAGCCCAAACCATACAAATTCAAAGGATGACGGCTATCTTACTCCCTCCTTTTCGGGGAAAATCCAAAAATGAAGAAGGAAATGATTGTTGATGTGATTGTTGAGAGCAACGGGAGTGTCAAGCCATCCATAACAAAAGTTCCATACCTTTGAGGTTTCCGTGCATTCCAAAAAAATGTGGTTTTGCAGTTTCGGGAGTAGAACCGTAGAGGGGGCAACTTGTAGAAGTAGAATTTGGGATGATGTTTCTTCTTGCCAAATTGTCAAACGTCGGTAGCATATTCCAAAGGAGTCTTCATGCCATTATTGGCCCTTTAACTGGGGCCACCTTGTTCTCAAAGTCTTGTTACTTGTACAATTGCAATCCAATTATGTGATTTGGTGTGTGAGAGAGACAAAATTGAACTAACAAACAATAGAAAACTTGTCGGGCATTATCGGTGGAGAAATTAAAATTAGGGTTGTCACCCAATGCAAATCAACGAATGTGGCGCGGGGAAGAAGAGGGCACAATTAAGGGTGAAATAAAGCAGAATAAAATTAAGGGCGCGATTATCCACACCCATGAATTTGCTTAGTTCACCCACTTTTTATTTTTTTACAAAAATACCCCTAACATAAAATACTAATATACCCTTTGCAATTAAAAAAAATATATTACACTTACTAAGCACACCCAACCCAAAATCCCATGAAGGTGGTTGCAATATAAGATCAAGTCACCTCGATCATCTGCTTTATACTCTTGAATTAAAGAGCAACCACCTCTTCCATCTTGAACTTTTGCTCACCTAAAGTCCTTATAACTATCATTTGTTTCTATAAAGTTTCAATGAGATTAAGGTAACCTATGACAAATGTGGCGGAACAGAAATGTTGATCGACAGGTGGCTGAATTGGACAAGGGGGTGCTATTTGGGTTATAATTGTAAATTATAAAGGGGGTGTATTAAGAAAATTTTAAAAATATAAAATATACAGTGGGTTAATTTAACAGTGGGTGTACGTAAATTCGTGGGTGTGGATAGCACGCACCCTAAAATTAAAGCAGGCTAAATAAATTAAAGGCTCGCTGAATAAAATTAAGTCAAAATCACTAAATTATCCACGCAAATCTTACACAATAAGGGGGAAAAATGACTAAATTTTTTTAATATGATTATGAATTTTTCAATTATAAAAAAATTATGTCCTTAACTAGTAAAACTGTCTAAGACTTGCCTACAACTTTTTCTAATTATATAGTCATCTTCATTCCTCAAATTATCTAAAAATATATTGTTTATAAAATTATCTACAAATAAACTTATACATTAACAGTTCTGATATGGAGCCTAATAGCTTATGTGGCATTCTCAAACTAAGCTATAAACTATAAACCGTAAACCCTAAACCATCAACCGTTCGGACCGGGTGAACCATGAACCACTTGAACCGATTTTGAGTCGGGTTGAGTTGGGTTCGGACCGGGTAAAAAATCTATTAGGCTCCATAAGGAGCCCAATATTAGACGTCATATCAAAATCATATACATGAATTACATTTCTTTAAACGACACTGAGATATTTTATTTAATATTAAGAAGATATTTTATTCTGATGGAAGTGAACTAATATTACAAACTACACCAAGCTCTCTTATTTATACAAGATACACTGACAGTAACCTAAAACGTGTTATACAACTAATAAATTAAGCAAACAAACGTATTCTGGTTGTGAGCCCAATAATAAATGGTTGTAAGCCCCATATAAGTAAGCCCAACATTATTCAGTTAGCCCTATATAATAAGTATAAGCCCAACACCCCTCCTCAAGTTGGCCCAAGGCTGAAATTGAGAGCCTAATTTTGATGAAAATATTAATGATCTGTGCATAATTTTTTTTTTTTTCGGATAGATGTTAGTAGTTAGTACACCAAGCACTCAAACATTCTACAAATTCACCAAGCCACCTTATAACTCCCATACTCCAATTCGTTCCCAAATGGAATCGAATTTAAGTCTCTCACTCAATTGAGGAGTCCAGTGGCCAGGTGGGCTAAGCCATCTGATTTAATAATCTGTGAATAATAATAAATCGAATAAGGATAGACCCTCTTTCAACTTGTCTCTGATATTGTGACAATCAACGTAATGCATAGCAGCAATAGAGGTTATGTGTTACTCATGATCTTTTATGTTAGAAGACATTATGTCACTTCCACTACTTTAAAGTTTAAACCTCTTAGGCTATGTTTATCGGTGGTTCGTATTACACGTTCACCGCAAAAGACAAAAAAAAAAAAAAAAAAAAAATCAAAATTTATATAAATCGGACGAACCGTTCATTGCACCGAACCGAGTTCATGTATTGTTCCCAGATATGCATGTGACATGTGGCATATTATGGTTAGTTAATATAAATTTTATTTGAATATATTTTAAAATTGTATTTTAAGATATTATTATTTATATAAAAAGATAAAAATTATATCAAAATTCTCAACTTTTTTTCTCTACAAATATAGATCAATATTGATATATTTTGAATCACAATATCTTATTCTTTATTTTCCATTTAAATTTATATTATTTCTCCTTTTTTTTTTGTTTACTTTTCTATCAAATAAATGTTGAATGTTTAAATATATATTAAATTGATTATAAATTACATATAATTATTAAATAATTAAAAAATTAATTTAAATTGGGCTAGGTGATTGATAAAGTGTGAAAAAAAATGATATTGAATTAAGTTGAAGATTATTTTATTTCATGTAAGCTAAAATTGTAACATATTTAGTCATTTATGTAACTTATTTACTAATTGTAATTTTCAATATCATATTCTTTCTTTTCTCTTCTATTTTTTATCATTTTTATCATAATTCAAAGTCATTTTTGCGCATTTATTTGTAACTTGATATATTTATTTATATTTTTTTATTTAATTTATTTTATTGAGATTGTAATTTATTTTAAGTGTATAATAATTTATTTTTATTATAATTACGGATTTTGAATATCAAGTAATTTAATATATCACCTTATTAATATAATAAAATTTGATTATAGATGAATATAATTATTAAATAGTGAAAAAGAAAATTATTTTATTAAGAGATTGGGTTGTGGATGTTTGTTGATAAAGTGTGAAAAAATGAGATGAACTGAATTGTAAATTGTATAAGTGGAGGAGAGATAAATGAATTATTTATTAATTGATTGGATTTCGAGTGTTTGTTGATAAAGATAGGCTTACATTTTATTTTAAATAACATATTTAAAAATACAAGAATATAATATTTTATAGAAAAATATTAACCTTTTGTACTTTTTAATACTTTAATGGCTGAACCGTCCTCACAAATTTTCTCCCTGCAAGTCTGCAACAACCGAGCAAGACAGGAATGTAAACGACTAAAACAAAATCACGTTTCACCCAACTAACACAAAATAGTGATTTGTAAATTAAAACTAATCATAAACTAACACATAATCTGAATTTAATGTGATTCATTGTTTCTGTATAACGTCTAGGACATGCACATACCAAAAGAAGACAAAAAATCTAGATAATAAATATTAGCTCCAATATTATGAAAATAATGAACATTAACACCCAACTTAACTTATTTCATGCAAAAACACACCTCAAACAAACAATCAAACATGAGAAGCTTATAGAAAGGATTGACAAAGCTTTACATAAATGATCCATCTACAAGTTCAACTACATATTAAAAAAGAGCAGAATAATGCTTCCACTTGAATTAAAACAGTACTAGTATCCTTTTTCTATGATTTGCCACCATTTTCACAACTTACATGCATAAAAAAGGTCTTGCGCGACACTTCACATTTGGGACGGGTATAATTTAGGAAAACAGTTTCAACATTTTGAAAGGAATGAATAATAATATGTGCTAATTTATTTAAATGGGAAAATATATATATATATATATTTGGGCGGAGTTTGTCACTCAAAAAAATATGAATGGATTAACACCCATGTGATCAGGTTATATACACGATAAATTTGGCAAGTCTCATTAATGAGATGCCTACGCTAGCAAGTTTTAAAAAATCCGAATAAGAGAAGAAACGGTCTCATGGGACACGGATGTTTCTCTTTTGCCTAAAAGCTAACCAATAATAAAGTTTGTTTCCCTTAAAAAAATAAAATAAATAATAATAATAATAATAATAAAGTTTGTTCCTTTTATTTTTAAACAGAAATTATCATCTTCTACATTTTATACACGTCAGTAGTTCATTTGCTTTTGAAAAATATCCAGAACAATAAGTTTTGTTGACTAAAGACCCGGCGGCTTGGCTTGCTGCGTTAATATCGTCAATTTCCAAATCACATAATAATGTAACAAATTTCCAAATCAAATAATAATGTCACAGATCTTAAAATAACTATCCAGTTACGAGAGCGTCAGGTTCCATACCCAATAATAACTCCCTTTCCTTATATTACTAATTAATTCTCTCAATTACTCCCTCATTAATTTCTTAATTACTCAAAATCCCCCATTTGAAAAATCTTACCCAAAACAAGAAAACAAAATCCCCACTCACTCACACACACATAAATTTTAAAAAAAACATCTCCATTCTCAATTTCTCATCACTCAAAACCCTCGAAGAAAAACAGCAATGGCCGCTAAACCCAATCTCCAAATTAAACCCTCAATTTTTCTGAGAGACATAAAACTCTGGATTTTAGCCGCGGCTTCAATTCTCATTCTCTGTGCCCTGTTTTCCATAACCGATTCGTGGCCAGGTTTATCTTCCTTCTTATCAAAGCCCAAAACCCCGATCAACGGTCGAGATCAAAAACCCCTGATCAAAACATTCTACGATGACCGTGAAACCGGTTACACCGTAGATAAACCCATGATCAACTGGGACCAAAAGAGAAAACACTGGCTCAAACACCACCATCAAACCACGCCGTTTAATTCCGTTCTCGTTGTAACAGGGTCTCAGCCTTCTTCGTGCAAAAATCGGGCCGGAGATCATTTGTTACTCAGATTTTTTAAGAATAAAGTCGATTATTGTCGAATTCATGGCTACAAAATCTTCTACAACAACGCTTTTTTCGACCCGGAAATGCGGTCTTTCTGGGGCAAAATTCCGATTTTGCGGGCCGCAATGGTGGCCCACCCGGAAACAGAGTGGCTATTCTGGGTCGATTCGGATGCAATTTTCACGGATATGGATTTCGTGATTCCGTTTGAAAGGTACAAGGCTTTTAATTTCGTCGTCCATGGCTGGCCCGATTTGATCTACGAGAAAAAGAGCTGGGTCTCGTTAAACGCCGGCGTTTTTCTGATTCGAAACTGTCAATGGTCGATGGATTTTTTGGATGTTTGGGCCGGAATGGGCCCGAAAAGCCCGGACTACGAAAATTGGGGGAAAAATCCTGAGGGACACTTTGACGGACAAGATGTATCCAGGGTCCGACGATCAGTCGGCCCTCGTTTATTTGCTTTTAAAAGGGAAAAATAAATATCGGAAAATGATCTACGTGGAAAATGGGTACGCGTTGCATGGCTATTGGCTGTCGATTGTGAAGAGATTTGATGAAATTGGGAGAAAGTATGAGGCGGCGGAACGGGGGGTGCCGCGGCGGCGGCACGCGGAGGCGGAGAGGGAGGGGTACACGGCGGTGACGGAGGAGGAGTGGCGGCGGCCGTTCGTGACGCATTTCACGGGGTGCCAGCCGTGTAGTGGGGACCACAATCCGGCGTACGAGGGGGATTCGTGTGCGGTGGGGATGGAAAGGGCGCTGAATTTTGCGGATAATCAGGTGATTAGAAATTATGGATTCGTGCATCCGGATATAGGGAATGGATCCCGAGTTGTTCCGGTGCCGTTGGATTTTCGTGGGGGTGGATTTGACCGATTGAGCTAAAGATATTTTGTAGAATGAGATTTTACTTTTCTCTTTATACAGTTTAGCAAACGCATATGCACACACTTTTTCTCAATGAAATTTGGCAAACAGTTTTAGTTTAATTTATGTGGATCGTATATAGTAATTCTCCAATTTTCGAGTTGAGAATGATTTTGATTCTCCAGTAAATTTCAACATTTCCGCCTTCGATTTTGAACCAAAATCTCTCGTGTTGAAGGAGAATAAAATCTATTGGAGTTTTATACCCAAGGATGAAAAGTCCAATATGTTCGCGATATGATATGTTGTGAAATTTGTTTATCTTAAAGTTGATTTTTTTTTTTTTTTTACAGGTATGACCCTTCAATTATCATAATTAATATATTTTTATAATATAAGACATACCATTTAGTTATATGTTTGTGATATGATATGTTGTGAAACTTGTTTATCTTAAGGTTGATTCTTTTTTTTTTACAGGTATTACCCTTCAGTTATCATAACTAATATATTTTTATAATATAAGACATACCATTTAGTTATCACTATTAATTAAGGATGAAAATATCGCTATAGCAGAACACATCGCAACCTTAATTTAATAGATATATAAATATCGCAGTTTTTTAAGAAAATATAGCTATAGAAGGACACATCGCAACCTTAATTTAATAGATATATCGAAAATTTTGTTGAACTTTTGAAATTTGTATATTAAATTTTATAAATCATTATAACATATTATACATATATTTCTTTTAACATCAAACTAAATTGACATGCATGGTTAAAGCAATTATATTAATAATAAATCATATAAATAATGTTCAATGTATATTAACAAATTATCTCTTTCAATATAATAAATTATATAATTCTACATTTTACTATGAATGCACAGTGCATCTAAATGCACACGAGACTCATTCATTATGTTCTCAATGTTCATACATAATTATTTACTACTTTTACAAATGAAACGAAATAGTATTATTTTTTACATGGCAAATATTAACGAAACAATACCTACTACATGTCAAAATATCAGTTGAGAAAAAAAAAAAAAATATTTTATAGCGCAAGACATGGTACCTTTTCATAAAAATGAAAAGAGTAACACTCTTGTGAAATATTGCACTATAATATTATATGGGGTTTAAATTTTTTATAGTTTTTTAATTTTGCTTCATTTTGAAATTGGTCTCAATTGTTATGACTTTTTGATTTTGGTCCTGTAAGTTATCAAAAATTTTGAAATTGGTCAACCTGTTGTAGCAGACCACCAAACAGGTAACCGCCACCTATATAATTATTTTGTTTTTTTCTTTAATTTTAAAATGTCACCTAAACTTTTTTAATCCAAATAATTTGTGTTGAAATTTTTTTCGTATTTTTTTAGGAAGGGAGAGTGGTTTTTTACTTTTATTAATTATTTTTTTTTTTTGGGTCAGTTTAGACCCAGTAAATCGACCCGATTCACTTTATCTTTTAATATATAAATTATTTTAAAACCGACCTAAAACCCGACCTAAATTATTAGGATGAAATTAAAGAGAAAAATAACATAATTACATATGTGGTGTTTACCTGCTTGATAGCCTGTTGCAGCAGCTAGCAGATCCAATTTCAAAATTTTAGGAAACTTACAAGACCAAAATCAAAAGTCAAAACAATTGAGACCAATTTCAAAACGATACAAAGTTAAAGAACTACAAAAAATTTAATCCCGTATTATGTGCAATACATTATAGTTAAGATAATTTTTTTAAAAAAAATTCACGGGATGGGTTGGACGAGGGTCGGGTAGGGCGGGCAAAGGCTGTGGGCTTCAGTTGGGCGAATGAATAAATATTTATAGAATGATATATTTATCAAATATGTGTTGTAGTCTAATGGTTCATGTCCATTGTTAATATATTTGATCGCAGTTTCAATTCTTATTGAACACATAATTTTTAAAATATTTTTTATCAAGTTTTATGTGTTACTACATTATTATATTGAAATAACTCAATATCTTACGTAACACGTATTATAACATTACGTAACACATAAAATGTTCATAAGATAACATGGGTCACAAGGTAACACATTGTGGTTCATGTAGTAACACATGAGTATTCACATAGTATTACGACGATATGTATACAGTGTTACATATTACTAAAAAAACATGTGTTGCTACATGAACAAAAGAGTGTTACCCTATGAAGAAAAATGTATTACCACATGAACACAGTACAAGTGCGAAAAGAAATCCCCAGTCCAAAATTACAGATTTAAAGAACAACTTGATGCGTTACTACATGAACAAAAGAGTGTTACTCTATGAGCAAAAGAGTGTTACCACATGAACAAAAATCAGTACAAGCGCGAAATAAAATCCCCAATCCAAAATTACAGATTTAAAGAACACCGTGAGAAGGGTGCAGAAGGATCTAAAAGACTGCATCACAAAGTATTCATATAGTATTATGACGACATGTATACAGTGTTACATATTACTAAAAAAAACATGTGTTGCTACATGAACAAAAAAGTGTTACCCTATGAAGAAAAACATGTTACCACATGAACAAAACCAGTAAAAGCGCGAAAAGAAATTCTCAGTCCAAAATTACAGATTTAAAGAACAACTTGATGTGTTACTACATGAACAAAGGAGTGTTACCCTATGAGCAAAAGAGCGTGTTACTACATGAACAAAAATAAGTACAAGCGCGAAATAAAATCTTCAATCCAAAATTACAGATTTAAAGAACAGCGTGAGAAGAGTGTAGAATGATCTGAAAGACTGCATTACAAAATTGTGAGAAAAAAGAACGGAAGGACCTGTAAATTTGTCAGGATGAGAAAACTGAAGAAAAGCAAATAGAATATGGAAGAATTTGAATAAGGAAGAGAAAAAAGAAAAAAGAAGAGCAAGAGAAGAGAAGGAAAATTCTAGAAACACACCGATAGAAAGAAGAATTCGGAAGTGCCGCGAGGAAGAAGAACCCTACGTGAAGAAGAAGAATTCGGAAGCGCGGATCAAATGGGTCTAACTTGACCCGCAAAATTAATATTGGGCTGAAATTGCACATATGACTTATATGCAATATTGCATACAAGTTTTTACCTTCTTATATATATATATATTACATCTATATTTATAACGTATTATTTTGAATGTTGACCAATAATACTTCATAAATTAAACAATACTAAATTATAACTCTGCGTAGTACGTGGGTAAAAAAAATATATTATAGAAATAGTATCAGATTTTTTTTAATAGTCAAAATGCACAACTAAAAATATATTATATTTAATCATGCATATTAACAATAAAAATATGATTATAAATAAAATAAATTAATCAAACTTAATAAATGTGAAATATTTAACCTAAATTAAAATTAATCATGTAATACTATTTTTTTTTTTTTAGAAACAAAATCAATTCTAATAAAACTAATAATTCAAATTAAAAATTGAATAATACTCCATAAGATACCATAAATAATCTATTGTGCAAAAATTGAGTATTTTAGAATAGAGTGATTAGAAAGATGATGATTGATTCTCAATTAGTAGATAAAGGATTCAAAGACTACTTTTGACCTTATTAAGTATACTAAAAATTAACTCCTCCCGTTTAAAAATAAATAATGTTTTAGATTTTATTGGTGGAATTAAAAAGTGTAATATAATAATAAATTTGTACTTAATTAATGCTACATTTCGTAATTTTAGGTTTTCATAAAATTTATTTCTTTCCCATATCTATATTCCATGAATTCAGAAAGGTAAAATTGGAAAAAAGGTGAAAAAAAAAAATCTGAAACAAATTTACGCACAGGGATGTGATGCTAAAAATCATTTCTATTTAAACGGAAAGAGCATTACCTTATATATCATAGTATAATATTACTTTTAAAACATAATATTATCTTGTCAAAAAAAAAATTATATTATATAGGAAATTTTGAAGAACATGCCCATCAGAATAAGGGTTAACAATTTTGTGCATATTTTATTGAATTTATCCTGAAAACTTAATATTCATCACCCCCTGTTGTTGGCACGTCCATTTCGGACGAATCTAGGGACAGACGGTATATCAGATTGTCCGTCTCTCTAATCCCATCAATTTGGTAATTTCAATTGATCATTTTATGTACAACTTCACGAATTTAAGTTCAAGTGATTCAATCACATCACCTTCATCGCACCAAAATTCGATCATCTCCGACTACTAGGAGGTCAAGTCAAACATCAAATAATTATAGTAAAACATGTTAATAAATAAATAATCAATAAAAATGGCATCTTTTTTTAATAAAGATTAAGTGTCCGCTTGGTTGGGGGTAATGGAAGTGAGTAATGGATATCATTTCTATTGATGTTGCTTGATAGTTTTGATACACAAGTAATGATAATAGAAGTGAGCAATTGTTTACCTCACTCACTATCAACTTATCTCACATGATATTCATTGTTCATGTTCTAACCAAACAATAACAATGTAATCAATAACTCTCAGTGATTGACCCCTCAGTGATACTCATTACCATTATCATTCTCGGGTCATAATACCAAGCGGGCCTAAAAATCATCCGCTACATATTATAGTCTCTCCCTTATCAAACAAACAAAAAAAAAACTTTAAGAAAATTAATTACATTAATCAAAAGATGGACACACACTTTTTGAATTTGAAAAATGGGAATGCTAAATTTGAGAGTGCGCTCATACATATGAGAAATTAAAATGGTGGTATAATTGTGGCTGGAATTCCGGCCACTTAATTGATGCCCACTTTTGCTTTTATTTCCCCTTTACTTTTTGCAGTGTATTGTCTTTTTAGTGTGGAGTAATAACCGGTAATTAAGGGAAGTAGTCACTCCTCTAGTCTCGGGCATATTAGTGGAATATATTCATTGATTTGGGATACACATCCAATTCTTGGCCGACATATTTTCAGTATTTTGTATTTTTCCATCTATTTCAAATTATGACCAAATTTGTTTTCCACTCTTGCATACTACTTATCAGTTATCACTACATTCTATGATAAGATGTCTCTTTAAGTGCATTTTCACCATATTATCCAAGTAATTACTCACTAACCCTACACATTTTTCATTTTGATTTCTAACGAATTTCCATACTCTTATCATTTTTCATAGCCTTTTGTTAGAGTATATGTTCATTGAATGGTAGCAGATGCTTACTGGGTATATTCAGAGTTGGTCTCATAAGAATTTTTCTGTAACAGATTTGGTCCCATGTTCTTTTTTGGTCCTTTTTCATTCGATTTTTATTTAACATTTTTTGTCTCAAGAGAATTTTCAAAAAGTAATTTTGGTCTCAAAGTTTCTTCTTTTTTTTTTTTTTTTGCTTGTAAAATCTTTTGGGACCATTTTTGTTATAAAAAAATGACAAATTGCAAAAAGAGAACTTAACTTTACCACTTATTGCACTTTAAGGACCGAACTTTCGTCTTTTGCAGGGCAGGTACCAAACTATGAAATTGTTGCAAAAAAAAGACTTTGGGCAATTTTAAGGATAAAATAGAAGGTATCTTTGCAATTATGTATTTGAAGCCTTTACAACCCTAAATTAAAAAAAAAAAAAAAAAATTCATGACGGCAAACACAATCACGACAAACACATTAGTCATCACAACAAACACAATTACATATTTCATGGAACATCAGTCTTCACGAATTCACGGCAAACACAATTCGGTTCACTCCGCTCATTCTCCATCTTTGTGTTCTTCTCCTTTGTAGAAGTCAAATAGGTTGGAGAATATGAAATCACAATTAACTCTTGTTTAAGTGAAAACGCCTAACACTTTTAAGTGAAAGTAACTAATACTTAAAAAAAGGGGAGAATAGAAAAGGAAAAAAAAAAAGGGGGGAGTAATCCTTGTTTCGTTCTGATCCGGTTTCGTTATAATCGAAAATTCGTTTCGAACCGTACCGAAATTTCGGTATGAATACGGACACTCTAATTTTAAAATAATCAAATTTCGATAAGGAAACAAATATTTTCAAATATTCGATTTGGTCCATACCGTGAACGCCCTTGATTGCTACTCCTAAAATGATCAACAAATATTGTTGCATGTTTTTCAATTTTCCTACATATACTTAATTACTATAAAAGGGCATCAATTTACATAGACCTCCCACTGGCCAATATCAATAATGGAAGTTCAACTCCAGGAGATGTATACAACCGATGAATTACATAAAATATGAAGACGAATGATGAAAAACACACACACCATGATTTGAATTTAATATCAAAATTAAATTTGATACTCATTGAAAAAAAATAGCACCCATTATTTTATTTTATTTTTAAAAATGAAATCCTTTTTTATGAATTACTATACCTTCATCCCCAAAGTCCACAATACACACATGACTATAAGTCTATACATAAGATGTACACGACCTCAATAAGATGTACATAGAAACTAAACCTTTTTTACAAAATACTTAGCCACACCAAAAGTCTAGCGCTGGAAATTAGCTTCACTCCAAAATGCAGAATATGAAAACAAAATTGGGCGACCAGGTAATACAACAGGTATGCACATAACATCAGGTGGTGTCCGTGAAGACTGATGTTCGATGAATTATGTAATTGTGTTTGTTGTGTAATTTGCTATGATGACTAATGTGTTTTTGTCGTGATTGTGTTTGCCGTCATGAATTTTCTTTTCTTTTCTTTTTTTAATTTAGGGTTGTAAAGGCTTCAAATATAAAATTACAAAGATACCCTCTATTTTATCCTTAAAATTGCCCAAAGTCATTTTTTTGTAACAATTTCATAGTTTGGTATCTGTCCTGCAAAAGACGAAAATTCGGTCCTTAAAGTGCAATAAGTGGTAAAGTTAAGTCCTCTTTTTGCAATTTGTCCTAAAAAAAAGGATCATTTTGAAAAGCTGGTATTTTTTTATGGGATTACATTTACAATTTAACCGATGCTTATTATATTTTGGATTATTAAGGTATTTAACGAGGTAGTGGGCTAGGCCTTTAAAATATATCCAATAGAGATTATTATTACAGCCCACTTCTAATAATTACATAAGATACTATAAATTATATAATTGTAAAGGTCCATAGAGCCCACTGATACTTTTTGCAAAGGCAAAATTAAATACACCGTATTTGATTAAAATAGAAAAATCTTAAAACTCAACCTGAGGCCCCGGCCACTTATATTGCAATGTAGAAATTTAGAATGGTTCAAAAGTTTGTTGTTTGACGCCGTATTTTGTTACATGATTTACGTTTGGTTGTCTCTTGTGTTGTAATACACATTAGTGTCGAATTTCAATTGGATGATAAATACAAGAAAACTACGAGAAAATTGACACTTAGTGATATTCATCCCTATCACTTTTATAACTAAAAAAATTTAATGACATTCTAACAATTTTTAATAATAAAAGTTAAAGATAGTTTCTTCTTATTATTAAAAAAATTATCTAGAAAAATTATAATGACAAGTGACAACATTTTGTTATTAAAGGTCGATTTTTTTATAGTATAAATCTTGTCTGAGACGGCCTCACAATAATACGTAACATAATTTGAGAAAGATAATTTAATACTTTGAGGAGATTGAATCATGTTATTTGCCCAAACACAACGACAATGCATGTGGCATTTGTTAGGAATTAAGAAAAACAATTTTGAGAAACAGTTGCGAACTTGCCAACATTTTGTAAATAAATGTTTTTTTTTTATGATAAATTTTGTAAATAAATGTATTGCCCATCTTCTAATTACGAGCCCAAAGATGATACTCAAATTTTACTTGATGCAATGCCTTATCATGTCCACTGGATTTTTTTTTTTTTTACTTTGAATTAATCATTTAAATTATTACACGTTTATAATTTAATTGAGAAATAATTAAATATATATCACATGTACCTATACTAAATATCTAAAAGATGTTATATATTATATATTAAAAGTGGAGCAAAGAAATTAAAGTGATGCATGGGAAACACATGCACTTTGTGGAGATAAGGCTCTTAAATATGGATCACATAAATGAAGAACCGTACGTGGCAGACGAAGCTCGTGTTTGCATATCCCGTCAATCATGCACTACTTTTATACCAAAAGTTTGAAATTGCTTTATTTTAATTTCCCTTTTAAGTTTTACCATACACAATCACAGGAAACGGCATAAAAAGCAGGGCACCATCATTTGCATGTATATATGACCACATCAACTTATTCAACCTTTGTTTAATTATAATTGCATGATGGCATGTCAGTTGTTAATGCGATCGATGTTACAGTACTCCCATCATGTACTACAAAAAGACGTATTATTACTCATACATAAACATGAATACACACACTCATATGCATACATCGATCTTGGTATTGATAAAATATTTTTCTAGTAAATAAGTATCTTCACAAATACACACTTGGGCTTGGACAGCTGTGAAAAATGATCTTGGAGAGCTGTTATAACCGTTCTCCAAGTAACAGCTGTCCAAGCTTGGACAGCTGATAAAAAACTGTTGTCCAAGAAATCGCACTTGGACAACGATTTTTAACCACATTGCAAGTTTTCACTTGGAGAGCGGTTTTCAACCGATGTCCAAGCATATATACTTGGACAGCGGTTTTTAACCGCTCTCCAACACTTTTTTTTTTTTTTTTTTTAAAAAAGCATATACACTTGGACAGTGGTTTTTAACCGCTCACCAACACTTTTTTTTTTTTTAAAAATCAATTTTTAGGCACCCACCAAGCATCTCGTATATAAGCCAACAAGTCCCCCAATTAATTGAGGCAATTATTCACTCCCATGGGGGACCGAACACGAGACCTTGGGCGCTGAAAGGATCAATCAATTCCGAGCAAAGACTTGGCTTCCTCAAGTTTACTTAATGAAATTAATTATATATGTTCTAAAAATCGTTTTTTCTTACAACTTTTTTTTTAAATTCTTTATTTCAATTATCTTATTTATTATTTCAATCACATTTTTATATAATAATTTTTTTATATAAATTTAAATTTAAATTAAATTAAAATTATATTTTTTACTTGTACTTTTTTTAACTACCTTTCTTTTAAACTTGTAATACTTTTCCTTCTAAACAATTAATAATTTTCTATCAAAATAATATTTTTCTTTAAACAAGTAATACTTTTTCATCTAAACAAAGCAATATTTTTCTTTAAACAAGTTATATTTTTCTATCTAAACAAGTAATATTTTTCTATTTAAATAAGTAATATTTTTCTATCTAAATAAATAATATTTTTCTATTTAAACAAGCAATAATTTTCTATCTAAATAAGTAATATTTTTCTTTAAACAAGTAATACTTTTTCATCTAAACAAGTAATACTTTTCTTTAAACAAGTTATACATTTCTATCTAAACAAGTAATATTTTTCTATTTAAACAAGTAATAGTACTTTTCTATCTAAATAAGTAATACTTAGACAAAATTGAATTAATTTATAAGAATATTAAATATTATAGGTATTAATTTATAAGAATTAATAGTGATGCAAGTTCGTAAGTGTAATATTATGAATTTAATATTATTAACAAGTTTTACATAAGGGTTTGTGTTAATCTCATTATATAAGACGAATATTAAAAATAAATAACACGAAAATTTAAAGAATAAAATATTTGAATTGTACATAAAAAGAATTTACAAAAACAAAAAAAAAAAAAAAAAAAAAAAAAAAAAAAAAAAAATTAATTCACTTGGAGAGCGGTTATGAACCGCTGTCTAAGTTTTGATCTTAGACAGCGGTTTTTAACCGCTGTTTTTTTTTTTTTTTTTTAAATAGAACCGCTCTTCAAGGGATCACTTGGAGAACTATTCGAAAAAATGGCTGTCTAAATGGAGTTCTTCAAGCTCAAATGTGTAGTAGTGCTTGTTTCATTTAATTCACATATGCCTATGCCTATGCCCATGTGAATGCATGTAAAATCTACATCAGGTATAGTACATGGTCCACACAGAGACCTAAAAATGAAGCTAGCATGGATGGCACCATGCATGGTAGAAGCAGAACCAAGCACATGGATGTTAGGTAATAAATACTGCATCTCTGTGATTCGGTCCTCAAATAGTAATAGTAATTATGAAGATGGAACGACCTCGTTCTGACATTGCAATTCTCATTAAAGACCATTAATTTTCTGCTCAACAATAGTATGGCTTGAATTCACTGCCATCTCTTGTTGGCTGTTGCCATCAAGTCCCACATCTGTTAGTAGTAGTACAACAATGTTTTTTTTGGTAAGAATGAGAGTTTGAATTACAAATAATCTTATAAATTTGACTTTAAATAGATTTAGTTATATATGTTTTTTTATTGTCGATTTAGTCCCAATAATTTTGACAGTGTCTAATTTTAGTTCCAAATCTGTCAAAACAACGTCGTTTTGCCATTTTAATTTGGGGATTTCGGACGGATGTTGTGACTGGACTGCTAAGTGGACTGTCACGTGTATTTTTAAGTGTGTTTGACTAATTTTAATTTTAAAATTTTAATTATATGTCTAAAATTCCAATTTGTTAAAAAAAATATACACCACGTGGCGGCCCGATCCACAAATCCGGCCCCCAAGTAAAAACAAAGAAAAAACGACGTTTTTTCGGTCGATTTGGGACAAAAATATATATAGTCAAAGTTATTGGGACTAAATCGACGACAAAAAAAAAATTATGGGACTAGTCTATTTAAGGTCAAAATTATGTGACCATTTGTGATTCAAACTCGTAAGGAAGAGGTAAAAAATTTCCCCGTATTGTTGGCCTTTTAGTCGGGTGAATTATATATAAATTGAGAGATGAGTCTGAATAACAGACACTTTTGAGATACTCTTGGCCCCTTAGTCAAATGAGTTATAAATCGAGAGATGTGTCTGAATAGTGGTCACTTATTCGGACACTTGTGAGGAGAGAGTCGACATGCACTACAAAAAAATAAAGAATTGCATACGAAATTTTCAAAAAATAGAGGATTACCTAGGGAATATTTCAATTTGCCTAGACATTTTTATTCAAGGTAAAATTTGCCTACGGAATGTAATTCGTAGGTAAATTTATTTGTAAGTCATTTCTAAACCATAAATATAATTGCCTACAAAATGTAAGTTGCCTAGGAAATTATCTTTTGTAGTTAATTAGTTTGCCTAGGAAAATTAGGAATGTGTAGGTAGTTTCATGGTAGGTAATTAGTTTGCCTATGAATTTATTTTGTGTAGGTAACTTTTCATAGATTATTTTAAAAATTGGTAGGCAAATCCTAGGCAATAGTCACTTTTAAGGACCAAATTATTTTTGTAGATGTGTATCAAAACTCTCAAGCAACATCAATAGAAGTGATTTTTATTACTTACTTTTATTACCTCCAACCAAGCGAGTCCTACGTTGTTATAACGCATTCATCTGTGAATATTTAGTAAAAATAAATGACATAATTTGTTTTAAGTTAATTGTGCATGACACAAAGTATAAACTTTTAAATTTTATTTCTTAAAAAAAATCTTTTAAATATACTAATTTTTTTACACATGCGTGGCACGATTTATATAAGTAGTTCGTAACTACTTTTGCATCTATTAATACGCAATTTCACCATAACATTATGTAGTAATAATATAAATTTGTATGTAAAGTGTGGAAAGGTCAAGTGGTTAGGAGGTTTTGGGTTCGAGATACGGAGAAAATAAAATTATTGGGTTCGAAACATGAAGAGAAAAAATGTATTCTCTCTTGTGGTGGTTTCGATTCCGTGGTCCCCTCTTGTAATGGTTATAATTTTAATCTATTATGAGACAAAAAGAATGTATCATGTATCCGATGATTACCTTTTCAATATAATAATAATATAAATTTGTATAGGCAATTACTTGCTAACGCATGCATCTAAAATTGCAACTAATTAGTATATAAATTAAGGGTCCTATTTGTATGACTTGAAAATGATAATGGTAATTGATATCATTGAGGGTCAATCACTAAAAATTATAAATTGCATTGTTATTGTTTGATTAGAACATAAAAAAAAAAAAAAAAAAATCAACAATTCTTTATTTTCTTGTTGTAATTATGATTAAATTATTTTTCATTTCGTAGGCATTTGAAAATTTTGGTAGACAATTCTTTATTTTCTTGTTGTGATGATTAAATTATCAGGACTAATCTCCATAATATTTCAATGAAAATTTGATCCATATGAAGTTCGAATATGTATTGCCCCATAATATTTCAATAAAAATTTATTCAACAAAATTTGAACATGCATTGATCGGGAGACTCTCCCTATACACTGCGGGTCTTAGCACTCAGCTTTTTTCTCGATGGGCTATTAGTACAACAACATTTGCACATCAATTGTGTAAACTCAGTTACAATAAGAAACAATATTATGGAACTAGCTAGCTAGGTTGGGGTTTGGAGGGAGAATCAAGTAAAGTATCAATACAAGTTATACAACAACATCTTCTTTATTTTTATTTGTGCAATTTTGTGTGCAGGCTTTTCCAAGAGTTACGAATAAGACATTAATTGTCTAATTTAAAGACCAAGCTCCAACAGTTATATTGCTAAGATACGAAACAGAATAGCTCAAATGGTTAAAGCACCACTATATAAGTCGTGAGGTCATAAATTCGAATCACTATTTATCCGATAAAAAAAAAAGTTATATTGCCAAGAGGCTAGCAACTGATCAAATGGGTGTTGCAAGATATACAAGAAAAAATTGACACATATACATTCCAGGAATTGTTTTCTCCATTCTGCTTCATTTTTGCTCGAATTTTCTAATTTTATTCTGGTAATTAATTCAAACAGCTTCTCAATATATGGGGTTAATACCGCTGATTGTATTCGTTGTATTTTAAAAGGCGTTAGAGATATTCGTTTTTGATACATTCTTTTCGAACATATGATAAATACTCCTAAAGTGTATTGGGATAAACAAGCCAACAAGCTTAATGCGTCTGAATTTCAATGGAATACATGGTTTTTGGTAAGACATAATATAGTGTTATTGAATATATTGTTTTATACTAATTTTGCGCAATGTTTATTTATTATAATTGTATAACTAACCATGTAATTTTATTTAGAATAATTGTAGATCAAGGGCTTATTTTGAACAAGGAGAGCCACTCTACGATGTTCTTAAATTTTTGTTTGAAGGTACAGTGGATGAGGATGACGATTATCGGAGGGTTATACCGCCGGAAGATTGCCTTGACTTTTATGACCCTATGTCTTTTGCGATGAGGTAAGAACTTCACTTGCTTATTACCTTGAGAATTTAAAAAACAATGGGCAATGGTCTTATGTTAATCAGTCCGAGGGTATCAAAGCTGCTCATGATTACATAAATTGCCAAAATTCCAGCTTACTATATAAATTAAGTTGTTGGACTGGATCTGAATATATTTTTATATTTTAAAATATATAATTTGTTAAAATAAAATATCTTGAACATTTTTTCATAAACAAATTAAGTTTTTAATGATGTTTTTAAGATACAATATAATACATGGTGTACTTCATACATATAAAACTTAATCAAGTTGTTAATGAGAAATAAAATATCTCTGAACATATTTTTTTAAAATTTTAGGCAGTGGAACTCTAACAACTTGAATTATTCATATTTTGATTAATTTATTTTAGTATTAATGTGTATAACAGTATATGAGTAAGTAGATGAAAAAGCACGTAATTTAAATCTTTCTGTTGTAAAAAAGTGAGGGCAATTATATTATTCCCTACTTTAGGATGAAATACTGCAATTTGCCACGAAAAAGGCAACTCTACCATGTCAATATTTTGCATAAACGGCGGATATGTAAAATCAAAATTCCTGATGAATGATACTACAATCAAGCAGACCATACATATCATACTCACATGGACATGTTCAATCGGTCATCATGCATCATGTCTTTGATCATTATCGTATAATTCCCCAAATCTAAGGGCCACCCCATATTATCATACAATCACACAATACTCACTATACATACTACATTTTCCTAATATATATATTGTTTATACAAAGAATTATTTTTTAAAAAAAAAAAACAAAAGAAAAAAGCATAATTCCAAATGGTGCACCTCTACACTAATCCTGACCACCAGGATAATCGAACGGCAGGGAATCCACAGTGGCGGGATCCAGTAAATCCGGATGCACGAACCCGTAATTCCTGACCACCTGATTATCGGCAAACGCCAACGCCTTGTGCATCGCATCGAAACACGTCTGCCCCGAATACATCTGGTTGTGGTCCCCACTACAGGGCTGACACCCAGTGAAGTGCGTAACGAACGGCCTACGCCAGCTCCCCCTTCCGTACCCAGCATCCTTAAGGTGCTCCTCCCACACCCTACCATAACCCTCGCTCACAATCTCAGCGTGTCTCCGCCTCAACGCCGGCACTTTTTTCTCTATTTCGGTGTACCTCCGGGTGACGTTATCAAACGACGCCCCCACAATTTCCACCCAATACCCCTCGAAATAATACTCGCTCTCAACGTACATTTTGTTCCCCCATTTTTCCTTTTCGTTTAAAAATAAATAAATCAAGCCCGACTGGTCGTCCGATTCCGGGAAAATTTTATCTTTGAAAGTGGAGCTTAAAATTTCGCCCCATTTGTTATAATCAGGCGACTGTGGGCCCATCCGGGCCCACGTGTCCAGAAAATCCATGGCCCATTGGCAGTTACGTATCAGAAAGACGCCGGCGTTGATGCTGGTCCAGCTCTTCGTCTGTTGGGCCAGGTGGGCCCAACCGTGGACAACGAAGTTGTGGGCCCGGTACCGGTCCAGCGGGAGCGTGAAGTCCATATCGGTGAACGCCGCGTCGGAGTCGACCCACCAGATCCACTCCGCCTCCGGGTGGGCCAGCATCGCCGCCTTCACGGTGGCGGTTTTCGCCCAAACCGAGAACATTTTGGGCTGCAACAGTACGTTGTTGTAGAAAATGTCGATTCCGTGGCGCCGGCAGTAATCGACCTTGTTTTTGAACAGTTTGAGAAGGAGGTAATCGCCGATGGGGTTTTTGCACGGTTTCGCCTGCGAGCCGGTCACCATGAAAATCCGATTCGCCGCGCCGGCGGCGAACGACGGGTGTTGCCGGAGCCACTCCGCTCGCTTCTCGTCCCAATTCGTGACCGGCGGTGTGTCCATCGTGTAGCTTAATTTCGGATCGTCGTAGAAATTCGGGTCGGGCGGGTCGTGGCGGAGGTCCGGACCCGAGGAATCGGCGCATCGCGGAAATTGAACGTTGGTGGAGAAATTGGGGGTTTCGATGGGGCTGAAGAAGGACCAGAGGGCCCAAACCACGAGGAAGGCGGCGAGAACGCCGGCGACGAAGAGGAACCCGTCGGAGAGGAACGACGCCGTTTTGCTCCGAAACCCTTGCTGCTTCGCCCTTGGGAAATTTTGGTACTGCGATTTCTCCGATGACACCATTATTATAATCAACAATCGAAAGGATAATAACTACAACAGAATGGATTCAATTCGCGGTGGAATTCGTCTGTTAGTGGAATTTGGATAAGGGTGGCATTACGCCAAATTCCAGCGCTGTAAAGAGACGGTTCGTAATCAAAATTGGGGATTGGAAAAGGACAAGAATGGAGTGACGGAAGGAGATTTGGGAGAAAAGGGGATTAGCAATGGCGATATGTATAAATAGAGGCGAGGCGGTGGGAGCACCGGAGAAGGGTTAAATGATGGTGGTGGGGATAAAGTAGAATTGGATTGAAGGGCGGAGATTGGGGTTTGAATTGACACGTTAAATTACAGCATCGACCGACACTGCTTTGCCTTTTTTCATGCTTTTAATGTTTGTATTTAATTTTGTGAATTCCTCCTCCCCACCAAAATCCCAAAATAATTACTTTTATTATGGACTATTCAAAATTGATATTGCATTTTTCTTTTAAATCAAAAAAACTTTTGTAACTTTTATGAAATACAAGACCAAGTGACACTGAGAATGTCATCCACAATAATTAAGATTCGAGACAATAATAAGGACTAAATAATATATTGAACGCCCAATAAAAATGACGAGTGACTTTTATATGAACAAAACAAATCACATAACCAATATACTGTTTTAATATAATTTTACAAGTCATTGCAGAAGTGGATATAAAATTCATCTTCTTAACGTCAACACCCCTAATACTGATTGTCTCACTTGCTGATCCACCAACTACACAATTAATGCAAACAACAACAAAACAAAGGCTCTTAATACTAGAGAGAAATCGGGAGGGCTCTCAACTAAGAAAAGAAATCAGTGGTAGCTGAGGGCAGAGCCACACAAATGGTTCTGATCTAAAATCTAAGAAAAATAAAAAAAGGATCTAAAACTTATGTTAATTAAAAAACCTCAATTCTCCAAGAGTTACAAATCACGCAAAATGTAACTCTACTGATACTTGTTGATGAACGAATTTGGCGACGAAACACAAAATTAATGGTAATTTTTAGATATTCGTGAGAGAGGGCTACAAATTCTTATTTTAGGTCATTGCCTTTTGATGAGAGTGGCGGCTTCATATGCTTTATACAGATCGTTTCTTATTTTAGGTCATCAATTCGTACTGCAATTTAAATTCAATTTTTAAAGCACTTTTCCAATCAATTTTTATGGAATTTGTGGTCGAAAAATGATACACAAATAATAAAAATTAGTCAATTTCATGTTAAAATTGAATGAATTCTTTTACTTATATTGCAAATTGAATATACTGCTTTGGTCGCAAGACAACAAATCGTAGATCAACCCTTCATTTTCACAAACAATACCTCATTAGTACGAACGCTCCTCATTAATACAAACAATTCTATATATATATTTGTATGTGTTTAGGATACGTACAAACCTAATTACCCACATTTTACTCACCTAATTTTTTTTTTAATTCGATCAGAAACTTATTTCACTATAAATTTTAATTTATTTATTTTAATATTAGAATAATTGTTGTCGGAACTGGACTGGCCAATTAGTGTCGAATCAATCAAAAATCGGTCGGATATTACTCTTAATTACAAATCTATTTCTCATTAATATTACAAATCAACTTCTCACCTAACTTTCTTGCAAATAAGGATCCAGGTTCACCTCCGCTTCCTTTTATATTTTTCATCTCACTTTTTTTTTAATAATACTTACTCGATGGAAGTCCGATGGAAGTCCATATGAGGTCCACCTATTTTCACTTTTACATAACTTCCTTACATTTCAGATTTTTTCTAATACTTTGATGTGGGACAAAAATGTGAGGTTCATCTCTTCTCCTTTTATATTAGTATTTTTTTTCATATTTTCTCTAATAGTTACTTAATGTGGGACAAAAAGTCTTTCACTTTTATATTACTTCCTTTTACATTTTCTCTAATACTTACTCGATCTAAAACATAAATATGCTAGTTTTTCTCAATTTTCAAGTTATTTTGAAATATATTATTTCCTTTAAAAAAACAAACACGTTTATATTAGTTTTATGCCTCAATTTTAATTAATTAATAATAAATATAAATATTATAAGGGCATTAATGAATTAGACTTTTAAAAAAATAGTATAACATAGAAAATTTTGATAAAAAATAAATGGTGATTATTTTAACAATTGAATCGTCGGTCCAATCGATCCAATTAAACCGCCAACTGATGCTCAGTTTGGTTTGGTCGTCGATTCGATCATGAACACTAATTAGAATAACACTCTTATAAACCAGGTCCATATATAAAATATTAAAAAATAGGTTTCTTAGGCTTTTTCATTTGAGTTCTTTGAGGGAGGCAAATATTAGTGAGATGGGGAGATGGGTTGAAGGGACTTGGGTTTGTGAGTTGAAATGGAATAGGATCCAACTTTTTGATCTTAATACTTTTATGGTTAATGATCTTAATTGCTTGATGAATAGGATCCAACTAAAGGAAGACTTGGAGGACACTTGGAATTGAACGGCTGCCCCCGATGGACACTTCAAGACGAAAAGAGCTTACAACTTTGTAAGATCTCCGACGAACCCAAATCGTAGGGGTGATGTTGTTGTCCCTCTTTGCAGCCGAGCATGGAACAAAATCTCCCCGCTTAAAACCTCGGTGATGGCATGATGACTTCTACAAGACCGATTACCTACTAGAGTTAACCTTGCAAGACGTAACATTCTACCTCAAAATTGCACCACAAGCTGCCCTTTTTGCAACCTTGTGCCGGAAACTGTCTCTCACATCTTCCTCGAGTGCACAGTGTCGTCTAACATCTGGTATGCTTGCTACCTTTGGCTTGGAATATTAGGGGTTGGTCATAATCAAATTTCAAGGCACTTTCTTTCACATTCCGGGGTACTTCATGGCAAAAAAGGTCATTTGATCACTACGAGTTTTTGGAATTTGTATTGTGTGGATTATTTGGAACGGCGAGGAATAAATTGGTGTTTGAAGGAAGATGTTTTGTTGAGGAGAAGGCGGTAGAAGAAATAAAGGGGAGATTTTGGAGTTGGTGTTCCGTAAAATTTCCCTCGTTTTATAATTTTTCGTTCTCTAATTGGTTAGATAATCCTAGAAAAAGTTTAGAGTGTTAGTTCCTTGTATAGTTTCTTTTATAATTTTTCTTACTAAAAAAATAAAATAAATACATGATCAACTTACATATAAAAATAAACTAAATCCAAAAAGAAAGTACTTGATAGTATTTACAATTCACAATTGTGGATGCCGAAGATGTGCATTTCATGCAACATAAAGTATTTAAAAAAATGTCATTTCATCCATACACCCAAAAAGATTAATTAATTTGATACTACTTTCTTTCTTATACTGAGACAAAATCAAAGGTTACTGCCTAAACACCCACCAAAAAACTCTCTCTCTATGAACCACACGAAAACAAACAAAACAAAATACATTTTATTCCTAGTTGTGCAATATATTTTGTCTGTTTTCACTGCCAAGATTGCGTTCTCCATTCGGAGAATCATAGGGTTCAAGTAATTAGGAACATCAAAATCATGATATGAAATTACATAAAATTTGGTAAATATTAAATATTATTCACCGTGTATAAGATTAACTACTTTATTACCCACAAGTCTTTACCATTTTTGGTGTCCTTTCATTCTCTAGAACTTACATTATTTTCATTTTTTTGTATTTATCTGTACAATTAAATATCTTTAATTGCTATTAAAGTTAGCAGTTTATTTGATTCAATCTTTAAGAATCATAGCAGTGAGTCGGTGACAACAGCTAGAACATCAAAATCTAATAATAATAATAAAAATAAACAATATACTACTAAATTACATTGTACTAATTGATATTTAAAGATTCACGAAAATACATATAGCGAGTCACATCATTTAATTTGTCGGCCAACCGCAAAAAAATAAAATAATAACTAAAACTATTAAAATTGAGAGTATATTGGTCCCATAACCATTTAAGCTAGATATTATGAGTATGACCAGAAAATCAAATCTTGGATTATTGGCATGTTTTCTCGTGACATAATTTCAAGTGATTAAGTTAGAGATTATCACATTATTTAATTATCATTATTTTCTTTCCCTAACTAAACAAATTAAAGAGCACTGTACTCTCACACATTTAGATTATTAATTAATATAGAAAAATTGTGACTATTTGTTAAGCCTAGTTTGACCCTATGCGTATTTTCACATAAGTTATTCTGCTTAGTGATTTTTTTCATATATATATATATATTTTTTTAAAACTGTGTTTATATATAAATAAATAAAGGGAAATTTGTCACTCATTTTGATTGTGGTCCTACTAAATTATGCGTTTTGATTTTGATCATGTAATTTTATAAAATTTGACTTTTTCGTTTGTCGTCTTTATTCATTCGTGCGATGGCGATTACGATTAAAAGGTCAATTTTTTCTAAGTTATAGGATTAAAATCAAAATTCATAAATTATTACGAATTTTGATCTTGAACCTGCAACTTTACAAAATTTGATATTATAGTCATGTCACCTGCTACTGCAGGTAACCAGCAGGTAATAGGATGAAAAAAATCAAATTTTATAAAATTACAAGATTAAAACACATAAGTTAGTAGGACCACGATCAAAATAAAAAAAAAATACACCAAACAAAAAAATCAACATTCCCATAAATAAATAATAATTTAGATAGTGAGTGAGTGATGAATTAATATATATTTGGGAGATAAAAACGGCATAGATGCTGTCTGTCCTGACAGAAGTTTAATTAAGTGGAAAAATGGTATCTTGTTGATGAGCTGGTTTTTAAGATGGTTTGTTAATGTTAAATTGTTAATAATAATAAGATGAGACAAAGATATGTCTTTTTTAACTACCAATCATTAACATGAATTAAAATAGTTGTATGCTCTTGTCGTTTGTGTGCATCCTCACCACTTGTTGCATTTTAATAATATGTCTACCCCAATGATAAGCACTGCCTTGTTTCTTTCCTACACTCTTCTAATTTGTCATGAAAATTATACTGTACCTTATAAGTAAGTGTGTATATATATATAAATATGTGTATTTCTTAATTGAACTCCATCAAACAATTCAAATTGACAAAGTTTGAGAAGGAACAATAATGTTGTAAATATTTTATTTATTTACTTATTAATTTTAATAAAAAATAAAATTTTAATTATTTGATGAGTTTGAATTAGTCCCATACAGTCCCACAATTAAGTGCGAGTTTAGGATTTTTTTTTTTAAGATGAGAATTGATACTCCATTTTCTTTCTTACTCAATTTTTATTTTTATTGGCAAATCGTGACTCGAACTCATGACCTCATGGTATAAGTAGTGGTGTCAGTGGTTTAAATTTTTGAATTTAGGTGTACAAATAATATTAAGTAAAATATTTTGAGCTAATTAGTTACTTGTTCTATTATTTTGAGATACATAAACTTTTTTTAAAAAAAAAAAAATTGGGGTACCCCTTTTTACTAGTTACATCCGCCATTGGGTTATTTTACTTCGTCTTCTTTCTTACTCAATTAAATAAGAGAAATGGTGAAATGACAAAATTAGAAATTTAGTTTGAGGTTGAAATCTACTAGGGGGACAAAAAAGGCTGTGAATCATTTGGGATGTTAGCAAACTTAAATTTTATGTCCGAAAGGAGAAAATAATAAGAAAAAAAAAAGAAAAAACAGTAGAAAACAGTATATCATTTATAAAATAATGTAAAAGGGTTTTTTGTAAATTGCTCTTGTAGCTCAGTTGGTTAGAGCACCCGTTTAGTAAGCGGGAGGTCTTGAGTTCAACTCTCAACGAGAGCATTTGTAATATTAAAAAATTTATGATTTTAATTTGAATATTTTGGTTTAGTTTTTGGAAGAGAAATGAGAGCATTTGAATATTTAAAAATTTATGATTTTAATTTGAATATTTTGGTTTAGTTTTTAGAAGAGAAATGACTGATTGGAAAGGCTTCTCTCGTTTGGTTAGAGCAAGACCCGAGGTCTTGAGTTCAACTCTCAACGAGAGCATTTGTAATATTTAAAAATTTATGATTTTAATTTGAATATTTTGGTTTAGTTTTTAGAAGAGAAATGACCTGATTGGCAACTGCTCTCGTAGCTCAGTTGGTTAGAGCACCCCGGAGGTCTTGAGTTCAACTCTCAACGAGAGCATTTGTAATATTAAAAAATTTATGATTTTAATTTGAATATTTTGGTTTAGTTTTTGGAAGAGAAATGACCTGATTGTCAACTGCTCTCGTAGCTCAGTTGGTTAGAGCACCCCGGAGGTCTTGAGTTCAACTCTCAACGAGAGCATTTGTAATATTTAAAAATTTATGATTTTAATTTGAATATTTTGGTTTAGTTTTTGGAAGAGAAATGACCTGATTGTCAACTGCTCTCGTAGCTCAGTTGGTTAGAGCACCCCGGAGGTCTTGAGTTCAACTCTCAACGAGAGCATTTGTAATATTTAAAAATTTATGATTTTAATTTGAATATTTTGGTTTAGTTTTTAGAAGAGAAATGACCTGATTGGCAACTCGGTCTTGAGTTCAACTCTTCAACTCTCAACGAGAGCATTTGTAATATTTAAAAATTTATGGTTTTAATTTGAATAGTTTGGTTTAGTTTTTGAAGTCGAGAAATGACCTAATTGGCAACTGCTCTCGTAGCTCAGTAGGTTAGAGCACCCGTTTAGTAAGCGGGAGGTCTTGAGTTCGACTCTCAACGAGAGCACATGTCTAGATTATTCATTTTATGTTTTTATTTTTGAAGCTTAGACATTATTTAACTGAAGACATAAAAGTTGATTGACAGTACTTGTCAAGTTCATTTTTGTATGCTTCTATTTTTGAACATGTAAGAGCTGATTGATAAAAGCCAAGTTAAGCAATTCCATTGTCGGGTAAATTGTGACTCGAACCATTAATTTTTAACATGAAAGTGGACATTTTGCATAATTCTCAGTACATATATTTATATTCACTAAAATAACAACAATATTATAATTTACGGCTTCACCATTAGCAAGCACGAATCCATTTATTCTTAAGCTACATGTACATACACATGTTCTTCAGACCAATTACTGCAATTGGCTACACAAGATTAAAACACTTGCAAGTTGCAATTTATATGCCAAATATGAATGGCATCATTTTCACAAGCTTAGTTCTCAGCACCCTTGCAAATCTCTCCACCTCAGATAAACCAGTCCTGCCTGATAATGAGTGTATGCTCCAGCCACAACAAGAACATGAAAAAGCTGGTGACTATGGCCTGCAATATCGAATTTCCCGGGCATCCACCTCTCAGGAATTCTCATCGCATAAACCAGGGCCCCAAACCCGTAAAGCACCCCCATCAAAACCTCATACCCTGTCGTGTGAAGAGCCGCCGGCTGGTCCCAGAACAGGATTAGCTTGTGTAGGATAGGAACGGCACCGGATAAACCCATTCCGAAGAATAGTGATGCCCGGAAGTTACGGTATTCAGGGTTTTGGAATACCGGGAGAAGGGAGACGAGGATTGTGGCGATTCCCAGGAATGTGATGAAGCCCATGTAGAGATTGCAGAAGAAAGGGTAGCACATAAAGGAGTAGTAGACGGGCGGGTAGAAGGATGTGGAAATAAGGGCGGCGATGCCTGCATAATCGAGCCTAAGCATGATGTACGACATGCGTTGGGAGTGGCAGGAGAGCAAGTGGCATATGCTGCTGGCGAGTAAGCAGAACATAGCCCCACCTAAGAAAGCAAAGAATGGCCAACGTGTGATTGGTCGGAATGTCAATGGCGCTATCATGTTTCCCACTTCCTCTTTTACGCTACGCTGCAATTAATAAATGCAAGATTTTAATAAAACATAATATGCCTAGTTTCGGGGAAATAGGATAATATTAATTTTGGTCCCTGAAGTTTTTGTATTTTTCACTCACTATTAGATTTGATCCTGGAAGTACACTTTTACTCTCACTGTTTGTTGATTGACGGATCAACTACATATCAAAAGTTACTTTTAAATAATTACATACAGCATCCCTCAAATAGTTGATTCTGCCAGTCAACAGATGGTCAACTAACGGTGGGACCAAATGTGGGAGTAAAAGTGTACTTTCGGGACCAAATGTGGGAGTAAAAGTGTACTTTCAGGACCAAATCCGATGGTGACTAGTGAGTGAAAGAGGGAGACTAAACTGGAAAAAAGGTAAAATTTACGGAAAATGACATTAATCCTTTGGGCTACCTATATCTGAAAGGCAGGAGATCAACACACTAATACTAAGTGCAAACACAAGAACAATTTCTAAAATTAAGTAAAGACCAAAATTTTCCATTGGCAATACCAATAAGCAAGATTAAGTCGTTTGTTTTGACTTTCTTTCTCATGATTAAGTCAAATATTAAAATCTCAGTAAGGCATAAAAGAAGTTGCTCACTAATAAAAAAAAATCAGTAAGTCAAGAATTTAACACCAGGAAGAGCCATAAGCAGGGCACAGTTAACTATCCAGATGGATTACATTGCTCTAAGAATAAATCAACTAAAAACAGCTGTTCAAGAAAATTACAACCTTAATATGGGCTTACCAAAAAAACCCTTAAGTAGAACGGGCCCACAAAAGCCAAGTTAAGCAATTCCATGGTCCATAAAACCATAGCAGCCTCATAGAGACCCTCAAGGCATTGTTATACGTAATGGCGTAAATGGTATATAACATATTAACATGCAAATGCAACATCACTAGCATAGAGATTAATGTTACTCCATCTTACTCTAGAGGTGACAAGTAACTGCTGCTTCATAAAAATTATCCTAACCATTATTAAAAGTGGAAAAGAAAAAGAAAGAAAGTGGATTAACATGTAGTAGCAACTTCTGATTTGTAGGTTATGAAATCATAAACAGAAATAGTCCCAAGAAGTCTTAATTGCACCAGAAAATGACAAAAGATCAAGCCATTTAAGAGAACAACAGCATGTAGAAAAGGAAGTAAAGAGTACCAGAACACAAGTATCAGTGTGATTGCAGGAAAGAGACTCTGGTAAACATTTTGAGAGGAGTTCCATAATGTGCCAATTTGATAAGGATTGTAGAAAGTCCATCGAAGACAACGAATTTCTCAACTCCTCACGAATTCTGTGCAGACCGGGCATATGTGGCAAAGATGGGAGGCAAGTAATAAGTTCCGTTCGGAGTTTCTGGAAATCAGCTTTTCTCAGAACATCAGGCAACTTTTGTAGTGTGGGAAGGTCCACAACGTTTGGAACTTGCATAGCAGTGTAAATGGTTAAAGAGAGGAACAGGAAGAATCCTATTAAATGCCTGTTCAAAGAAGAAAATATTAAATCAATTCTGAGAAATTCCACAAAAATGTAATCTTAAGAAAATAAAAATGGCATCAAGAACACAAAAAAATACGTAACAAGAGCACCAGCAATCAGGACAATAAACCACATATTCATCAATTCATAAGATGATTACTTTTATTCACTAGTTGCACTTGCACCGCGCAACTCAAGTCCACTTTTAAATGGTGTTAGTTGTTTTACTAAAAGGTATTAGTTGTTCAATATTAGTTGTTTTCACTGAACAATATTACTTGTTTCAATTGAACAATATTAGTTGTGCAAGTGTTACTCTAACCTTATTTGTGGTAGAAAAAGTAACTGTTAGCCATTTCCTGCCAGAATCAAATGTGTCAATCCCTCCAGTGTGCCCCTCCGTCTAATCTAGAATCAGCAATTTTTTATTTTTTTTAAATCTCACAAATTAAAAAAAATGCACACCCTTGCAAACCTTCTTCATACAGTATATAATGAACTTGGACAGGTCCAATTGCTTATTCAAAAGTCACTATGAAATTTTACTCGCTTTTTAATGACTGTCAAAAAGTTTTTATGAACTCAGAACCTGAAGGTGCACACCAATAGAAAGAACTCAAAGAAGCTATATTTCCAGTTTTGTAGCCATCAAAGTAACCATTTATGCGTATATTTATTTGCTTCACATTAGTTCCATCTAGCCACAAAGCTCTATCTAGAAAGAAGATGGCTGATAATAATTTAGAACAGACACAAGTTATTTAAATTTTCTCGGTTTCTTCCTTATGTCCACTTAGGATCTTTTTGGGCAGGAGATAACAAGGAAATATAAGCAACTGAGTTCAATAAGTAAACAAATTATGTTGATAGAATACTCATGGTACCAAAGAATGAGCAAGAATATGACAACAGACGAGGACCAGAAACAAGAACTAAATTACCGCTTCCTAAAGCTCCTAATGAGAAATTTAAACCTTATGACTTTCCCGCAAATCAGGCTCTATGCCCAACTGGTCTAGATACAGAGAAATCCTTATTAAAAGTGCAGAAGTCATATAAATATTGGAAAGTTGCATCCACGATCTTGGATAAAGCACACCATCAGTCACCACAAACCAGTAATTCTCCGTACGTATTAAAAGCGCTAAAGCTTGAACCAATTACATTATCTACCCCTTTCTCATATCAAATTTTTTTCACATAGCAATATGTATCAATGATTCTGTTTCTCAGCTCAGCTCCACAAGACTGCCAAAATCAAGTACATAACAAAAGATAGAGCAAAAACTGTTTGAAATATAAAGGATTCTTACGTCCAGACATTGAGAGTCTCATTGTGAATGGTAAACACGCTGAGCAACGCCTGCTTCAAAGGCCATTCTGACCTGTAATGACCAAGAATATACTCATTGTCCTTCAAATATCCAGGTAAAGCATGGTACTCCACCAGCTGGTACTTCACTTTCTTCCACAATCTCTTCCCTTTGCCTTCCTTGGGCGATGAACACGCCCTTTCATCCTCATTTGATCCACACCACGATTTAATCGCACCAGAATCCCCTTGTTTCTTACCCATCCTGCAGCCACACATATATCATCAAACACAAGAATCACACAATAATACACAACTCATCAATCTACAATTTAATTGAACTGTTCATGCGCAAGCCAGGAATTGAAACAATCAGTAGAAAAATACCTAAAAAACGCAATTAACAACCACACACGCCAAAAGAGGACCGAGAAATCTGACTATTCAAGCTAGTGCGTTCGCATATAAATACATACAAGCACGCTGTACGTGTAGCTTAAACGGATCGTCTCAGGAACTCTGATTTGTCTTTAGGCGGATCTAACGAGAAGCGAAATCGCAATTATGAGCCAAAAATATTAGAAATTAAGTTAGTTGGAGGTGGAATGGGGATCATAGCCTGTGATTTTTGAATTTGCTTAGGTTTTCAGATCTATTAACAAGAATTAAAAATTGATCTTGTTGTCGATTGAAAAAATGCGCGTACGGAAGGAGAGAAAGAGATGTGTAACAAAATGCGGAGATACCGAAAGATTCCCGCTGGTTTATTTGCGGTTACGGAATTGACACCTACTTGACATTTTTCTTTTTTTGTGGGGAAGAGACGAGAAATTTTGTAAATCGAAAGATGTCTTGTAAGTCGATGATAACATCATGGGAGAGAAGCAATAGATTCAATCCCCGCGACAAACCCCCCATAATATTTTAATAAAATAGGATTTCCCCGTCAAAACCCCCATAATATTTCAATGAAGAATTTGTCCACACTCTTCAAGGATTTCTCAAGGATTTCCCCACATCACCACAAATTTTACCAACTTGGCTATGCCCTTTGGGGCTACTTGACATTTTTCTTCTTCTTGAAAAAAGTGTACAAAGACGCTTTAAATCGTGTTTATTTATATTTTAATGCGTTTTTGTTTCTTTATCTCATGTCTAATTTCATACGCCTATGTGAATAAAATAACTAGATAATACTTATATATTTGATGCTACTCCCTCCTTCCCTCATGATTGCACTGCACAGAGTGTGACAAAGTAAATTTGAATAGAATAAAATAAGGGTGTTGTGAGTGTATTAATATTATATTTAATTTTATTTTGGGAGTATTGCAATAATGTTAGAGCGTTCAAATAAGACAAGTGTTGCAGTAATCACGAAATGAAGGGAGTATTAATTTTCATTTTTATATTTATCAATGAGTAGGTCTCATGTGCATCTAGGTTAGGGGTGGAATAGGCAGGTTTAGGCATTTTTAAAAGTTTATTTATTTAAATAGGCTAAGCTTGAGCTTTTTCATGGTCTTTAAAGCCCAACAAACTAACCTATTTAACTATATATATAATTATAAATAATATCTAACAATAATAACTAGTAGTAGTATATATAAAGTATACAAAGGTAAGTAACGCAACACGACAATTATTAACTTTTATAATACTTTAAATAATTGTATAATGATTTAAAAATTTTAACAAACTATTTACTTTTATAATGATTTTCTTATTATTTTTGATGATGTGATGAAGTACTTAGTATTGTTATTTGCATACTTAACATTTTTATAGGTGCGATTTTGAATTTTTGATAATGAATAGTAGTCTTAGCAAAGTTGTAAAAAATATCTCAGGCTTTTAAAGGCTTTTAAATCCGGCCTATTTATTAAAAAGGTCAGGCCTAGATAACAGGTCAGACATGGACCTAAAATTAAATACGAGGCCCAGATTTTTTTGTGTGGGCCTAGCCCGACCCTAACCTATTCTTACCTTTGGGTAGCACCGCACTCATAATGTTTTAAAACCGAAACAACTTGTTATCTTTGAAAGATGCAACTTGTTTATACTGAACCGTGCAATTATTAATATAAAAAATAATTGCACTTTTCAGTATAAAAAAGTTGTGTCTTTTAATATAACAAGTTGCACGATTTTAAAATATAGTTATGAGGGCACGGTGCACCTGAATGCATACAAGACTTAGTCTTTATGAATTTGATTATGAAGTTTCACATGTGAGTCTCATATATAAGATAGTGTTCACAATTCGGGTTATACATAATTTCTTTTAAGAGTATTAGTCGTGCCACATATTAAGAGTCCGGCAACATATTCCGATTTATTTTCAACTGCATACTAAGTTCTTTTCATTGAGTTCATCATGTTAAAATACCTCATTCTATCAATTTTGTATACCACCGCTTCACTTCTTCTTCATTTTATTTTTATTTTTTATATGTTGGCAACAAATCAGTATTTATGATTCAACGACTTTCTGGCCGATTTGGACGACTCGAGATATGAGTCTTGTACCAATCTCTTCTTTCTCGTGTTCCATCGGTTTGGTACCTTATATCTCTTACACCACAACTCTACATTAGTCCTATTGTTGCTATCACTACAACCACCACCGTTTCCATTCTTCTACGTTTAACACCCATTTTTTCTGCCACTACTCTAACATTACACTATCACGCCTGAAATATAATTTTTCGACCTCATCGATCGAAAAACATCATTTTTAGATCAAATTGATCGAACACCATCCTAGTCGACCAAAATAATTAAAAAATAATAATAATAAATCACCACACATCTCTATGAAAATGGTTGAATAGAAAAACACGAAGAAAATGCCAAAAATAAAATTAAATGAAGAGATGATGCGATTTACAACTCTGGTGCAGCAAAGGGCAGATGCAATGGTTAGTTGCACTGTGTTGAAGCCCAGTGCACGTGTCGTCCAACTTCCACATATATAGAGGAACTAGTCACCGGTCCACACTAATTAATTAACTGAGCCCACCCCAATTAAAAATCTTAGCCCATATTAAATATTCTTGTAAAATTCGACGGTCTCATGCACCAAAGTCCCACTCCCATATTTTGTAGATTAAGATGAATAACAACACATGTACAATATTGTTATAATGATGTCCTAAAGACAATCATTTATAAGGACATAATACTTGATGATATTCGGTTATTTTATAATAATATATATTAAATATATGACATTGCACTTATTTGAATAGGTAAAGTATAGGGTGAACAAGTTTCACGGTGAAACTGATTTAGGAGTGCGACTTATATTACTAAAGGGTGTGATTTATATAATTGAAGAGTGTGACTTTTTACTATAAAGAGTATTACTCATAAAAATGAAGGGTGTGATTTATATTACAGCAAAGAGTGTAGTCGTGATAACTGAAGAGTGTGACTTATATTACTAAAGAGTGTAGCCGTGATAACTGAAGTGTAAAAATAAACCAGTTTCACGGTGAACAAATTTCATAGCATACCCACTCATTTGAATATTATGTTTAGTTGTTTGCATTTATCCATGTATGTGTTCCCATGAACCAATGTCGTCATTGAGGATGTGAGACCTCAGATGATCATGACATGGTTCTCAAAGTGGCCCCAATTGAGGATCATCAAGAATGGGATATTGATGATACATTTAAGATTGGTGTGCGATCTGCATCATATCCTTAGAGGATGTAGTGGTTCTCACAACTACGAGATATTGGATATCTCATGATGGATGCACAAATACCTTAGAGAGTATTGGCATACCCGACCAATGAAACTGTTTGGTGTATTCTATTTAAGTGTCTACGAGAAAATTCTGTTTGTGAAGTAGTGTGATAGTCCTCCGACTTGAGGTCAATACGCACGACATGTACAGAGTGATGGGTTTTGACCACGACCGACGCTTGCAGTCTAAACAGGGTAGATATGACATGTGTTGTGTACATCACGAAGTACATGTGCGTGGTAGTTGAGCCAATAATTGGATTCATTCCTCAAAATAGATTTGGAGAGAATACTCGTCTTCTCGGAACTAATTGGATCGTTAGTCATTGGTCAATGCACATCACATTTGGAATGGTGTCCAAATGTGACATGCATGATCAATTAGTGTAATGAGATAACATGATTAAGTTATTTGAATAGACACATCATCATGTTCTAGACTTAATCGAAGTATTCGTGAATGAAAGAATCTTATCTCCATACGCTTCACGTTAAATGTTATTGCAATTTCTCGCAACGTACCTCATATATTGAGATTGTCTGATTTATTGTCTAGGGTTCAATTAAGAACGTTAGTTCGACTAACCGCTTGATATATGAGGGTCTATGGGTCACACAACAAGTAACCCACGTTTAAGAATTAGATTTGTTGATTAAATATTTGATTTGAACATGATATTTAATTTATAGAGAAATATAATAATTCAACGGAATTGTTATTATTTAATTTAATTTAATTTAATTAAATGTAAATCTATAATAATTTATTAGATATATTATTGTAGGAAATATATATATATATATATATATATATATATATATATATGATAGAATATCTATGGAATTTGACTTGATCAAATTAAAGATAGATTTGGGCTTTAAAACCTATTATGAGATTCCTTAGGGCTAAAAAAAGGTCACCTAATATGGGTCTTTGGGATCCAAAATCACTACATAAAATAATTTCTCTATAAGATTTCTAGACTAGAATTTTCCTAGCAAATTCAACTGAAAATCCAACGCTGGCAAAACATTGCGAATTCGTAGACGAGGATTATCCAACGCTGGCAAAACGTTGTGAATTCATAGACGAGGATTACGTGGATACTGCAATTGAGGGATTCACCTATAAATCAATGTAAGAGACTCTGTATTATTTGTTCTTACAAATTATATTATACAATCTGTTTAATTTGTTGTTGGTGAATTATCCAATTCCGCTGCGTCGAACATGGTGTTTATCACAGCAAAAACCCAACAACAAAGGCCATCTTTTTAACTCATTCTTTTTTTCTTATACTAAAAACTCAAAAATCCTTTCTATTTCTAAATTTTATTAAGAATAGGGAAATGCATGATACATACTCAATTGTTCATGAATTTTATATTTAAAGTCTCGTCAGACATAATTTTAATGACAAAGTCTAGGATACAAATTTGTATACATACAAATCCCAATTGAGACTCAATTTCACTTTACCCAACCCATCATTAACCTGCTTTGACCCATTTTTTACCACCTGACCCGCTGACCATTCCTAAATTGATTGATTTATATCTATACAAATTTGTACAGTAGACCTACTCAATTTTAATAAACATTGAAAATATATGCACAAATCATGACCTATCTTCAACTGTCAGTATTAGGCATTGCGGAGCGGCGTTGTGCATGTGACACTGGGGAGGGGGTGTTGTTTAAGGAATGATAAGGAGTAGAGAATTAGTGTTAAAAGAAAAGTGAAGAAAACAAATTATTTTTTACACTTATTGCACTTGAAAGACCCAATTTTAGATTTTCGTAGGGTAGATACCGAGCTATCAATTTGTTGCATAAAAATGTCTCGGACAGTTTTAAAGACAAAAGAAGGAGTATTTTTGCTTTTTTTTATATACCACTTTATAAAAAATAAGTACTATCATTTTCATGTTTTCTTTGACCATGAATTGAGGTGGATACCGTACCGTATCGAAAATAATGACGCATATCGTATATTGTACCGAAAATTTTCTATATACCGAAATTCGGCATAACGAAAGTTTTGGTAAAATAAAAATATTTCCCTTCAGTACGGAAAATTTCGGTAAATTGAATTTTCAAATGGTATCGGTATATACTGTCCCATACCGAAATTTTGATATACTAATTCATACCAAAATATCGGTATACACAATTTTTTTAACGAAATACCAAATTTTTCGGTATATTGAAATATCAAAATTTTAGAATATGCATACTATCATAATGTACCGTAGTTCACAGTATATTGAAAAAAATCGACATTTTTGGTAATTTTCAGTTCGATAAAGTGCGTTATACCGAAATTTTCATTAATTTTCCACCCCTAACCCTGAATTTAAACTGAAATTTTCATTAATTTTCCACCCTATCCCTGAATTTAAAGGAGTGAATTTTAGAAAAGAACACAAAATTTGAAAACGACATAATTTTATTACAGTGATATCTTTTTTTATTTGAGGTTGAGAACGAAAAAAGTTAGATGTAAATTGACAAAAAAATATTCCTTGTTTTATCTTAAAATTGATCGGATCCTTTTTTCGCAACAAATTAATAGTTTGATACTTACCCCATAAAAATTAGTAGTTTGAGACCTTGAAGTGCAATAAGTGGAAAAAAATAAGTTCTATTTTTACAATTTGTCCTCCCCATTATAGAAAACAACACAGATATTTTGGGGTGGAGTTATAAATAGCCCAATATAAAAGTAAATATTCTTTTATGTCATTAAATTTCAATTTGTTCTTTTCTAGTCACGATAACTATTATTTAGACCCTTATACCCCTATTTAATTAACTAAAAGAATTAAATAAAATAGGAAAAAAACAGATGACTTCTTGAAAAAATATCAGCGGATTTTTCTCCTAAAAATTATAACAACTTTCTCTCTTCCTCATCCGGTCAACACTCTTATACTACACCATCTATAAACATTAATTTATCTCGTACCATATTTTATTAAACTCGTATTATCATTAATTCACCTCATACCACACTTTATTAAGGGCATATCATCATTAATTTACCATGTACCACATATTATTGAGGTCGTACCACCATTAATTCACCTCGTACCACATTTTATTTAAGCTCGTACCACAATTAATTCACCTTGTACCATATTTTACTTAAGCTCGTACCACCATTGTTTCACCCGTACCACACTTTATTTAAGAGCATCCACATTGGTGGAGGGTTATTTAGAGCATTCACAATGTACCATCCAATGGGTGTTTAACCATTGGATGGATGAAAGTTGGTGTTTAACAACATTGTGGGTGTTCATTGGATTGGAGAGTGAGTGTCATCCATCCAATGGAATTGGATGGAGAGAGAAAATATATTTTTTACAAAAAAGTAAATGTGATGACATAAAAGAGTACTTTTTCATTTTTTATTTTTATTTATGCTTTTTAATATATGTAAACTTATAAATTTTTTATATTTAAAATTTGGATTAATTTCAAATATGCATGTGAATTGAAACTTTTTAATAATTTTTAATATAATAAACTCCTCAAGAATAATATTTTGGGTTTTACGTCGTGGACAACAATTTTTGCATGCGATGTCTTGATCTCATTTAAGTGTTCAAACATAGTAGTAGAGTATGTGGTATAATTTAATTAAGAGTTGGTGGTATCATGTCTTAGATTTTCTCAATTTTGTTTACTTGGAATTATTTTATAATCAATTACTATTTTATTTTAATATTTTGATTAATAATATCAATATTAAAAAATAATATAATTCTTAATAATTATAATATGCATAAAGTAGGATGAAGTCATGGTGGAATCCATAAATAATGAATGGATGGATAGATGATTAAATGAATCATTGTGAGAGTTTGTTTAAAAAGTTAAGTATTTAAAAGTAGATGATGTGGAGGAGAGAGAGTGGGTGGATGGACGAAAATTATTTAAAAAGTTAAGTATTTAAAAGCATTTAAGAGTAACCAATTCATATTAACTCTCAGAGCAACCACATTGATTGCTAAGTTATAACTCCTCTCTCCCCTCCACCTCATTGCCGCATCATTATTCTTACATAAAATACTCAACCCCACTAACTCCCACATTCATCCAAAAGTTATAACTCATTTTTGTGGGATCCATATTTTCTTTTTAATTCTTATTTTTTCATTTAGTGTTTTACCTTATGCAAAAAATATTAATATTTAATATATATAAAAAATTTAATATATTAATATATTAAAATTATTTTATCTATTACTTAAAATTATCAATTAATATATTTTACAATTTAAAATAAATATTTAATAATAACTCATTTCATTAACTAATAAAGATTACTACTATTAATTAAAAGATCTATTAATTTAATTAAGACAACACATTACATCAATGTGCAACTGTTATTTTTTTTTTAAATATGCGTTAGTTTGTAATAACTCTGAGCAGGAGAGATAAATAAAGTTTGGGTTATAACCTTCACCCATATCGGTAGTAACTCAAATTGCACAAGTTATAACTCTCACTAACGCACCAATGTAGTTGATCTCACAATGGTGGGGAAGTTATAATTTATTTTTAAGAAACCCACCACCAATATTATATGTTTCATTAAATTATAATATTTTATTTTATAATATATGAATACAATAAAATCTCATAATACAATATTTATTTACATATGCTTTACAAAAAAATTATTATTAATTCAACATGGAGTACAACATATTCTAAAAAAGAAGAAACAATATTTAAAAAAAACTTAGATATATTAAAACACGTGAATAGAAACTAAACTAGCTGCAACTATAATTGTTTGGTAAAAATTTTAATTTAAGAAAAGAAAAAATTAAAAGTAGCATTACATTTAAGAAATAACTAAGAAAGAAAAAAAAAACTAAACTAGCTGCAAGTCTGCAACAATGCAGAGCCTTGTCAGGCTCCTCACCCTCCAATTTGAAGGCGTGAGATACACCTTCTCATATTATAGCTATATTGAGGTCTTTTAATATTTCACTTGCTCAACTTTGAGTTGTTTTTTATTTTATAAATATTGGTTAGTATGCAATAACCAATTTGAAAAGAGTGAATGAAATGTTGAGTTATAACTTATTATCACAATGGTAGTAACCAAATATGAGAGTAACCATCATTATAGTTGCTCTAAGTTCATACCATCATTAATCCATGTACTATATTTTATTTAAATCAGTACCACAATTAATTCACATGTATCATCATTTTTTCATTCGTACCATACTTTATTAAAGTTCGTATCACCAATAATTTACCACATACCACATTTTATTTACGTCTGTACCACCATAAAGAACTGATCTTTTTAAAAAAGAGTGATGATGGTATAGTTGGTAAAAAAAATATTCTCTTAGTTAGAAAAGAATAAAATTAAAATTATTAACAAAAAATAATTTTTTTAAATAGAACTGAATAAAAATTGGGGTTCCGTCGAATATTTTTTTATGCTTTAAAATTTTGAGTTTATATGGACATAATAATCTTCCGTCACCAATCAAATATAAATAACTAATTTCAGTGTTGCGAGGAGAAATGGAAGACAACTCCATACTAAATCACTACTATATTTTATAATAACTCATTCATTACTTATTGATTCTCTTTTTCTTTTTTAAAAAATATTACGAAAACTTTAATCTTTGGATTGGAGAAAGGGATTTTTTGTTTTTTTTTTTTAATTTTAAGTGAAGTCAAATTCGAAAAATGGCATATTGGGTTAAAAAAAAATCTCCTTATAATATGGTGGTAAATAAATATAAAGAGGAAATTCAGCGTGTAATTCGAAATGAGAAGGCCGTTGAAGGTACAAAATGTATTCAGGATTTGTGAAGAAAGATGAACTATTTTGAATTTTGAACTACCAAGCTATGGCTGCGACTCCACCAGTCATTCTATGGCTTCTTCTCGTGTCATCGTCGACGTTTCCTTCCACGATAGCAGTTTCTGAATTCTCCTTAGGTATGGAATTAGGGTTTTAATTATTCTACTGAGGGTTACATTTTCACTCCGGAGAAACAAAATCAAAGTTCGTTACTTGAAGGATTAACGGCGAGGGTTTATTCTGAAATGATGGCATCTTCTTTATAAGCTTCCTCTGTTTTTTGGAAAAAATTGGTGAAACTATGCTAATATGCATCATGAATTTAAATTTCTGCCGTGTTTTGATTTTAGGATTTTAATGCTAATTCTGTAAAAACAGTTGGAAGTTGTTTCATTTCCTTTTAGATATTTGGATTTTTTCATGTGCAGCGGCAATTGAGTTATGCGGACGAATTTCTTGGTATTTTATCTTTTAATGTCGAAATTCGGTTCAATAACCTAAATATAGCTTTCACCTCGATTTTTGTCAAGTGAATTTGTATATGCAAACTTGTCTTATTTATTTTCCAGATTAATGATTCACCAATTTATTTGTTTTCTGCAGCTGTTTCTGGGCCTACAGAGTTGCAGCTCTCGCCAAGCTTGATAATAGAAAAGTATCCAGGTTCCAAGCCTGGAACTAAAGTAAAATGTGAGAGAATTTTAATTCATGGTTTGCCAAGGACTAAAAATTTCACTAAGTTTGCGAATTCATTGAAGATAAAAGTTTCGTGTGTAATTCAAAGTGTTCGCCCACCAAACGTCGAGGTCTGTTTCCATAGGTGAGCTGAAATAATCTGAATAAATTACATGGTTCATAGTAACCTAACTGCTTTTTAGATTGTAATATTATTTTACCTTAAGTTTGCAATCACCTGTCAGTCTCTTCTTTAAACTTTACAAGTAGCTAAAAATTTAATCTATTTCCTAATTGTGATACTAGGCTGTTTGTAAACAGTTTTCTTCATTTGCTCTTTATTAAATTGTAAAACACTATACACCCCAACTTTCTGTGATCATAATGACATTGAATCTCCTTGTTAATATCTGCTAAGATCTGGTGCTTTTGGCAGGGTGCCATAATTAGAATTATTTGAAGTGATTTAGTTGAATATATAAATATCTCATCCTCATCTCATTTCGAATGATGCTATTGTTTGGAGTTAAATCAGCATATCTGATTATCTTCCCAGTGTAGAGATGGCCTTTCAGTTATATCCAACATCTTAAAATTGTACAGTGTACTTTTGAATTGAAATACTGAAGCAATACTTCAATTCTGTTGTTTTCACTGTCCTTTGACTTCTTTTTTATGTTTTCCGATTTGATGGGTGAGTAATATTAACAGCTGTGTTGTGCTACCCTGTGCTACCCAGGAATTCATCCCTTGGAATAGGAATGTGCCCTCAAGACCAGTGGGAAAGGCTTACAAAGGGGTTATGGGCTAGAGCAATGTCTCCTTTTGATCACAAAATCTTGGACATAAGGATGGCGGCGTCTCGTTCAGAAATTCTTCAGGTGTCTATTGATGAAGGTTCGTTCTCATTGTTGCCAGTATTAGTCTTTTTATTATTTATTCGTTTCTAATTTTATTGTTTTTATCTCCAAATAGTTTTCCTTTGATTTATTTTTAAACTTATATTTGATGTCCTTTGCAGAATTTTTTTTGTACAGGATAATTTTCCTTGTTTTGGGAATACTATTGATGAGTCTGGCTTCCTGGCTCAGCAAGTCTTTAGTTTTCTATTACGGTGGTGCTATGGCTGCAGGGTCTATTCTTTTGATATTAATGGTCCTTTTCCAGGTAAGTAATTAAATTGTCCTCCTATAAATTTTCTGGATACTACTACAGTAAATCTTTGTTAAAAAAGAAAAATGCATCTGGCCCATGATTAGAAGGCTAATCTAACATGAGTAAGTCTCTTGTACACTGGTTGTATGGTGCAACTGTACACAACTAATACTTCTTAGTGATAACAACTACTATTGTTCGGTGAAAACAACTAATACCGTTTAAAAATGCACTTGAGTTGCACGGGGCACTTGGTGCATACAAGAGTTTATAAGTTCAAGGATTCTGAATATGGACTTAACTGGACCTTGTTACAACCTGTCAGAAATCATATTTTATTGTCTTGCAATCTGTTTACATATTCATATTATGGGCACTAATTGTAATTTTAAGTGATTTGACACAGGGGATGAAGCTTCTTCCAACTGGGCGTAGATTTTCACTTGCAATGTTTCTATACTCGTGCTTTGTACGTATATTTGCATATCAGTGCATCCTATTTTTTTTATTTGTGGTAATTTGCCATGGTTATTTGATCCAGTTCTATTCAGGTTGGCTTGGGAACTTTTCTACTTCGCTATGTCCCAAAGTTGATGCGATCACTACTGGTTGAGATTGGACTTTCAGAAGATATGTATGAACCTGTATGTAAGTTTCTCATGTCTGATTCTTGTAGTTTATCTTCCTCCAATAATGAGATTGTTGTGTGATGATATAAAGCTAAAACTTGTCCCTCTATATTGCACACCTAAATGCAAATATTCTTTAAGCATGTTGTAACACAATAAGTCAATAACTGCTAAATCTTTGTTCAATTCTTTATCTTTAGGTATATAATGAAGTTCTTTATCAGAATCATTACAAGTTCTTTAGTTAATAAATGAATTGTTGAACTTGGTTTAGGATTTAAATGTCCACATTTTAAACTAATATAAGATACTTCATCCACATATACTGTTGATAGTAAAAACACTATAAAGTGTTTATTACATAAAACTTGCATTCAACAGCATTCTTATTCAATTAAGTTTCTACAGTAATGTTATCCTATATTCAGATGACGATACCCATGGCTACTTGATGCCTAATCTATGCTATCGTGGGATTAATGCAACCATAATGCAACTATGATCTTGTTTCTCACTTATTGTAAAATATTATTTGCAACTTTCTATGTACAAAATATTACCTAGTCAGTTTTCACTTCCATAACTAACAAATGCTATTTATGTTATGTAGCTTTTAGTTTTTCTGCTCGTATTTCTTCTCATTACTGGATCTTGGCTGGGTTTTTGGACTGTACGCAACTTTGTACTCACAAAGGATGGATCTATTGATAGTGGTGTATCTCACTTTTCCTCCTGGTCAATTCGGATAGTTGCATCTGTCCTTATCCTTCAGGTTTTTCATTTTACGAACTGCTAGTATAGTTTTCCTTACCCAAAATCAAAATTATTTTCTCTTTGGTTGGAACTACTATAAAGATGTATTTATTATATGTACTTCAGAGTTCCGTAGATCCTTTATTGGCAGCAGAAGCTTTGGTGGCTGGAACGGTTGTCTCTTCACTGTTGAGAAGGTGTTGCCATCCAAAAGTTGTTCGGCGTGTCTACAAGTGAGTCTATGACTCTTATCTTTTTACTAAAAAAAATTCAACCTTTGCTTTTTTTTTTTTCATCGCTGACCATAGAAAAAACGGTCGAATTAGTTCATGTGATGAAAAGTATCAAATCATATGTTGAAACGTATTAGTTATGTATTGAAAAAGTGCTAATACTGTTCAGCCTACAAACTAATAGTACTTCTCTTCATATGAACTTATACTCCCCATTAGTTTTTAATTGATAAAATTGCATAGTGCAACTGGTGCATAGAAGTATTTGTCTTTTATTGTTCTTTCAGGTGCATTTTTATGCCTTTGTATATTTTTCCAACTTTGACTGGGATTTTCATTGCTCTCTTATCGTGCCAAATGATGGAAAAACCCAGCAGAAAGTTGCATAAACTGAACAAGATTAATCACAGAGAACCAGTTGATCCATACGCATCACCAGTCGTCAACTCGCCTCTTTCCAAGCCCTCCACCAGAGCTCGATATACTTCTCCCCAAGGTGAAGTTTCCTTCAAATTAAATGTTTTGAATTTCAATCACTAATGTCACTTGTTGACATTTAGCTGTCCTTTCAGGTCCAGTTAGAGAGTCGGAGACTTTCTATTCTACCTTCTACGATACTCCTGATTGAAGAAAATTTACAAAACACGAATGGGAATCATTTACCGAGGAATCGACACGCAGAGCTCTAGAAGGATTGGTTTCTTCACCAGATTTTAGCAGATGGGCTGTAACCCATGCAGATAGAATAACCTTAGCTCCCAAGAAACTAGTTGCAGATAAACAGAGGAGAAGATGGTTCCAATGGTTTTAACCAGGTAGATTGTAGTAATATCAGCTGCTTTTAGTTTTGTCTTGATAACAAACCGTGTGATTATGTCAACCCTAGTTTGATTAACCCTTGGTATTGCCCTCAATTCACATGCTACAAGTGGCGTATAAATTCTAGATTGTATGTATATTTTGTAGTGATTCAGATTTCAAACTTGTTACAGTTCAAGGCTTATGCATTATTTCTTGATTCAATCATAACTATGTTCTTTTCTTAAGTAAATTGTACTTAATTCTTTCCTTATTTTTTACTGTAATCCTTTGAAAGTAAAAAAACTCTATGCATGGTGCAATTGGCACAGTTTTCAACACTAAAATTTATAATAAAAAGTATTAGTGCATATTAAAAAAAGTATTACTAGTTTGTAGTGTAAGCAATATTAGTGCGACCTTTTTTTTTCTATGGTTCACAAAAATATATAATAAAGCAGTTTGGTTGAATGTCTGGTCGATATTATTATGTCAAAACTGTACACGCTGTGCAACTGATGATCATAAGTGTTACTGTTACTTTGAAAATGTCTCATACATCAATAATATCAACCATATATATACATGCATACATAATTTAAGGGAAACATGCAACAATTTGGGATGGGATGAATCACAAGAAATAAATCAAATCACCCCAAAAAATAAACAAAAGATGAGATAATCAGTATTACAAATGCAATGACCAACAATATCAAAGCAATTCCAAAATCATTTCCATTCTTCTTAGTTGCCATTCGAAAGCCTCTATCCATCTTCAAATCTTGCAAACACAAACTAACCCCAGGATCTCCCATTTTCACCTCACTATCAATCAAAACAGAGTTGTTAATGCCCTGCACATCATTGTTTATGTAAATGTTTATGCTGCAACTTCCCGGGGACTCGCCGGAGCCACCTCCGGCGATCAGAGAAGCCCCCACGGTTCGGCCGCCCAGCCTCACATTTTCGAAGTAGCCACGGCTGAGCTGCGGCTGCACCGGGCGGCGCGTGGGCTGAGGGAGTGGATTTTGTTGCGTTGGGTTGGAGAATTTTTTCATGGTTGGTATTTTCTTTGATCAAATATTGGTTTCCTATATAACTTCATTGGAGTTGCAAGAAAAGGCAATATTCCTAGGAATGACTTAATTCACACTCAATTAAACATTTGGTTTGGTTGTGGGATATGCCTTTCCTGTTTAGTAATAAGGCTAAAGTTTTTGAGTTGGTATTTATATAAAACAGGTTAACTTGCACAAATATCACTTTATAGCATAATAATTAATATAGTATTTTAAAATAAAACAATTAATATTGACAGTTTGACACAATATTTATTTAGCGGAATAACTTTTAAAAAAATACATCAAAATTTAAACTAGTTGCATGATGAAAGACAAATACATCAAAATTTAAATTAGTTGCATGATGAAAGATAAAAACTTATGTGGTTCACCGTGAATTCGATTTTTTAATATTATTATTATTATGTATAAAAATTATTACTGTTATGCATAAAAAATTAACCATTATAAAAAGTACTTTAGTTTTTACACATAATAATAATATAATTCATGTATAGATCTGGTTTATAGGGGTGTCTTACTCCATGATGGAACTGATTTATACAAGATTATACAAGAGTTTGAATGTAATTTTTTTTTACTTAATGCACAAAGGTCTTTGGGTGTGTTTGTTTAATGATTTTTCACACCGAATTTTGATTTCAAATTCATATTCTTATTTGTCAAACCTGATTCAATGTAGAATTTCGAATCAGTCAAGTGTGGATTCTTTCAGTGGTTAGAATTTCCACCACCACCGGTAACTCGGCGCCCCCCTGTTCGAGATACGGAGAGGGAATATATATTCCCTCTTGTGGTGGTCCCTCTCTTTTGAGGTGATGGTCCCCCTCTTGTTGGGTTGCGGTTGCGGTTGTTGTCCCCCTAAAAAGTGAAATCAATTTATACAATAGAATTAGTTTATGTAAGACGTTTTCATGAGTTAGTGTCAATACAAATATAGAAAATTAAAAGACTTGATAACAAAACAAATAATTATATGAAAATCCAAGTTTTCAACGTCAACTGCCAAATTTGCTTTGTATGGTGGGATAAATGATAAATCACAAATGACAAGGTAGCTAAGGGTCCCATTAAATGGTTTTTTTTTTTTGCTTTTAAAAAAAAAACTGTTTTTTTTTATATTTAAATATAGACATATTTATTATTAATTGAACATGTTTAACTGGGCCATTTTAAATTTTGGCCATTTTAACTCCATCACCGTTTGATTCGGAAAGAGAGAGACTATGCTCGATTCCTCCGAGAATGAATTTGAGTTATAGGAGTTATAAGATGGATCTACGATTTCGTAGAATATTTGAATGCTTAGTGTACTAACTACTAACAATTAACTTTGTCCGATATTAAAAATATAAAAAATTGAACATGTTTTCTGCTTGCTAGAACAAATAAATAATAAGGCAAACATGTTCACAGCTGTCTACTCCCACCAGTAGTGAAAAATAAGATACAAAATATTTGCGCTTATTGCATTTCGTAAAACACGCTTTCATAAATGAACAAATAAACAATCAAGATCATGCATCGTAAGACCACTCAAAATTTCCGAGATATATATAAAATCAGAATTTCGGTACAAAAATATATATATCATTTTAAAATGCACCAAATACAAATTTTGGCATATCAGGACCAACTACAAAATAACTGTGTTAAACAAATATCTTGTGTTAATAGCCCACTCGTTTTTGTTTAAATTTTAATTTTGATTTATCTCATATGTTGGTAGTCCAAGAGGGACGGATTCAGAATTTTCTGCTATGGGGGAAATATTTACATTGAATAAAGACGGTAAAATTTTAATATCCTATCAAGGACGAAATGGCAAAATTTTATGATTTTATTACTTTTTATTAACTTTTAACTTTTGATGGTCTCACACGAGAGTATATTTAATATGAATAAATCTAATGTAAACCTGGTTTACTAGAAACTCTATTACTATCATGCATAGATAATATCGCTGGTATGTTTATGAACTACCATTGTTTAAAAAATAATTTTATTTTTTGAACAGTGATAATGCATAAACCATAATAGTCATAGTTGTGGATACTAAAGTTTTACTCAGATTTGAGAATACCTTTTTTTTTTTTTTTAAGTTGTTGATCTCTTATAAATATGAGAGTCAAAATAGAGTTTCAAGACGTCTAGCGGAATAAGTTACAAACAACTTCATCAACTCCCTATTACCAAATTATAGGAAAAATTCAAAAAAATCGACGAGACCCAGTATCGTTTTGGAGAGAGGAATTAAGAGATTAAGAGAATTGTAACCCTCAAATTCTATACAAATATATGTTTATCTTTTTTTTTATTCGCCCTCTATATATTTATTTGCAGGTGATGGAATTTAATGGTTCATAATAATATCTACTTGTAATAGTGATATTGCGTATATATAACTGTAATATTTGAAAAATTAAAGTTCATAAAGAACTCTATTTCTCACCAGTTTTTATCATTTTATATTTGACCACAAGTAAAGATAAACCTCTTTCATTTAAAGGCAATGCTTTTTTGTGTTCCCGCAATATTTGAATAGAAGAAAAGATAATGTTTAGATTGAAAATAATTATTTAAGGAAAACAATGAATAATTACCCAAAAAAAAACCCCCTTAAACTAGAAGGCTAGGTCTTGTATGCAACCGGGTGCACCGTACACTCATAGTGCATTTTAGAAGCGTGCAACTTGTTATGTTAAAAAGTACAACTTATTTACACATAAAAGTGCAACTGTTAATATGGAGACATAGTTGCATGCTTCTATTTGAAATAGTTGCACGTTTTTATTTTATATAGTTGCATGCTTCTAAAATACACTATGAATGCATGGTGCACCTGGGTGTACATGAGACCCACCCAAACTAGAAACCAATAGTTTCTTAGATTCAACGGTCAAATTATTTAAACGGGTTAAGGGTTAAATTTGGAAAAAAAAATTGATCCAATTTTTAATTTGGTTCAAAAGTATATTTGAAGAATAAACCTAATTTCTTCCCATCCCTTCTTCACTCCGCCTCTGTGAAAAGGTACATTGCTATCGTGTTCGTTTGTACTGGATCAGATATTCAGATTAAGTTATTTTGCTTCTTTTTTCTTCTGAAACAATTCTACGCGCTGCTGAATTGCTGATTAAACCTTGATGAGGGCAAATCGTAGATTTAAATGAAGGCAAGACTACATTTTCCGGTGCTGCTTAGGCTTAGAATTCATGGTTTAGTAGTGGAATCTGCAGATTGTTTTTGTGATTATTCGTCTGTGTTTTTTAATTTGTAGTTTTGTTTGTGTTGTTAATATCTATTTCTGAAAAGGGGATTTGTGTTGTTTGTTTAGATATATCAAAAATATTGTATTTGTTAGTGTTTGGACTTTGGATAGTGTATTTATCTGCATGTATTGTCTATGCTTGAGTTGCTTTATAAGTTTGAATATTGATGTTCATATTGACGCTTGCAGATGAAATTATGTTATTGTGGACTTGCTATTGTTTTTACTTTTCAATGATGTGTATTTTCACTCAAGTTTAATTTGGTAAAACTGAATTAAATGAAAACTGAATTTAACAGAGTGTAAAATGACTGAACCAAACATAGGTGTGCTAGGGTTAGGATCTTGTCACTTTGAAGTCCCTGGAGGATTTTTTTCACTTGATTTTCTGATTTGTTTGTTGGCTCTTTTGTGTCTGTTTTGCAGTGTAGGTGTGAATTCCGATGGACTCTAAATTTATTCCAGCACTGACAGAAGCGAATTCGGAAGTAATTGATGTGGATGATATCGATGACGGGTGGAGAGAAGCATTTCTTGTGGGAAGGCTTGTTACAGAGAAAAACTGGAACCCCTCGAATCTAATTGAAGCGATTACAGAAGCCTGGAAAATGAAACATGGTGGTATGTCTTCGAGGGAGTGTGGGGATCCCAAACTGATACTATTTCGCTTTGATGATGTCATGGATAGAGATTGGGTATTGAAGAACCAGCCATGGCATTTTAAGGGCTCTCTTTTCGCAATAAAGGAGTTTACAGGAGGAAACAAGCAACAATTGTCCTCTTTAGGTAATGTCACCATTGAGCAGGCTTTATTCTGGGCTCGGTTGTATGATGTACCCATCTCGTGCATGAAGGAAAGATCACTCAGGCTTTTTGCCAAACATATATGGATATTGGAATTAGTGGACAAGTCGCATGAGGATTCAATTGGCAAGTTTCTAAAGTTTAAGATATATGTGAACATCGCAACTGTTAGGATTAAAGCAACAATTATGGAGAAAATAATAGAAACAAGAATTAAGGAACACAAATTTAGTTACCCAGTTTGTCAGGAATGACTACGTCTGGGGGCACAACCAAGCCAAGAGATCTACTATATTTTTGGTGATGTACAAATACAATGAGTCAAAAGTGTTTAAATATGAGACTGAGCCAAAACCCTAAAATTCGAGCACAGGCCTTCGGAACCGCTCGACCACGGGCCTTGGTCGAGCGGAAGTGCTCGACCACATGTGTTGCTCTAGCGCTTAGTGGGCGCTGGAAAGGGTGGTGCTCGAGCGAGCAGATGTGCTTGACCACGGGCACTGGTCGAGCGCCTCCGCGTCCCGGTTTCACTCAGGCTCCAACAATCCCAACAATCTCCCACCTGGAGACTGACTCCAATTGTAACTTGTCTCCTCCGTTTCAACGGTCTCTTTCTCTGGAAGTAGTGCCAAGCCTTCATCTCAGTTTCCAAGGCCAGTTGAAGTCATGCATAACTTCAACTTCTCTAAGGTCACAACCTTAGCCAACATGTCAGCAGAATTCTCACTTCTTCGAATCTTCATCAGCTGTAAGATCTTGTTCTCAATGAGGTAACGTATGTAATGATACCTTAACTCAATATGCTTCGTCCTCGAGTGAAAGGCCGGATTCTTTGCCAAGTGAATAGCACTCTGACTGTCACTATACAGAATACTATATTTTTGCTCCTTCCCCAACTCACACGAGAGATTCTGCAACCAAACCATCTCCTTGCTAGCCTCAGTAACTGCAACGTACTCTGCTTCTGCAGTGGACTGAGCTACGATCTTCCGCAACTTAGAAGCCCAATAAATTGTTGTACCACCAAAAGTAAACACATACCCGGTTGTACTCCTGCTTTTGTCAAGATCACAGGATGCCAAGTCTGCATCAACATATCCTGCCAACTCAATACTTTTGCCCTCAAAGCACAAAGCTTGTTCAATAGTACCTCTCAAGTACTTAAGGATCCACTTCACCGCCTCCCAATGCTGCTTGCCCGGATTACCCATAGACCGGCTAACCACTCCCACTGCATGTGCAATATCAGATCTTGTACACACCATAACATACATCAAACTGTCAATTGCCGAAGCATACGGGGTGTTTTGCATGTAGGCTCGCTCCTCATCGCTGCTAGGTGAGTCTTTGTTGGATAGCTTGAACTGGCTTCCCAACGGGACACGAACTGTCTTTGCATCTTTCATACTAAATCTCTTCAAGACCTTCTTTATGTATTCAGCCTGTGAAAGATACAACTTTCCTGCCACCATATCACGATCGATTCGCATATCTAAGATTTGCTTGGCCTCTCCAAGGTCCTTCATAGCAAACCTATCAGACAACTTCTTCTTCAACTTGCTCACTTCCCGAGCACTAGAGTCTGCTATCAACATGTCATCAACATATAATAGCAAAATGATATAACCATCATCATACCTCTTGAAGTAACAACAATGGTCATCTTCACACCTATTGATCTCAATCTCGTGCATGAACCCATCAAACTTCTTGTACCACTGTAATGGAGCTTGTTTCAAACCATACAAGCTCTTCTTCAATTTGCAAACAAGCTCACTATTCCCCTTTGACAAGTATCATTCTGGTTGCTTCATGTAGATGTCCTCATCTAAGTTACCATGAAGAAAGGTTGTTTTCACATCCATCTGTTCTAACACCAAGTTCTCTGCAGCCATCAAACTCAGAACTAACCGAATGGTAGTTAGCTTCACAACTGGAGTAAAAACATCAGTATAATCAATACCATGTTTCTGCTGAAACTCCTTCACAACCAGTCTTGCCTTGTAACTCTTGCTTCCATCAGCCTCCTCTTTGATTCTGTAAACCCACTTATTATGCAGTGTCTTCTTACCCTTAGGGAGCTCAACTAGTTCCCAGGTTTCGTTGGTCATCAACGAATTCATCTCATCATCCATCGCAAGTTTCTACTTGCTCACCTGTTCACTACGTGTAGCCTCTGCATAACATTCAGGCTCACCACCATCAGTCAATAATAAATAATGAAGAGAAGGTGAATACCTAGCAGGAGATCTATGCTCTCTCATGGATCTCCGCAGCGGAATTGTTGGTGGTGGTGTACTTGGTTCTTCCTCAACAATCACATGATCATCTAGAACCTCCTTGCTCCCACCTGAGTTTGAAATGTCTTAACTTCACAACCTGAATCTCAGAATCACCTTCTTTGGATATCCCCAACCTGTCTTTGTACAAAACCTGCTCATTAAATACGACATCTCGACTACGAATTATCTTTCGATTTTCCTCATTCCAAAATCGATAGCCAAATTCATCACCGCCATATCCAACAAATGTACACTTAACAGACTTAGCATCCAATTTACTCCTACTAGCAGCATCAATGTGAACATATGAAACACACCCAAATATTCGAAGAAAAAACAGATTTACCTCCTTACCAGACAGGCCTCCTCTGGTATGCCATATTCCAAGGGAGTTGAGGGTCCTCTGTTTATCAAGTAGGCCGCAGTGTTAATTGCTTCTGCCCAAAACATCTTTGGCAGCTCACACTTCAATCTCATACTTCTAGCACGTTCACATAACGTTTTGTTCATACGTTCTACCACACCGTTCTGCTGGGGGGTTCCTATCACGGTTTTCTCCATTTGAATTCCATTCGCCTCATAAAATTCTTTGAACTCACGGAGCTCGTACTCTCCACCATTATCAGATCTCAAACACTTCACTTTGAGATCTGTCTCAGTTTCTACAAAGGCCTTCCACTTCCTGAAAGCATTAAAGGCATCAGACTTATTTTTCAGAAAATAAACCCATACCTTCCTCGTAGAGTCGTCAATGAAAGTCATGTAATATGACGCTCCTCCAAGAGATGTCACTGGTGCTGGACCCCACAAGTCGTTGTGGACTAACTCCAGCTTCTGCTTCTTCAAGATTCTGCCTCCTTTCGAAAAACTCACCCTTTTTTGTTTCCGAATACACAGTCCTCACATAGCCCGATGTCAACTGTCTTGAGGTCTGGCAATTTACCCTTCGAACACATAACTTTCATCCCTTTCTCACTCATGTGGCCAAGGCGACAATGCCACAAATCTGCATTCCCTTTTTCACCTGCAAGAGCAATGTTATCCCGGGTGTTGCCTGTCATGTACAACGTTCCCTCCTTGTTGCCTCGAGCCACTACCATGACACATTTGGATATCTTTCACATGTTGCATCCGAAGATCACATTATATCCCTCGTCATCAAGCTGCCCTACTAAGAGTAAATTCCTCTTCAACTCAGGAATATGTCTCACATCTTTCAACTGCAAGACAGTTCCATTTGGTGTCTTGATCTGAACATCCCCATTCCCTTTGATTTCCAGAGGCTCATCATCAGCTAGATAAACCTTCCCAAAGTTCCAGGAAGTGTACTTCTCCATCACGTCAGCACTAATGCACGAATGAAACGATGCTCCAGAGTCTAACACCCACGATTCTAATGGACTGCTTACGCTCAAGATTAATGCATCTGAGCCCTCATCAGTGGCGGCGTTTGCTGAGTTGTCATCCTTCTTTGGTGCATTCCCTTGTGCCTTTGTTGGTGCCTTGCACTCCCTTTTGTAATGACCAAGTTCATGACAACTGTAGCATTCAACTTGACTCTTGTCCTTCTTGGGCTTATCTTTGCCCCTTGACTTTGATCTACCCCGATTTGGCTTTCCTTTGGATTCATATCTGTCTCTGCTTCCCGCACTCAATGCTGATCATGTGGCCACACCCAATTCTTTCCTGCGAATTTCTTCGCTCATGATTAGATCTCTAACCTCATCAAATTTAAGTTTCACTTTACCTGCTGAAGCACTAACAGCTGTTACCGTCCCACTCCAACTTTCTGGTAAAGAAGACAACAAAATTAGGGATTGAACCTCATCATCAAAATCAATCTCAATCGAGCTCAATTGGGCTATCGTCATATTGAACTCGTTGAGATGATTGGCTATCACAGTATCCTCTGCCATCCTCAGGTTGAATAACCTCCGCATCAGATGAACCTTGTTTGCTGCAGACGGTTTTTCATTCATCTCAGTCAAAATCTCCTGCATCTCCTTCGTGGTTTTTGCTTTCACCGTATAAAAGGGCGAAGTTCCTGGATAGCGACAGACGAACCACACTCATCGCCTTCCTGTCCAGAACTTCCACTCGTCATCCTTCATACCTTCAGGCTTTGAACTTAAAGGTTGATACAGATCTTTACCGTACAGGTAATCCTCGATATGCAATTTCCAGAACCCGAAATCCGTTCCATCAAACTTCTCAACAGGCGATTTCCCTTCATCCATCATAATTGCTCCCACCAGATCCTTTGAACCCGATGCTCTAGATACCAGTTGTTAGGATTAAAGCAGCAATTATGGAGAAAATAATAGAAACAAGAATTAAGAACACAAATTTGGTTACCCAGTTCGTCAGGAACCAAGCCAGAAGATCTACTATATTTTTGGTGATGTACAAATACAATGAGTCAAAAGTGTTTAAATATGAGACTGTGCCAAAACCCTAAAATCCGCGCACAGGCCTTCAGAATCGCTCGACCACGGGCCTTGGTCGAGCGGAAGTGCTCGACCACATGTGTTGCTCGAGCGCCTAGTGGGCGCTGGAAAGGGTGGTGCTCGACCACGGGCACTGGTCGAGTGCCTCCCGCGCTCTGCATCCCGGTTTCACTCAGGATTAAACAATCCCAACAACAACACCATTGTTGAGAGGAATCAATATTCGTGCCAAAGGGAAACATTTATAGCTCCTCTTAAGTACGAGTCATTGCCTGACTATTGCTTCTCTTGTGGTACCATTGGCCATGATCGCGAGAACTGTCAAAGTTGTAATCGAAACTTGGAATATAGCGCCTGCAAGTTGAGAGCATCTTCTTTGAAAAGAAGGAAAAAAAAGTAAATGTTCTCTTCCATTCGAAATTATAGAAAACATCCTCTCACGAGTACCTGTGAAACATCTCCTTAGATTCAAAGTCGTTTCCAAACAATGGAAGGCCACCATATTTGATCCAAGATTTGCTGAAATCCATCTCCAACAATACAAGAAATCATCCTCCCAAAACCTTCTATTTGCATGGGAGGAGGTACATGACTACGTAGGATTCTATGTTGCCGAATTGCAAGACCAATATTTTCATTTTGTGTCTATAATCCAACATTCAAGGAATTATTACTTGATGGAAGGTATTAAGAGCCATTGTGACGGATTATATCTGAAACTTGGCGACCCTTATGATATGGACAATACGTATACAAAGAAATCTTGTGTCCGGAACCAATAGATTATTGTTCTGTCGAAACTCTTACAGGGATTTATTACAATCCATTGGTGAAGGACTATAAGCTAGTAGTTGCTGATACGGAACATTATGCGGTATTCTCTTGTAGATACAACAAATGGAGTAAGGTGAAAATGATGAAATATAATTTTCGTAGTGACAAACCATGGCGTGGGGTACCTTTTGATGGATCTGTTTATTGGCCGAATAAAAAGTAAGAAAAAACAAAACCCCCACCCCCGTCCTGGGGATTGGTAGATGATGTAAACTCTAGGGGAACATTGTCTGAGTTTGAAATAATTTGTTTTGATGGGAGAGACGAAAATTTCAAGAAACTGTCTGTGCCAGATTGTAAAGGAATAGCTCATTGGTTATGTTTGTCTTCTTCTGGAAGCAATCTTTATCTGTTCGGCAAAGGCTCATCCGATGAGATGTTCATTTTGAAAAAAGTTAATGACAACGAGAAGGATTTGTGGATGGAGTTTAAGGTGCAGTTCGGATTTGAATCATGGGATGTTGTATTCTGGGCAAGTGAAAATGAGTTTGTAGTTGATGTTGGCCCTGAAGAAGAATGTATGGTCTACAACCTGAGTGAAAAAACTATTTCGGAGATTCTGAAAATTACATCTAGAGGGTTAGTTAATCCACAACCTTATCTAGAAAATCTGTTTGTACAATAAGAGAAGGGGGTTCCTATCTAGATCAGCTTATCGTTTACATTCTCTTAGTTTACATTAATTATGGTAGTTGGATTTGGATATTTATTTTTGTCATTTGGTTATTTAAAAACTAGTTAGGAATGAGTTTAAAGATTTGTTTTTCATATTCTTTTAATTCTGAAGTTAATATAGAGTTATGTTTCAGTGTTTCGTGAGCATACATATAAACTAAGCAAGATCATTAGATCAAGTCATTATCATTAACAGCCATTAAATCATCTGAGTAATCTAATATTTGTATAGTCCATGATACCTCAACCATTCATTACTAGACACATTAGTGATGCTAATTAGTTGTGTTGTTCCATTTTCTTTCACAACATTGAAACAAGTTAATGATCATCCCTCTATTTAAACATACCTTGAGCTCGATGAGGCGTGTTTATCTGTTCTTTCTGATACTGCATTGACTGTTTGTCGAGCAACGGTTCCTTTCCATCCTGCAGGTAATTTCAAAGCTAATACACTAATGAGAAAAAGAATGTTATATTTTCTAGTTCATACCTAGAGCGTGATCGTGATCGTGATCAAGATCACGTTTCTTGAGCTCTCTGAATTCTTGACAGAGAGAAAAACAAGTGCAGGAAAAGGTGAGACATCATATTCTCAGCTTTTTTTTACACAAAAGAGCAGACGAACAGTTGGCGCAGAAATTCATGCTTAACACAAGTGTCACAAGATCAAGCTGCACTTAACAAAGGATTGCAAGAAACTACTGATGATTCCAGATTTCATAAGAAAGTTCAAGGGTAAGTGAATAAAGTACTAAAATATATCATCCATATAGGAAGGAAGTTGATTTATATGAATATTAATGCTGGAGTTTTTATATTTAGAAAATAGTATTCAAGTAGGACTTTCAGATATGAAATGCTTTTTTTTTTTTTTTTATCAGACAAAGTTAGTCGTTAGTACATCAACCACCCAAACACTCCAAAAATTCATTAATCCACCTTATAACTCCCATAACTTCAATTCGTTTCCAAATGGAATCGAATCTGGGTCTCCCACTCAATTGAGTAGCCCAGTGACCAGGTGGGCTAAGCCACCTGGTTAGATATGAAATACTTGTCATGTTAATCTTAGTTCTTATTCCGCATCTGAAGAGGGATATTGTACAACTGATTTAATATGTAGTGCCAACTTTTTGTACCTTATTATCACTATGGGTTAGCAGTTTGCAGTATTGTGGTATAAAAAAAATTATTTATGCCTTGAATTTATAAAAAAAAATTGTCATTTCGTCCCCGTTGAAGTATAAAATTTTGCCCTTTTAATTTTATGAAAAAATTTCGCCCCTTTAAAATGAAATTATAGATTCGTCTGGTGAAGGTTTTTTAATGCAAAATATTTGGTTTACTTGTGCAGTGAAATTTCTTTTCTTTTTTTAATTACAATGACAAATTTATGATTGAACCCGTTCTCTACTTGTTAGAACAAACAAATCAACAAGTCGAACGTATTTCTAACCGCAGATCTCTTCAAATGCTACTACTAAAATACATTGATTAAAATTGGATTACATAAAATATTCTATTAATAGTGGATTACAAAAAAGATACACAAACTCTCCTATTAAATTTATTCATTTATGAAATTGATACCATTACATTTATAAACTGATATGTTCATTCTTATAAACTAATATCAATAACATGTAATACTACAATTTTACTTTATAGTGTAATGATATCAATTAATAAGTGTAGTAGTATTAGTTGTAAGTGTAATGGTATTAGTTTCATTCAATGAACAGGTTTCACTGAAAACTTACTCAAAAAGATAATGTTTTGAAACGAGTGGGTCTTCTGTGCACCATGCACTCGGGTATAGGAGTGACTCATTAAGAAAATGGGACCTTGCTATTAGTGAAAATGAGGATCCGCAATAAAAAAATGGGTAGGGTCAAAGTGAGTGCACATATCTAGAATATGTGCACCAAGTGCATATGAGACCTTGCCTTTGAAAATACCACATTAGACATAGTTTTGTATACACCAGATGCGTTGTGCAATTCACGTGCATGTGCATCAAGTGCACCGTGCAATTCAAGTGCATTTTTTAGACACGCGACTTGTTTTTATCAAAGCATGCAATTCTATTAAAACAGATTTTTTATCGAATTAAAGTTGCATGTTAAATGTAAACAAATTTTATGTTTAAGTGAAATAAATTACATATTATAAAGGAGCACTTGAATTGTATGTATCTGGTCATGACCTACTCAATACATAAATAAAACTATGAAAAATCATTTAAAAAATCTTTAAACACCAATGAAATTCATTTAGAAAGCAGTAGAGTTTCTATGATCACTTGCAAGTTGCAACAGTCAAATTATTTAAGTGGGCTTGTAAAAATGAATAATTTAAGCGGACTAGGGTTTTTTTTTTTTGATAAGCAGGCTAGGGTTAAATTATGAATCGGAATGTAAATTTCTAAATATTACGGTTCAATTTTTATTTTGGTTCAAAATTTTATTATTCAATAACCTAATTTCTGTTGTAAAATATAGGATAAACGTAAAGAAAAAAAGCAAGAACACCGATTTGTTTACCCAGTTCGTCCAGAAGGATTACATCTGGGGGCGATCAAGTCAGAAGGGATTTCACTATGATTTGAGTATTCTCTCATTATCCGTTTACAAAGGAGATACATATATATATATATATATATAGGGAGTGGACTGTAACCCTAAAACCCTAAGTCCATCTGACAATTAGCACAATAAGAATACTAATAATCAGTAAGTAATGTCCACAATATTTAATATATTTACAACACTCCCCCTTGGACATTACGACGTAATATTCATGTCTAATTAAAATTTCGCTAGAATAATACAAAGAAAAAAAACTTAGTAAAATAAGAAAAGATACAACTAATGATCTTCTAAATTCAATTTTTAAAACGCTCCCCCTGAAGACAACAGTCTTTCAAGCCTTTTGTATTATGCTTTCACACTCTTCTGGAGTTCATGCAGGTAAAAGAATTTTAGGGGATATATACTTTGCCAAGCTCTCTTTAGCATTCCTACTATTCATATGGGCAACAAAAGTTGCATTTTCCTCATAATGGATGATAGGAGATATACTATTATCACATGAATCATAAATGTATTTAAATCAAAATCTTACAAACGTCGAAGATACTAAACATATGCTTTAAATTTTTGCAATGCCTCCTTATAGGAAAAGCACTAACTTAATATTGCAAGCAAATTCAATATAAATTCAATATCGGATTTAGTGCAGTTCTTAAAATATAGTAATGCACTAAGGACACTCTGATAAGGAACTTCGGGTCCTAAAATGTCATATGTATCTTCTTTAGGTCCAAATTTATCTTTATCCACTTCAAGGGATCGAACAATTACTAGTGTGCTAAGTAGATGAAATTTAATATAAAATCTCTCCAATACCTTCTCCAAGTAAGCTGATTGGTATATAAAGATTCATTTTGCTTTAGGGAAATTCTCGATCTGTTGGTCGAGACAATACTTGATTTCACCAACATTTTATTCCAAAATTCAATCCCTAAGATTAAATTAGTTTTCTTTGATTTCCTTACTTGTTCCAATAATATTTAGATTATCACCAGAAATCGAGATAATACAGACACCATCAAAATAATTTATTTGTAAACACGTAAGGAAATATTTTAATGTTTATTTATTCCTCCTTCGGGAAGAATGAATTGAGTCGACCATGGAATATTCGACCCAAATATTTTATGTCATATAATGACCTTTGTAATTTTAATATCGTACTTAATACGATTTTCACCATTCCTCATCTGAGGAATATTATATCCATCAGGGATCTTCATATATATATATATATATATATATATATATATATATATATATATATATATATATATTGATATCTATTGATCAATATAAGCATGCCGTTACAACGTCTATCAACTGCATTTCTACATTTAGTTTATTTACTGCCAGAAATATTAAGTAGCGGAACTTTATTTCATACATAACAGGAGTATATATTTAAAATCTATATCGGGTCTCTGCAAAAACCCATGAGCTTCTAATCTCGCTTTGTACCTCATTACATCATTATTCACATTCTCTTTTTCGTACAAATACCCATTTATATCCAACAGGGATAACGTTTCGGGGTGTATGTACGATAAAGTCAAGAATATTAGCGAGTCAAGTTCTGCCTCAATTGTTTCTTCCTATTTTACCCAGTCAAAGCGCTTCCGGCTCAACTATTGACTTTTGGGTACTAGATCCAGATTTTTAATAGTGAGAGCAATTATGGCAACGAATAAGTTGTCGCCAACATTGTTAAATTTCTCCTGTATTTATAATTTCTATATTTATATAAACCAGATTTTCATCATTTTCCATAATATTTTGATTTGGTCGTTCCACAATTCTAGTATTTTTATTATTTTGTGCACGTGCTTCATTACTAGAATTTTCGTCTTCGGGACGAATCTCTTCATGAGACTTCAAGAGTGACTGAATATATTTGCTAGCTTTAATATTACCACGGATTTATGTCTTACATAATAAGGGGTCCTTTACGCTTCTGGCGTGTAGGGGCATTAACATATATAATTGTCTGAAATTAGCATATTTACTCTTTTTGGCGCATTTACAACAAGTATATGTGTTTTAGACACTTCTTTATCATCAGTAAATTAATTTGGCAAATTACTTGCTGAATATTGCAAGTTAATTTATCATTTGAACTTCCCGTTCATTTTGACTAGTGCGTGAATTTTCATATTGAAGATCTTTTATATTCCACGAAATTTTTCGGCATTCATTGAATTTTAAATTCTTATCTCCCCCTAATGCCGAGAAATGATCTTCATCAAATGTGCAATTAGCCAACTGGGCTATGAAGTGAGGTACACTGTGGTGGTGATATTGAAAACAAATATTGCACATTCTAATATTTGCAGATGTGAAATGTTTAGTTCTTAAGCACTAGTTATAAAAGGGGAATAATCGAGATATGCAGTGGGTCGGATTTCAATTAGATTAGCACCATGTAAAATTTCATGCCCCCAACATGATATAGCTAAGTTGGAATTCTTCAATAATAGTCTAGTAATTATTTTGATAAAATCTATTAGTAATTCAACTAAACCATTCTCGATGTGGACGAGATTAAATGCTCAATTTTAATTTTTAATGCCATATAATAATCATTAATGTCATCAAATCGACATTAACCATTCAAATGGATTTCTTGGATAATCCAAAATTTTAAGTTCAATAATATTTGACAATAAATTTGCTTCAGACAAATTATATCAGTCAAAAGTATCTTCATGACTCTATTCAAAAAAATAAAAAATACAATTCCAACTTTGATATGAGAATGTCGTACTATAAATTTTTCTTTGCACAAGCCCCACAAATAAATTAATTTACATAAGGGATTATGTTATTTGACATACTATGTAAAATAGAATTAGTCAAAATCCGACTTATCATATTTTGAACCTTCTCATGTCATAATTTGATTAAATTTGCTTCAAGAAAATTAGTACATTATTCAAAGAATCATCCTTTTCAATTTTCAATGTTCCTATTTGTTTCGGACAAACTAGTACGATGTGATTCTATTTTGCTCATAATTATATAAGAAATCAATTTTAGTGGAAGAATTTTCATGTATGATTTATACTGTTTCCACTCAAAACAGGTATAGCAGGGTGAATCTCAACGTGGAGAGTTCAAGTCAAAAAATAATTACAATTAAGAGCAAGCTTGATAGATTTTCAAGATAATTTTTACTACTATTGTCCATAAGAAAAACTTGATATAAACTTTCAAATGTAGTTCAAACTCAATAAATTTTTAATGAATCAAATTAGCCACAAGAAAATAAGTGATAATAGGTAAATAAGAAATTTTCACATAATTCATAATTTCTACAAAGAAATAATAATTTAAGTTCTATATCTTTATCTGCGATCTCTAATCTTGATATTTAAAAATGATTAAACTTCTTTACCAGAGCGGAATCCTTGGGTAAGGGTTCCAGTATAGTCTTATGATAGACTTGGGGTAATGGTTCCAGTATCGTCTTATGATAGATTTGGCTCGCATTGAGCGCAAACACCATGAGAGATTCAGGAGATGAACAATCTGCTTCCTCATCTCGCAGATGGGGACAATTTCATCGATTTTAAGCGTGTCTCCAGCAACCGCAGATGCAATAACCAATATTAAATCCAAAAGAAAAACTCAACATAGAGATGGATTAGCAAATATTAAGCAATAAAACTTTAATAGAAAGTCACTACTCCAAAATTATAATTGATAAATATTATCCCCAGCATACTATCATCAGTTTATACAGTTTATACAATAGAGGAGTATTTCACTGCGTAATTAAAAAGCATTATAATTTCAACATAATCACAAGGTCTTATATGTTTATGTATAATATCATCAATTATAGAAATCAAATCACTCAAAGATATATATATATATTTGTGCGCATAATATCATCGATGATTGAAATCAAATCACGCGATTCGGGCATGCACACAAAATACATTTAAAAGGTGTTTAATAATTGACCAAGAAATGAGAATAAACAAAAGGAATTAATCAAAACTAAAGTAGCAAACAATCATAGGAACCCAATTCATTCAACATTAATTTCCCCAAAATATCTGTTCAAAGAAGACGACTTAAAACTGCATTCCTTTACATATATGTCATTGATATCATATATAAAATGATAAGACCTATATATCACTGATCTTCAAATAAAATACTATACATATTATAACTCAATCAAATGAGGTAACGCATGCGATTTATTGAGTTTGTTCGTATTATGAGTGTTTCATTTAGGCGTAATATGAGAAAATATAAGCAAATCCAAATCAACATCACACGATACACAATTGTGATCGAAAATCGGATCTATCTTAAAATCACAATCCCGTAATTAAAACAGTACGCAATGCGATTCAATTGAAAAGGAAATACTAAGAAAGGAATAAATATTATAATAAGTTTTGTCCATAATTGATTCAAAAATTGAATAACAAGCTTTTCAAATATACTCTATCAGCTTCCCAATTCCCAATTAATTGAACAAAAACGCAAGAAATAGAATGACTAACCAGTTTTCCGACGATCCATTGTTGTAAACCAGTAACATTAAATTTGGACATTCCACATCCTTCCAACTCCATTAGCTAGTATGAATATTGGATTCGAAGGGGATTATAAATTATAAATCAAGAATAAATCAAGAACAATTCGTGCTGATAACGTATTGTAAAATATAGGATAAACGTAAAGAAAAAAAGCAAGAACACCAATTGTTTACCTGCAGACCAATTAAATCCGTAAGAACTACATTTGGAAAGATCGCCCAAGGATTTCACTATAATTTGAGTATTCTCTCATTATCCGTTTACAAAGGATATATATATATATATATAAGGAAGTGGACTGTAACCCTTAAAATCCTAAGTCCATCTGACAATTAGTCCAATAAAAATACTAATAATGTCCACAATATTTAATATATTTACAACATCCTTCACTTCCTTCTTCCCGACCCTTTTTCTTCACCGTGGGTGTAAAGGTACGTTGCTTTCGTGTTCGTTTGCACTGGATCAGATTAAGTTATTTTGCTTCTTTTTCTTCTGAAATTATTCTGCGCGCTGCTGAATTGCTGATTAAACCTTGATAGGTAAACGATAGATTTAATGAAGGCAAGAGTACATTTTCCGGAGATGATATCCTGTGAATTGCGTTGCTGCTTAAGCTTAGATTTATGGTTTAGTAGTAAAAATCTGTAGATTGTTGCTCTGATCTAATCAGTTATGTAATTGTGCTATGCTTTGATATATATCGTGATTATTCGTCTCTGTTTTTTAATTTGTAATTGTGTTTGTGTTAGTAATATCCTATTTAAAAAAATGACTCTGTTGAACCAGTTATGTTATTTCTGAATAAGGGACTCGTGTTGCTTATTTAGATATATCAAAAGATTTGTGTTTGTTAGTGTTCAGATAGTGTATTTATGCATATGTTGTCTGTGCTTGAGTTGCTTTATAAGTATGAACATTGATATTCATTAAGGTTTGCAGATGAAACTATGTTATTGTGGACTTTTTATTGTTTCCAATGATGTGTATTTTTACTTGAGTTTAATTTGGTGAAGCTGAATTAATTGAAAACCGAACTTAACAGAGTAAAAAATGACTCAACCATAGACATGCTAGGGTTAGGATCTTCTCACCTTGAAGTCCCTGGAGGATTTTTTTTTCACTTGATTTCCTGATTTCTTTGTTGGCTCTTTTGTTTTTTCAGTGTTAATGCAAATTTCGATGGGCTCTAAGTTTATTCCAACAATTCAACGTTCTCTTCCACTCGACATTATAGAAAACATCCTCTCACGAGTACCAGTGAAATATCTCCTTAGATTCAAAGTTGTTTCCAAACAATGGAGGCTATCTTTTCCAATCCAAGATTTGCTGAAATCCATATCCAACAATACAAGAAATCGTCCTCCCGAAATCTTCTATTACATGACTACAAAGAATTCTATGTTGCCAAATTTCAAAACCACCGTTTTGAATTTGTGTCTACATTAATCGAACATTTTTAGGAATATTACTCCACGTACGGTGTTGGGGCCTATTGTGATGGATTATACATAACTCGTCGCAACCCTTTTGATGATGACAATACATATGTGTTGTGGAATGCATCCTGCAGATATTACAAAGAGATCTTGTGTCAACCAATTAGATATAATTCTGGCGAAACAATTACAGGGATTTATTACAATCCATTGATGAAGGATTATAAACTAGTAATGGCTGATAGGAAACAATATGCGGTATTTTCCTGTAGATACAACAAATGGAGTAAAGTTGAAAGGATGGAATATTATTCTTGTAGTGACAACATTTGGAGTGGGGTACATTTTGATGAATCTTTTTATTGGCTTATTACAAGAGAAAAAGAAACGGAACCCTACATGTCCCCGCCCGGGGGATTGGTAGATGATGTAAGCTCGAGCGGGACAGTTTCTGAGACTGAAATACTTTGTTTTGATTGGAGAGACGAGAATTTCAAGAAACTTCCGGTGCCATATTGTGAATGTGTAACTAATTGGTTATGTGTGTCTTCTTCTGGAGGCCATCTTTGTTTGTTTGGGAAAGACTGGTCCGGTGAGATGTTCATTTTGAAAAAAGTTAACTGCGATGAGAAGCATTCATGCATGAAGTTTAAGATGTCGTTCGTATTTAGGGCCTGAGATTTCTTCTACCCCCTGTGGGTAAGTGAAAAATGAAAATGAGTTTATACTCAAGGCTTTCTTAGATAAAGAAGATGATGAAAAATATTGGCTCTTCGACCTGAGTACAAATACTTGTATGAAGATTCAGGACGATGCATCTAGAGAGTTTGTTTGTCCATTCCCTTATCTGGAAAGTCTTTTTTTACAGTAAGTGAAGATGGTCCCTATTTAGATCAACATGTAGGTTATATTCTCTTAGAGTCTTAGTTTATTTTACTACTTTTGGTAGTTGGATTTAGATGTAGAGTTTATCATCATGCGGTTACTTAAAAGCTGGTTAGGAATGAGGTTTAATTTTTTTATTTTCATATTCTCTTAGTTCTCAGGTTAATACAGTTACGTTCTAGTGTTTTGTAAGCATATCATATAAAGTAAGTCAAATCACTAGGTAAAGTCATTATTATTAAGTATTAACAGCCATTAAATCAACTCTGTAATTTTGAAAATGGGAAAGGCCATGAATACCTTAACCATTCACTACGTTTCGTGATGCTAATTAGCTGTGTTGTTCGATTTGAGGATTATACTTGAAATCAAAAGCATGGTATTCCGACAAAAGCTTAAACCATAAGTAATGGAATTTAAACATAGCTTGAGCTCGAGAAGGTGTGTTTATCTGTTCTTTCTGCTACTGCATTGACTGTCTGCATATTGTGGTCTCTTCCAATTTTCTGTTTGCCTGAACTATATTCTCCAATTTCTCTGTGATTTAAGTGGTGAGAACAGAAAATACAGTTTGTTGTTTATGTGTTATTGCTCCAGTTATGTCTCGTTCGACTTCCACCAGTTATGTACTTTGATAACATACAACTCCTTAATGACCAGATTTTGGAAGACTTTGAGAAGCAAGAGTAATGAATGCAACGGTATGTTTCTTGTTTTGGGGGCTATTTGAATGTATAAATTCTTGAACATATTGATTGTAACATGTTGCTAATTTCATAGTATGTAAGAAGTTGGAAAAAAGCAAGAACCAAAGTTGGTTATGATCTCATGTTTATCTTGAGGTTGATTCTGAACTCATGACTGGTTAAGGTATTAGTTCATCTTAGCTGTGATCGTTTGTCATCTCTTTTCTTTTATTTGTTCAATGATTGAATTCTATTTATGTCAAAGTATCTGGGAAAGAAGAAACAAGAATTGTGCTTCTACTAAGCTGAACATTCTGCGCCCGTACGTTGCTAAGATCGGGTAGATAGTGAACAAGTTAAGCTTGAGCACGATTCGATTAATTGCTTCAATGACCATCGTTGAAGCCAAAACACTTGTGGTTTCAAAGCCAGTTGCCAAAAGAAAATGTACATCTCAGAGTATTGCAATAAGATCTGATAAAAAAAAGTCGTACAAATAAAAAGCAGACAACATCAGACGAGTGGAATGATCACCAATCTATTTAAACATAGTTTGAGCTCGAGGACGTGTGTTTATCTGTTCATTCTTGTACTGCATCGACTGTTGTCGAGCAACGATTCCTTTCCATCCTGCACGTAATTTCAAAGCTAATACATTAATGCAATGCATCTTTTAGTCATATGATTAGTTGCGCATGTTTCTGTTGTTTTTCATATGATTTACGACATGGAAAACACGAAGAGGGCTAGTTCAAACCTAAAGCGGGATCAAGATCACGTTTCTTGAGCTCTCTGAATTCTTGACAGAGAGAACAACAAGGGCAGAAAAAGTGAGACATCATATCTTCATATGGAGCTTCTACTAGACCATATCTGTTTCACAACTTTTTTCTATACGTAGAACCGGTGAAACAGTTGACGCAGAGCGACATGCTTATTAGATACATGAGACTCCCAAAAGGACAAGCTGCATATAACAAAAGTTGTAAGAATCAGGACTCTTAATCTAAATTTCGAAAAACCTATTAATGAAATAGTACTGAACCTATCATCTAAAATTAGAAAGCTTACTAAGTAGAGACCCTGCAAATGGCTCTGTAGCATCCAACACTTCAGCTATTTGTCCAAACGTGACACGGGGAAAAAGACCTGTCATCACAGCTGCAAAACCAAGTTATAAATGTTGAATTATCAAATTGCTTGCATTTTTTATCTATTGATTCTTGAAGATTAAATAAAGAAAAGGAAAAACACAACACATTGAAGATGATGAAATTACCATTTGTTTGATCAAGATGACAATCATACAATCCACTGTCCCAGGGGCCTCCCATGTACGGAGACTGCAAGATTTGAGGATTTTGAGGATAAGATCCCACATGTTGTCCGGGATTTGGAGTTTCGATTTCTGCTGTTGCCTCGACTCTACCCATGTTTATCACAAAGTTGCAACTTTGTAGCTCTAATTCACATGATCAAGAGCTTTAACATACTATTTCCTTTATTTATAAGAGCTAACCTGCTTCATATTTGGATTAGGATTTCAAAGCATTAGAATTAAATTTACATGAATGGATAGGATGTTTGAAACTTTCACAAAGTCAAGAAATCAAATCAAAATACAAAAAGATGGGGCCCTGTGACTAGAATATCAAGCCTTAAATTATGGAACATATCATAAAAGTCATAGGAGTTGGTGTAATACTGCCAAGCCACTTGACTGGGTATGGATACTGCATTTTACCAATTACAAATATAGATCCTAAATGCGGCCTGAAAGCAATATAAATACTCAATTTCAAAATAATAATGCTCGCATCTCGTATTCCATTATGACATCATCATCATACATGTGGGGCACATGTATATTAAAATCTCAGTTCAGGTACATGTTAAAACTTGATAAACACAGATTTCCTGAAGGCTCAGTTGAAACTCTGCTAAAAAGAGCAATTGATACATTGCCCTAACATTTTTACTTTGTGATTGGATCCCAAGTTTAGGTTCACATGCATATATAGCTTTGAGCAAAACACACTCAAACTCATTGCGAAAACCATCTTCTGCGCCAACTAGTAGAAGGTGGGGTGAGAAGCTCTAGCATAGTGTCTTTCTCCTTTGGAGTTAATGGGACTCCTCTAATGAGGTCTAAGGCCATAATGTGCACATTGTTCTTTCGCCTGTAGCTATTGAATGCCCATATTAGTCCAGCACCCCCAGTGAGTGTCACCTGTTTTTACGATATTTCGTTGCCTATGTTAGTGAAGAAACTGGGAGATAAATAAGAAGAAGAGAATAAGTTCAGTGCGTTATTTAACTAACCGGGAACAGCCATATAGCAGCAGTTTGCCAATCGAATTTCGGTGTATAAAGCACTGATTCACCAAAATCGTCTTCCAGCTTCTTGAATATCTCCTTATCACTTTTCCCCGATTGGATTTCATTTCGTATTATCTTAAGCAGACATGGAAGAGATATCAAAGTGGATGTCAGCAGGACACATAAATAAAGAGTAACTAGTGGAAGTATCATGCAAAAGGAGAAAAGAACGGATGTTCATTTAGATGGTTTGGATATGAATAGACAGGTTAATTATTCCTAAAGCGGCATCCCCCAAACACCCAGGGTACCCACCACACAATCATTTTACACAGGCAGTAGAAGCAAATGGTAGAACACACTAAAGAATGACCAATCTCGCGGCCAACTAGATCGAGAAAAGAATACTATCTGATCATCAATAACACAGGAAGTATTACAAGCCATACACTTTAGCAAGAAATCCACAGGAACAACAGGAGCGTAGGGATTCAACCTCCTTACTATTTATACTATTCATCCCATTTTTTCTACAAACAAGTGACTATCAACAAAAGTAGCAAGTATCATTTGTGATATCCCATTCATAACAGAACAAGAGGGCAACAGCTTAACCTGGGAAAATACACCAAATCCATATGACATTTTCCTCAATAGCAAAATTCCAAGGAATCAAACCCCACAGGATTAATCACACAAGATCATTAAGTGAACTAAAGCAGGGTAATAAGAGGCACCTTACGGAGGAGAATAGCAATGTCAGCTTGCGAGTCTTCAATGGATTGACTACCACATTCAGTGCACCTCACATTATGGCTTATATTTTTGGCTCGCGCTTCCATCAGCCGCTCCCTCCTCACATCCTCAGTGCTCCCCATGATCCCTTTCCTTAAACCTAGTCTTCAACCAAGATTTGAAACCCTATATTGAAATAAATACCAGCTAAAAAAAATTCAAGGAAAAAAGTATTTTAGCTAAACCTTAAACCAGTAAAAATTTCAAGAAAAATGTCGTGACCTAAGCATTTAACGATTTAATCAAACTGATGGCACAATTCAAGGTTGTGCCCTTTAAAATTACAGGTTGCAAGTTTTGGGAAATTTGAGCAATTTCCGAGGCAAGGAACCGTTCCTTTTTCTTTATTTTTTCCTTGGTGATTAGATTTCATTAGCATAAGTCAAGGAAAATAAATTAGGCATTTGGGCAGGAAAAGTTAACAAATTAAAAAAAATACTTCAAGACTGCAAGATAGAGTGAAATTAACCTCGATCGCGAAGCGCGAAATGAAATCCCGTAGAGAAATTCTTGTTCTCTGAAGCAGGTTTAGCTCAAGAAGATGAACAAACAAATTGGGTCGGGTACAACCCGGTAAGTTTTATCTAGCTGTTGTTACATTTAGAAAATGGGCCGGCCTGCTAGGGACTGGATTTGATTGGCCCATTAGTAAGGGTACAACTAAGATGACAAATTTTAATTTATGATTATTTTTAAAGGAATTTTTTAAAATTTATGTTTTAAATGACATGATTGAAGTAAAAGAGTACTAGTATTGTGACATATATCATGTTAATACGAAAACATTGGGCATATATTATGAGTTGACAATTAGTGACAAGATCCAAATAGCAATTCAGTGCATAAAATTATAAATTAACGTGAATTATTGATCAAACAAGTGGATATATATGCTGCATTAATCAACAAAATAAAAAATGTAATCCTTTCAAAAAAAAAAAAAAAAAATCAACAAAATGTAAAGAAGTTGCAGATAATAAATCCTTAATTAATTAGCAAGATATATTTATATATATACAAACTTACCCTTATTAAACTTGGAGGTTGAAAAAACGTTAATGTTTGGGAAAACAAGCGTGAAAGAACACCAAGAGACGGTGAAAGAGCGTTGGGCGGTGGATGTGGGGTCATTGGCTGCAATTAGAGATGTTAAACGGGTTAAGCACTAACCTAACCTATTAGAAAAAACCAAGCAGGGCCATGATAAATGGGTTAAGCAGTACTTAATGGTTCACTTTTAAACGGGCATTAAGAAAAACAGAATCTAACCCTAATACTAGCGGGCCACGCTGTTTTTTTTTTAAAAAAAAAAAAATACAATCCAAATACATATTAATTATATCACAACTATCAAAAGTTCACAATTTAAGTACTTAACTCTAACCATAAATAAGTTCAATATATATTATAGAACAAAATAAGTCCAAAGCATTAAATTATACAAATTGAAAGTCTAACAAACAAATTAAAAGTTCAAAGTTGCATAATATATGTGGGCTTCAACATGCACAAAAATAAAAGACTCATCATTCGATCCTTAATTCGCCATGTACAGAGTTGCTACCGCTGTTGTTGCTTCATCACTAAGGTTAGGCATTGGCAGTATTAGTTAATAACTTCTTTAATCATATGAAATCTGCTCTAAGTTCTGATATTTACTCAATTATATGCAGGTTGTCTGCTTCCAGAAAACTGGTAATTATGAATAAAAGTCTAAAAACTTGATTAATGTTCATATTTTCATATTCTATTTTCTAAGATTAAATAACAAGTTCATTCTCATTTAACCTGATATCTAGTTTCAGAAAAGGAATAAATCATGTATTGATTTAAAAATAAGTAGCATCAAGACTGAAGCTACAACTCATCTTCAGTTAATAGCAAATTCCTCAAATCCTAAGTCTTCGATATGAACAAGTGTGTGAATCTCTAATTACCATGATTAAATCCCAGCATATTAAATTGCATATTAAATCCATTGCATCCCCAGAATTAAAATCTCAGCATATTAACAACCCCAACAATCCCTAATCTAACATTTAACACCCCCAACAATCCCTAATTTAAAAAATTTCAATTCTTGTGTTAAAAAAAAAAAAAAAGGAGAGCGTAATTGTACCAGAGATGTGAGGGATAAAGAGAGTGGGTGGCCTGAGATCTTTAATGGGGAGAGAGGGAACATAGGTGGCCACTGGTCACGTGGTCGACGGCGTAGCGGAGGTGGCGGCCGATTGAAGAAACTGGAAAATGGAGGAAGAGAGCGGGTGGCGTGAGGTCGGAGAGACTTAGAGAGGGAATAGAGGTCAGGTGGAAGATGGCGGCGCGGGCGACTGGAAATGGAAAATGGAAAATGAAGGAAGAGAGTGAGGATTTAATTTTAATGGACCTTTTTGTTTTTTTCAGCCCAAGAGCCCATTTATCTTTCTTCTTGCTTTTACTTGGCTTGGGCTTCTTCGCTATTGAACTTATAAAATTAATAATAATAATAAATAAAAAAATCCGGACCAGCCCTGAAGTCCACCGGGCCAGCCCAATAAGCCCGTCGGGCCAACCGGTTATGGGCCAAAAGACCCGGTTTTAAATGGGTCATAAATACCTAAGCTCTAACCCTGGAAAAATCCCGATTAGCCCGGCCCGTCGGCCCGTGGCCCGTTTAACATCGCAATAGGCCCACGCGGCCTGCTGCAACAGAGGATCCCGCATAACTCTTTCAAACTCGTGTATCCACCTGCAATCATCTTCGATCGATCTCTAACCAAATACTTTCTTTCGATACTTGCATTTATTTATTTAACCCCCAAATTACACGTGTCATGCATTATAAGGAGTATATTTATTTCCGTTATTTACATAGGCTGAAATGTTGTTCAACTGCGATATTTATTTATTTTTTATTTTATTTTATCAGGACAATTGCGATATGTGTATAATTATCACTATCAAATTTTATTTGGTATATTAAAGAGTATTCAGGTCATTAGTACTACAATTAACCCTGAAAATATATGCAATTAATTTATAACATTACAAGAAAACCATAGCACTTGTGACATAATGTAAACTCTTCCTTAAAAGAAAGATCTAACAAAACTCAATTATATTCAAAAGAAGGGAAAAAACAAAGAAGAAGCATAAGAAAAACGTCAATCATTTTTTACAACCGCCGAAAGACTCAAATTTGAAACTCTACTTAAACTAAATATATGAATATTTTATAGATTTATTTATTTGAACTATATTCCACATGTCAAAAACTAGTTGAATTTATATGAATAGAGATGCACCTAGCCGTCAACTCCAAAAAATTGATAATGTCGTAAAATTTGAATTTTGTAAAGCAATTCGATAAGTAAATAAATAGTTGGGGTAAAAATTGTGGTATTGTACTATGTCATGTGACACGAGTTAAAACTCATTAATTATTCATCAAACCGAATTAGTAGGCAAGTAGCATTTAATCTATCCGGATTAATCAGTGTATTGTCTTTATTATTTAATGACGATCCACACCAGTGTATTGTCTTTTATTATTTAGGCATAGTTTTGTTCGGATGACTGGATTGATTAGATATAATAGGATTTAGTATGATTGGATAAAATTGGATTGATTGGACTTGATTGTTTGAATCAAGATATGCATTTAGATTTTAGGATTACAACTCTTAATCCTGTACTGAAAAACCAATATATATGCATTAAAATGTTATAATCACAATCAATCTCACCTTCCACTTGGGATAAACATATCCCTCCATATAGGGATTAAGCACATTTTTGTATCCAAGCTGAAAATGTATCGTGGGTCCTCATCCCACAAACCAAAAGACTGATTACGTGGAATTAAAATGCTAATCTCCGTATATTCTGGTGAATCCGCGAACCAACATTGCCTTAATGTTAGTGTGTTATCCATACCGAGAACCCGATCAATAAACAGAAATGAAAATGGAAACTCACATCAAAGAATAAGAAACATATTCGACATACCACTTAAATATGTAGCAAAAATCTTGCAAAAGAAGTCGATATGCTCTTAATAGCAAAAAGGAAAAAGAATAAACAAATCATTAACCTTAGTTGCTAGTTTTATTTCATTTTCTATGTGGTATTTAGCAAAAAGCTGATCGTTTTCATGTTAGAAGTACAGATAAAATTGTTCAAACATCACTCTTTCTATAGGCTCCCTCGCAAAAGCTAATCATTGTACCTAATTCCTACGTGCCTGATTGCCGGTAGCTACAGACACATTGAACAAAACAGACTACAGACATTTCTGAAGTAGCTATACTCACTGAAGAATCCCGGTATACGTACTCAAAATGGTATAAACGACGACAAAGATGGAAATAGAGAGTAGTGGAAAAGGCTCTTGCATCATGACCCGCCGAGTCCCTGACAAGCAACAAACATGAATATAAACCATGTATATCTCTGAGTAATTTCATCATCATTGAGCAAAACATATTCCTCTATTTCCATTTTGGTCACACAACATTGAATCTCTATGTCATAAATTGATCAGAAAAGTGGGAAATAATAATCTTTTCATTGTTCATCGAAAATGTAAATAATACCTGGCCGGAGTCGGACAATGGCCGAATGCTGTTTAATCGACTGGAGTGAGGGCCATTTCAATTTCTTGTAGTGACTTCCCTTTAGTTTCAATAACATTGTTCTTCACAAAGACCATTCCCATCAAACAAAAGGTGGCAAAGATTGTGTATAAGATCTGGGGACCCAGCATTTCCAGCAGATTCAAAATAACAATCCGACAAAAAAATTTATCACCTGATGACATCATGGTAAAGGGATTATATTTCAATGTAGAAGGAAACTAAGAACGGAACTCAGGAATAGTTTAAAGAGAAATGAGTGTTGAGAATTAGTTCCAAGCAACATGCAAATGAAAGTACAGAGTACTGTATATTCTAGACACAGGGATAGGTAAAACAGAATGCATTATAGACTGAAAGTATATATATTTATAGTGTTTAGCTTCCATCAAAAAAAAACACACATCCAACTTTCTTAAGAATTTTGAAATCATGCGTCTGAATGTAAAATTATATTTGAAGTTTTGAGTGCCATCCAGGAACGCAACAATGAAAATTCAAAATAAAGAATCTTCTATAGCAGTTTTAAGTCCTTTGCAGATGAAATGTGATAACAAAAAAAATAATAAACTAAGCCTTTTTTTCCATTATTTGGGGCCGGCTATGATTTCTCATATTCAAAGAGAGGGGAAAAATGTGTGAAAACATAAACTCCAATTACCCAATGTACAGACATGCAGATAGCAATTGCCTTAGCACTAATTCGGCTTGGTAATATCTCTGAGAGAAGGAGACCTGGGACAGGTCCAGCACCTAAAGCAAATGTCAAGACGAAGCTGCATGAAATGAAGAAAGGTATCGTCAGATCACTATGTGAATCCTATAGGGAAAAGATAAATATGGCAACATGATCTAACAGCACTGGGAGTAGTTGGTTGGTCTACCAGATGTATTCAAGAAGGAAACATATGCAGTTATGGAAATCTGTTATAAATAGATATCAATTACTTGACAAATTTCCTGTCTCAGTTAATTTCGTTCCTAACATAAATATTGTTCAGATACTCACAGCAGCATTCCGCCAACAGATAGATATAAATTTCCATCGTCAGAAAATATATCACTCGCTGCAAGAACTTGTAAACCCATAGCCCCTGCCTGAATCAAAATATATCCAATAAAATTTTGGACAGCTGCTGAGGAAATTGGTTTATATGATTTCAGGAGAATAAAAAATCTAGAAACTATTTTACAAATTTGAAAAGGATGGTCTATTTTTCGACAATCACGACAAGAAAGTTGGAGGGTGAGAGTTTTACTTGCCATGCCCAAGAAACTCCCAAGAAGGAGGAGCTTTCTTCCCAATCTATCCATCAGAATCATCGCAACAATTGAACCTGAGAAAGTGATGGAGAATAGTTTTTAATAAAAGGAAAAGGCTGAATATATTTCGCGTTATTAATTTCTCGCTGCAACTCCATTACCTAATATGTTAACTATTCCTACCCATATGTTTCCAAGATCTGATGGCACTCCAGCACTTTTAAAGACAATCGATGAGAAATAAAATACAGCATTTATGCCAGATAGCTGTTGGAAAGCATATAGGACTGAGCCAATAAACACCACTACCAAAAACAAAGCAATAACATCACAATTTCAGGAAAAATAATAGAATCTGCAATATGCACTTGCTGAACAACAAATGCACCTTTGAAATGACGTCCATGGAGTAAATCTGATAATTTAACTGAATCCACTTCATCTCTTTTCTCTGATTTTGATAACTCTGACATCGCAGATTTAACATGTAATGCGCCCAAAAGCCTCTCAAGTTCCTCTTCAGTTTGAGCAAGTCTTCCCCTCTGAGTAAATCAAAAAAAAACTATAACTGAGCACATAAAGATGAGGCAAGGCAAGCCAAATGAAGACGGCAACTCAACCATTATAAAAGCAACCCGCCAAATTGTCAGAAATTAAAGTGCATGGAGGATTAACATTTAAATATAAATGAAGAATGGAACACAATTATGTTAGTGTTAGTGTCCTAGAAACAATCCTTTGTAAGGACATAATACTCAGATAATATTCAGTATTGATTTAATATTATTATTTGTTTAATATTAAATGTATGGCGTTACACTCATTAGAATAATATGTTTGATTGTTTACATTTATTCTTATATGTGTTCCCTTGAGTCACTGCTGTCATCGAGTGAGTTAGAACTCAGATGACTTAAGCATGATTTATTAAATAGCCCCAATCGAGGATCATCAAGAAAGGAATATTGATGATGCAATGGAGATTGGTGTGCGATCTGCATCATACTCTTAGAGAGTGTAGTAAGATCTCACTTACTACGAGATATTAGGTATCTCATGATGGATGCACAAATACCTTAGAGGGTATTGGTATACCCATCCGAGAAACCGTTTGATGTAGTTCCACTATATGTGTCTACGGGTGTCTCGGTTAGTGGGAGCGATGCGATACTCCTTTGACTTGAGGTCAATACGCACGACATGTGTGGAGTGATGAACTTTGACCATGACCGACGCTTGCACCCGTCTATGGGTAGATATGACTTGGATTGGGTTCATCACGAAGTTCATGTGCGTAGTAGTTGAGCCAAGAAAATGATTCATTCCTCAAAGTAGATTTAGAGAGAATACTCATCTTCTCATCATAATTGGATCTAAGTCATTGGCCAATGCACGTCAACCTAGGCTTTGTGACTAAGTGTGACACTAATGATCAATTAGTGATTTGAGATAAATTGATTAAGTTATTTGAAAAGACACTTCATCATGTTCAAGACTAATCGAGTATTCGTGAATGAAAGGAGGAAATCGCAATTGCCCACGTTTCAGTTACAGGTAGTTGCAGGTTTCTCGCAACGTACCTCATATATTGAGAATGTCTGATTTATTGTCTAGGTTCAATTAAGACCGTTAGTTTGACTAATCGCTCGGTATATGAGGGCCTATGGGTCACACAACAAGTAGTTCCATTTTACGGATTATAGTTTGTTGATTAAATATTAAATTGGATTTAATATTTAATTTATGGAAAAGTAATTAATAATAAATTAATTTGGAATAAATTATTATTAATATTTAATTAAATTAGACTTAATTAAATAAGAATTTCCAATAATTATATTTGGAATATAATTGTAGGATTTAATGTATATGGAAATACATCGTAAAGATTTTCATATAAGACATTTAAATCCGTAGAGATTTATATTTAGGGAATTAAATTAAAAAGAATTAATTTAATTCAAGAGTAGGGTTTTTATTTCCCTGATTGGGCTAGCTTGGGAAATAATTTAAGCCTCCCTATATATAAAAGCTATTGGGATTCACAAACAGTATCACTTCATATTTTCTCCATAAGATCTAGAGTTTGGATTTTTCTAGCAAATCTGTCTCGGGATTCAACGCTGGCAAATCCGTGCAAGTTCGTAACTGGGGACTACGTGGATACCGTAGTAGAGAAATCTGCTCTCGAGTTACTGTAAAATTTCTCGTTATGATTATTGTAATCTTTATGCAATTAATTGTTCGTTGTTGGTGAACTTTAATTTCCGTTGCGCATGTGATTACGTGTTTTACGTGTCTCTATAATCCAACAAATTAAGCAGGTCTATCTTAACGCCAGACACATTACAACTGACACAAGAAGTCTTAGATTTAAAAGTATAGAAACAAGGGTAGAAGCCATGTGGGAAGGGTGAAATGCGAGGAGCACCTTGAAAAGCCAATGCGGAGACTCTGTAGAGAACTCCACTAAAACAGCTAGCAGTGCAGCAGGAGCGGTAGCTACCCAAAAGCAAACTCTCCACCTACAAGAACCATTCATCGTGAGATGCTCTAACAAGGGATGTTACAAAATCCTCCATGCTGTCATTGCAAGATAATTTTCCATTTGGCTGTATAAAAAACGAACAGAACTAACTAATCTACACTGCCTTTAACTTGATAGTATCTTTAATAAGAAGACATTAACCATTTCATCTTTATCCCCTGCTGCTTACCAGCTAGGGTCATTTTTTGCTGGAATTCCAATGAGAAGAGCTGACATTATTCCAAGGCATGTTGCTATCTAGGTGAAGCTACCATAAGTTTCCCTCACAAAAGCTGGTGAAACCTGCTTATGGTAGATTATGCATAAGCCAGAAACAAGTTTTGAACCAGATGGAAGAGGCAGTAATCGGTGACTATAATGTTTATACCTCTGACACATAGAGAGCTGCAACAGGATGACCAAGACCCATCCCAGTTCCAACAAAGAACCTCCCGAGAAGCATGCCCTCCAGACTACTTGTTGTGGCACTGAAAGTTTTATTAGAGACACTTCAATATACAAACTAAACATAGCCAGATACAACATAGATAGGAGAACAACGTGGAAAAATGTCAATGTCCTGCATGGTTAAAGTATCGAATCTTTCACTCTTAGAAGTTGAGATCCAGATTTTTGAAAATAGAGAGTTTACCTTAAAGCAGCACCAATAACCATTGGTAAAACACATAATTGGAATGCCCTCCTACGACCAAGCCCATCAGATATCCAACCTCTGAATAAAGAACCAAGAAGTGCACCTCCTAAACATGTACTCACTACCAAACCTTCAGAACAACACAAGACTAATCAGGCAGTGCAATGAATGTTGCTTATCAAAATCTCATTAACAATTTTGAACTAGGAGCACCTTCGGCCATAGTACTCCCGCTGAATTCTAGCTCCACAGAAATGCTTTCCAACGTGTCATTAACAACCCTGGATAAATTCACAATACCGAAAAATATGAGAAGCTGTTGATATGCCAAGCCACAATAAAAGACTCCAAAGAGATTGGACAAACCCAAGATGATAGCCGAACAAGAATGATGACATAGTTGCCACTAGAACATGTGGCAAAGGACGCTTCCATGAGGGATTGCCAATATCTTTCGGCACACTACCTTGTGATGTACCTGGAATTCCTTGTAAAGGAGAAATATGCATTTCCATATTATTAATTTTTTCACATGATTAATAAGTTGTGGCTACTCAAATTCCATAACAGGGGCTTATGAATTAAGTGATGCCTCGGAACAAGACTATATAATATTTCCAGCTTTTTTCCATTAGGTTATGAGTTATCCCGAAATTTCCATAGCTATACTTTACAAGTAAGGATGGAGAAGCATAGCCTCAAAATGCATAAACAACTACTCTATCCATTAAAATTATAAGACAAGTATCATAAACATATATGTCAATCACAAGCTGCCTAAGAAAAAAAAATAAACTCAAAAATATTTCCGCGAAATGGCCTACCTAGAGAATCTTCTTTTTCAAAGCCGGTATTGATACTGACATGTTCTCTAGACGACGTACGCTTGTGCACTGAGAAGGATTCTGAATGGCGTCCTCGCATACCTTAATTATATTGAAGTCAAATCTGCCACATTGAATTATTCAATACATCAATGAGCAATAATATGCATTTTCATTCTAATTCAGTATCCAGCAGTTCTATTTTAAAAAATCATACTCACTACAGAAAAGGTAAACAAGTAAAAAAATCTATCTGAACAATTTAAGGCCTAATATTATTAGTTAAAAGTGGAATTCATAAATAAAATCCAATCAGAAAATCAACAGCCTCCAGATCACACATCGATTGATAAGAAATCGAAATTCAAGATCTAGAACAGTGAACTACGAGATCGTCATTTAATATATCAAAACACAAAGTAATCAAAATCCATTAACGCATCAAACGCTTAACTAATACAATCTACATTAGTACGTTTCATACAATCTACAAACCGCCCCCAACATGCAGAGTCCTAAATTCCTAATACTTGCACTATACGTAGATATACACATATAAATACATATTCTGCTTCTAGCACCCATTAAATCATTCAGAATACCTCGTAATGCGCGGTTGCGAAGGCAATGCGATTGAGATGAAACTCAATTCAGAACGAAACTGGGAAAGTTGATCGAACGAAAATCCAGAGAATGCTTGATTTCGGGTCGGTGAAGCGTGGGGATAGCTAACGTGCGCCGCCGGGGTTGGGAAAAACCTTTTGATTTACAATGTATACAAACTTTGAATGAAACTCCGTGCGGGTGTATTAGAAAAAGGGTGCACACTGGAGTGAAATGAAACGGAGTGTAGTTGAAGGAAGAAGCAGAATTTGTGGACAAAGCGTTTGGAGTTACTACGAGTGAAAAGCGAAACACCTGGCTGTGTTCTTGTGCTGCGCGGTTCACCAAGATTCCTGCACCCACCGGTTATGCTATGAGTTATGACACGCTGTCATATTATCATTCAATGTTGAAGTTGTTTAATCAATAATATTATTAACTAGTTTAATGACAGCGTATTACGAGGTTTTTTAATTAAAAAATATAATATTCATAAAATATAAATAATTATGTGCATAAATACATTAAATATGAATTAATAATTGTTTAGGGTGTGTATTAATATATACTTACTTAAACAGTTATTGAAATAAAATTATTTTGTCAAATTCTATCTATTCTGCAATTGATTCACGAATCTAAATTTAAATTTGAGAGAAAATTTTGACTTGAAAAATTAGTTTGGTGGTTTAAGTGTAATAAAATAAGAGTTTGTATAGTTTACTACAACAAAAAATAGTTAGGTGATTTAGGTACAATTTTTGTGATAGTTTAGTGGGTTTAGTGCAATTAAAAATAAATATAAGATTCAAACCTTAGATATTGCAATATTTTTAATTAAGCTACACATTAAAATGTCACATGAATGTCATATATTAACTACAAACCAATTGAAAAATGACACACCAATTTCATAAAATGTAATAATTCATTCAAATTAACCTCAAGATGACACATCATCCAAATTAACCATATGAAGACACATCATCAAAATGAACTCTCTATTAATAATATAGGGATTATAAAATATCACTGAAATTACTTTTTTAACCATTCAATTTTTTTTAAGCACTGAGCTATATAAACTATTAATTTATAACACATAAATAATTAAATTAATTTTTTAGGTCAATTTTTTTCTTATGTTTTAATATATAATAGTAATAGTGTTTATTTATAAAACAGTGAACCATGTTTATATATTAACTCTATCATTGTGTATGTATTTATAACAGTTATTGAATTTGTGTATGCATAACAATGATAGTACGTATAGTTTACATTAATATTAGAAAAAAGAGTTCACTGTCAATTTAAGTTCACACTAATTTTTGTCTTCAGGAATAGATGTAAAATAGAATATATAATTAAGAGTAAACTTATAACCACTCAATTAAATTTACACAGTGATATTTAATGGTGTGTTACAAAATTAAATGGAAATCTAGAGATATAATTATACATGTGAACAAAATTTTGTTATGAAACTTTATTAGCAGCAATTAACTAAAATCCGTTTGCTAAAAAATGTTGTGAATAATTAAAAAATCATAAATGAGTGACCCCATATATATAGGTTTGTGTAGTAAATAAAGGAACAGAAAAATGAAAAAAAAGGGATAAATCTGGTGATCATGATTCTTGTAATCACGTGTAAAAGGAACTGGAGAAGACACATTTGATAGATTTTATGATTCATGTTTTAAGAATTGTTATAAACAATGTTCAAAAGATTTACCTAATGACATAGGTGGTTGTTACGGTGAATATTGTGGTGCTAATTGCTGGCAGCAGATTCACTGTTATGATGCTACTTTTGGTAGCTGTAAAGAAAATGGTGGGTGTGACTCTGAATGCAGTGATAAAGGGATTTCGGAATGTATGTATTACAAATAATTGAATTTTATACACAAATATACAATAAATACAAATGGAGCTTTTAAATACTGCGGTCAGTTGGCGATAGGACGATCTCATAACTTCATGAGCCATAGAGTTGACAAAAGTAATTGAAAAAACTGGAGAACTATTTAAAATACTTGTACAAGTCTAAATAAAATCCACGAAAATCAAAATTTGGGATGTACTTGAGTATTAGATTCATGAAATCGAAGCGAGACAATTGTCAGGGGCGGATCCAGAAATTGATGGAGGGGTGGGCTAGAATTTTTTTTTATAAGGTTAAATCTTGTATCCACTAGATGCACCGTGCACTTTATATTGTACTTTAAAATTCATGCAATTTGTTGCACTGAAATATATATTTTTTGGGTATTTTTATTTTAAGAAAAATAATTTAATTGAATTAGAAGCAAATTGAATTTATATAGACTGAGCTAAGAACTTAATAATTCAGATTAATTACATATAATATATATAATATAAAGAATTTGAAGATGAGTTTGGGTGGGCTTGAGCCCGGTCAGCCCACCCCTAGATCCGCTCATGATTGTCACCCATTTGATAATTATTTTTTAAAAAAAAAAATTGTATGAGAAGTCATATCCCATTTACTCATATTTTATATAAAATTCATGAATATATGGAGCTCTATTATAATCTTGATTTAAAGATTAGTATGACCTAAATCTTAAGATTTTAGACTCATCTCATTTATAAAATGGTCTCTTCCAAAACTCATTATCAATGATGTGACATTGAATTTCTGAAAAAACAACATTTTATTTTTATATATGTAGAATTCCATGAATCAAACATAGAAATAAGATTGTATTGAAGAAGATGAATGTATCGTTGGAGAGAGTTTTGAGAGAGAAAATGAAATACAACTTAATTAGTAAATGAAACAATGATACCCTCTTTTATACAAGTGAGGAATACCCGAAATGACCCTATATGAAAGGTATTACTAAATACAACTAAAAGTATTAGTTGGACCTAATAATAATATTGTTGACTCCTAAGACCCCCCCCCCCCTCAAAATGAGAGTGGATATTTATCAGTCCCATTTTGACTTTGAACTCTTGAAATAAACTTGGACCTTGAGGCTTTGTTAGAACATCTGCTATGTTCTCTAAAGTTGGAATCTGTATGATCTTGACTAAGCTTTCTTTGATCTTTTCCCTTGTATAATGACAATCGATCTGGATATGTTTGGTCTTCTCGTGTAGGACAGGATTGTGGGCTATGCAGAATGCTGCCTTGCTGTCTGTATATATGATGGCAGGTTGTGGGTATGAAATCCTTAAGTCATTGAGGATGTAGGTAATCCACTGTAGTTCTGAAACAGTTGCTCCCATTGCCCTATACTCACTTTCAGCTGATGACTTACTCACTGTGCTTTGTTTCTTGGATTTCCAAGAGATGAGGTTATCTCCAAGGTAGATTGCAAAACTTGTTATGCTTCTTCTTTTGACCTCACACCTTGCCCAATCTGCATCTGTAAAAGCTTGCAACTTGAAAGAATTTGAGTTAGTATATAACAATCCTAAACCAATAGTGGATTTGAGATACCTGAGCAACATGTGGACTGCACTGGGATGAGATTGTGTTGGTTTACTCATGTATTGAGTAAGAGTTTGAATGGCATATGATAGATCAGGCCTGGTAATGGTCAAATAAAGAAGTTTTCCCACTAGTTTTCTATATTCAGAAGCATCAGTGAGTAATGGAGATTCAGGATCAGTGAAGGCTTGTTTGGAATCCATAGGGGTAGTACAGGGTCTACTACTCAAGTATCAACAATCATTTAAAAGATCAAGTGCATATTTTCTTTGACAAAGTTGTATACCTTTGTCACTTTTAGCAACCTCAATACTAAGAATGTATTTAAGAATCCCAAGATCCTTAATAGTGAATTTGTCATGCAAAAACAGTTTGATGTTAAGAATTTCAGAGAGACTGTTACCAGTTATGATTATATCATCAACATAACACAATAATATAGTGAGAGAGTCAATGGTTTCCTTAGTAAAAAAAGAATTATCAGCCATAGATTGAACATAACCATAAGCAATCAAAGTTTCAGATAGTTTTGAGAACCATTGTTTGGAAGCCTGCTTGAGGCCATACAGACTCTTGTTTAATTTGCAAACCCTTGTATCACCAGGTTGGCAATAGCCAGGGGGTGGTAACATGTAAACTTCCTCACTTAGATCACCATGGAGGAAGACATTATTAACATCACATTGATGTATATGCCAATTTTTAGCAACAGCAACAGAAAGTAAAATTCTAACAGTTGTAATTTTGGTAACAGGGGAAAAAGTGTCAAAATAATCAATTCCTTCCTCTTGGGTATAACCCTTGGCAACCAGCCTGGCTTTATATCTCTCAATAGAGCCATCTGGTTTATATTTAACTTTGAAAACCCATTTACAACCTATAGTATGTTTTTCAGGTGGAAGATTGACTAGGGACCAAGTGTTTGTTCTTTCTAGAGCTTGTAGCTCAGAAGACATTGCTTTATGCCAATTCTCATCTTTGTGAGCTTGTTTATAAGTTTTTGGCTCACAAATTTGGGAGATGTTGGCAATAAAGTGGGTGTAAGTAGGGGACAGTTGGGTAGTTGTTAGAAAATCAAAGATTGGATACTTAACACCCTTTGAGATAGGTTGATTTTCAAAAGACAGAGAAGTATCAACATAGTTTGATACATGTTTATGAGTTATAGAAGTAGGAAGAGTTGTTTTGTAAACATCCAAATAAGCTGGAGAGGCTTTAGTTCTAGTTGACCTCCTAAGGGGTTCCTCATTGATGTTGTTTTGAAAAGAAGTATCAAAATGAGGAATGATTTGAGAATTTCCCAAAGGGGGAGGAATGATTTGAGAATTTCCCAAAGGGGAAGGAGTGATTTGAGAATTTCCCAAAGGGGGAGGAATTATGTGATTGTCAGCACTATTAAGAGGAGTGTGACCCACATGATTTTCAGTGAAAATAAGATCATAATCAGCATGTTCTTGGTTTTGAAATTTGGATATCAAATCATTGATGAATTTGTTGGTAGAATTTTTGTCGAAAAAAGGGTAGACATTTTCAAAAAATTTAACATTTCTAGAATTGAAAATCTTACCAGTAGTGATATCCATAAGTCTGTAGCCCTTTGTGCCAATAGGATATCCCAACATAATGCATTTCATAGCCCTTGGATCAAACTTGTGCCTGTTAGCAGTGAGAGTACTAGCAAAACACAAACAACCAAAATTCCTAAGGTGATTATAATCAGGCATTTTACCATAGAGCATTTCAAAGGGAGTTTTGTAATCCAAAACCTAATCTATTTATTAGATGAGCAACAGTTAAAATGCAGAAACTCCAAAATTTCAATGGTAAGCAAGCTTGAAACATTAAGGATCTAGCAACTTGTAACAAATGTTGATGTTTTCTTTCAACTAAACCATTTTGTTGTGGAGTTTCAACACAAGAAGTTTGATGAATGATGCCCAATGCATGATAAAAATCATTTAATAAAAACTCAGTTCCATTGCCAGACCTTAAAACCTTAATTTTCTGCCTAAATTGAGTTTGAACCATATTACTAAAGTTTTCAAGAGAAACTTTCACAGCAGATTTATGTTTTAACAGATAAATCCAAGTACACCTACTATAATCATCTACTATAGTAAGAACAAATCTGTAACCACCATGTGATTCTACAGAAAAGGGACCCCACACATCACAATGTATAAGATCAAAACAAGCAAGACTTTTAGAGGTACTGACAGGAAAAATAGTTTTCTTCTGTTTTGCAAGAGGGCAAATCTCACAAACAGAAGACATGTCTTTGCATTTTACATTTAAAAAAGGAATGAAAGAAAGTTGTTTATTTGAAGCATGACATAATCTAGTATGTCAAGTATGGGAAACATCATGAGAGTTAACAAAATTGATAAAAGACAAAGGCCTAGAAGTTTTAAGGAAATATAAGCCTCCTTGCTGCTCAGCAGAACCAATCACTTTCTTGGTCACAATGTCCTGAAAAATACAGTTTGAGACCAAAAAACTAACCATACAACCAGAAGTTTTTGTTAGCTGGGAAATAGACAGTAAATTATAACATAAATCAGGAACATATAAGACATTATGTAACACTAAATCATCATTTAATCTGATTTCACCAGTGAAAGTTGCAATAGCATAAGCATTGTTGGAAAGTTTTATCTTAATGTCAGAAGGGACAGGTGGTGAAGTAAATAAAGATTTATCAAACACCATATGATTTGTTGCACCAGTATCAATAATCCATGTAGACATGTTATTAAAAGCAATATTGAAACAAGAATGCAAACCTGAAGTATCAGACTCCTGAGATTGCATTCCACTAGATTGAGCAAAGGCTCCAGCAACAGAATGAGCATTACCTTTCTCATTTTGTGACTTAGCATAAGTTAAAAATTGTTCATACATCTCTTGAGAAAACAAAGGGTTAGTAACACTAATTTCAAGAGAGGGAGTTTGTGCAGAAGCATGAACAAAAGTATCCTTTGTAACCTTAACATGTTTAGGACCCCTCCAACCTGGAGGAAACCATATGATTTGAAAGCATCTGTCAACAGTATGACCTGGACCATGGCAATGAGAGCACTGCAATGGCCTCTTCTTATCTTTAAAAAATTTTGCATTTTTGGCCAGCATGGCAATAGAATCAGTGCTCACAGAATTAGTACGCATAGTTAAGGACCTTTGAGACTCCTCTTGTAATAATAGACTGTAAATCTTAGCCAGAGGAGGAAAAGGCACTTGCAACAACAATTGACTCCTCAAAGAAGAATACGAATCATCAAGACCAATCAAAAACTTAACACAAGCATCCTTCTCTTGAGTCTTACTCGGTTTCAAAGGAAGTTCACAAACACAAGCATTCATAGCACCACAATCGCACTTAAGAGCAGGTCTATGACTCAAATATTCACCCCACATGGATTTAAACTGATTGTAATAAGTAACCAAAGATTGAGAACCCTTCGAAACAACACTCAAAGATTTTTCAAGATGATAAACACGGGTAAGATCAGATTGAGAGTACCTGGCATTGAGCTCATCCCAGACCTCTTTTGCCGAAGTAAAATAGTCTAGGGTTTGTTTGATGTCAACATGGATTGAATTCAATATCCATGTCAACATCAAATTATTTGCCCTAATCCAGGTGGCGCGAATGACGGCATCTACTTCCTCTGTGGGAGGAACAAGGGAACCGTTGATGAGAGGAAGCTTATTCTTTACGCTCAAGGAACGCTGTACGGCATGACTCCAAGAGACGTAGTTAGCCCCATTCAACGGATCAAGGACGATGGAAATCGTCGGGTTATCGTTCGGATGTATCTCCAAAGGCGAAAGTGGATTCAACAAGGGGTTGAGCGAATTCGGATCGGTAGCCATCAAGTAATACCCAAAATCACAAAAATCGAACAAGAACTCCTAAGAAAACGATGTATAAAAACTGAATCGAACAAAGAAATCGCGAAAAAACTTGCAATTGAAAACGAAACCCTAGATCGGGAAAACAAAACCCTAAAATCGCGAAAAGGAAATCGCAAAGATCGCGATAGACACGAAAACAAAGATGGAAGCGGAAAATAACAGATCGGAACTAGATCAGAATAACCTGATCAACTGATACCATGTAGAATTCCATGAATCAAACATAGAAATAAGATTGTATTGAAGAAGATGAATGTATCGTTGGAGAGTGTTTTGAGAGAGAAAATGAAATACAACTTAATTAGTAAATGAAACAATGATGCCCTCTTTTATACAAGTGAGGAATACCCGAAATGACCCTATATGAAAGGTATTACTTAATACAACTAAAAGTATTAGTTGGACCTAATAATAATATTGTTGACTCCTAAGAATATATTTATTTAAGGGGCTAGACCATAAAATTGTTTTAACTAATTAATGAGAAAATTCATTATTTTTTTGGACAATTTCTATAAGTAAATCTGTTTTCATTGATATTTGATCTTATTATGACTAAATTAATTATTTATCAATATTACAAAATCTATTGAGAGTTGGTGCATCAAGAAGGGCTTTATCCTTTATATTCAACTCACAATTGGGTCGCTATATATGTTTGTGCTGAATGAAACTTTTGGCCCAATTACGTAAAATGATTTTATTTTATTGTTCCGAGCCTGTATGAAACATATATGTAATTAGTGGGAGATTTAGCAATTAAACAGAAGAAAAGAATTATGTATTGAAACATATATATGTAATGCACAACTTTATATTGTAAAAACGTTCATATATAGTACATTATTTATTATACAATTTTTTTATGTATTTCATTTTACAACTAATGAAGATAGTGAGTTCGTATAAAGATTAATATATACATAATATAAGAACAAATGCTACAAATTATATTCATTGTCGTAGTTAATTTCGGGTGATTTATGTTGAGGCGAGGGTTGAAACTTATACTATTCTCTTCCTTTCATTGAACCCGTTATTTCAAAAAAAAAATCGCATTATTTTGTGTGCTACATCATATTTCCGACTAAAATTTTCAATTTTCTGGCGAAAAGGACTACAATTGATAAAATAAAAATTTACAGAACTATTTTTGAAATCGGACAAAGTTACAGTGATCATTTGTTATTTTTTCTCTAATTTCCATCTCATTCATCCCCAAATCCACATATATATATATATATATATATGGGTCATTGTGAATTTGTGAGGGATGGAAATGGAGTATGATCTTCTTATACTCTAGTGTTGTCTTTTCCTATATATATCTCATACAATACAAGTGAAGTGAGAGAAAGTGTATATGGCAAAATCAAGAAATGCTTTTTTGCAGCTACCGGTCCCTGAAAGAGCTCCTCAATTTCTACTCAAACAAATGTGTAATATTAATACCAGAATGTCGTTTAATTTGAATCATTTGATGGCCAAAATTGGGTTTTCACATACAATTAGTAGAAATAAAAGCCAGTTTATAAGTTGTTGCATTGACGAGAGAGACGGTGGCACATGTGCATCAGGTGGTAGTACCTTGGTGGAGGCGATTAGGGAGGCTCAGCCATATCTCGCGGCGCACAGAGGTTGTACATTTGTTGTGTTGCTTTCCACTCAAATTATTGATGGTTCCTACTTGTCATCAATTCTTGAGGTATGACGGTTTTTTTTTTATTATTTTTTTTTAAATTTTGAGTGGGTCTTCCATGCATCGCGCACTCGAGGTATATGAGTGATCCATTAAGAAAATGAGATCTTACCATTAGTGAAACTGAGGATCCATAATAAAAAAATGAACATGATCAAAGTGAGTGCACGGATCTAAAATCTGTACACCAAGTACATATGAGACTTTGTCTTTTATTTTTTATGTATATTAATAATAAAATCACACAAGTTGATCAATATGACAATATCTGCATAATAATAGGTAGGAAAAAAAGGTTTTTTTTTTTTATAATTTTGTCACTTTTTATTTTTGTTCTATTAATTTTTATATTTTGATTTTCGTTTCATAATTTGTACATTTTTTACTTTTTGATCTATTTTTAATTTAAATTTAAATTTTCATCATATAACTTACCTATTTTTATCACTTTTTGATTTTAATTCAAGTAAGTTGCATGATTAAAATTAAATTTTAAAAGTCAACATGACCAAAAATACAAAAGTGTATAAATTATAGGATGAAAATAAAAAATTTAAGGACTAAAAATTCGAAAGTGTATAAAATACAGAACAAAAATAAAAAAGTTACAAAGCTATTGAATGAAGAAAATCATTTTCCCTAAAAAAATATAGCTCGAAGCCAATTGGAACACTATATAAAGCACACTTGTGTAAGACGGTCTCACGGTGAGATGAAACATAATTTGGACTTTAGCGCTCTAACACTTTGGGAGAATACGTGTTGATTTGTTTTATGTTGTATCTTATTTCATGCATAAGAGCGTTTCATACGAATTTGTCATCACTATCATATTAATAATACATTTGTTAAATTAAAAATGAGAATGTACGAAATGTGATGAAATGATGATAAAATATTCATTTTTAAGATACTAAATTTGTATCAACAAACATGTGAATTATTTAGGGCGTGTTTTGAAACAGTTAAAACAGCTTTCAGAAGCACTTATTTTTAAAAGTTATGAGAGAGAGCTTTGAAAATAAGTGCTTCTGAAAACTGTTTTAAGTGTTTCAAAACACGCCCTTAGTAAGGTGGTGCTTTAGCGTTTCGAAAGGGTGGGATAATATGCCACTTTTGCCCTTCACTATTCCCGTCCTTTCCCTTTCCCTTTCACCCGGCTCTCCAATATGGATATACGAATCATTAGGTTTACGTAATTAATTACTCAACTTTTCATTAATTTGAGTTAGTCACGGATTTTCTATCGCAATAGAGCTGCAAGAATAGTTTAACATATTAACATGGGGTATTTTCAATTTTGAAATATACATAATATATATAGTTGTCTTGAGAATTAAGGTCCACTCTGTCAAAAAATAAAAAAAATTAAGGTCCACAATAAAGTATTAATGTTGTATGGCTTCAGAGCATCAGGGTTTCCACTTCAGGAAATTCATGATAACAGGATATATATATAGGAAGAAAGAAAATACATAGTATTCATCTTTGTCTCACTATGAATTCCTTTCAAATTATATGATCTTTGGTTTTAAATTATAAAATGTATATGAAACGTGTGTTTAAATTATTAACTAAAAATGTAGTTAACAATATTTGCATGACCAAATTACGTACTGATTATAGTATCCCCAGTTTTGTAAATTTCCACTCATTTCATTGGCAAGATAAAGCAAAGTTCACATGATTTTTATTTTTATTTTAAATAGTACTTATAAATTATCACTATAATACATACTATTTTCGTCTCTGACTAAGTTTTATATTTACTTTTTTCAAATAAATTAAAAAATATAATATACATATATATATATATATATCGAGTTGTTAAGACGTATAGAAAAAAAAAAGTAAAGAGAGAAAATGTGGGATTCCATTAAAAGAAATGGGAAGTTTAAATTGGAACTCATATTTTGACAAAATGAGAAGTTTAACAAGGACGGAAGGACCATAATATCACAATTTATAATATGCAAAACATAACTGTGATAATTTTTACACGACATTAAAAAAAATCATATGTAAATCTAATTCATAAGGATGCTACTCAAAAGAAAAAAAGACACACTTACATGAGACGGTTTCACGATGAAAAGGACATAAGTTGGACATTAACACTTTTAATACTTTAGGAGAGGTGGATATGATTTGTTATAAGTTGTATTACGTCTTATGCATGAGACCGTCTCATATGAGTTTTTGTCAAAGAAAAATAGTTCACAAAAAGTATTATTCAACCTGAATATTAAATAATTTGAATAAGAAAAACCATATTTTGACAAGGCAAGATATTTTATGCACCAAATGCACGTCAGGGGTGGCATACCGTACCGTATTGGTCATACCGTATACCGTACCGCAATTTATGGTACGTGAAAATTCATACCGTACCGTATCGAAAATTACGGTATATCGAAGTTCGATATACCGTAATTTCGGTATGCTAAAATCACATACCGTATACCGTACTGAAATTTAGGTATACCGTACCGTACCAAAATTTTCGGTACATACCGAATTAACGGTATACCATTCATAACTTGATTATTTATTTAAAAAACCTATATTTTATGAATAATAATCTCTTAACAACATATATCTCCCTTAAAGACTATTTTTTTAACTATGAGAACACTCAAAAAAAATCTATGAATTTCAATATCCAGCTTGAATCAGGAAATTCACAGAGACAATTCAAAATAAAATGATTAATTTTCACACAAAAATGGTATCTCATTTCACCATTCAAGAACAGTCAAGATTCAGGAATAACTTACATGCAATGCCCCTCAAATTATGGAGAACACACACTAGAGTGTGAATCTTTCATAACCCCATCTATACAAAAACAATAATAGTAAATACTCTTTCATAACCTCTAGGTTTGTTTAATGTCTCAAATATTAATTAAATTAAAAAAAATATATATATTTTTCTAAATATGGTACGGTATATATCTAATGTATCGGTATACCGAAAAATATTTCTGTATATCGGTATATATTTGGTATATCCTAAGATACAAAAACTTTTTGAAAAATTTATATCTGATTCTGCACCAAAAATTACCAAAAAATTCGATATATTTTTATATTTTTTTAGTTCTAAGATACCAAAGATTTTCGGTAAATTTTTCATCTCTATGCACATGCAATTGAATTACATTTTTTTATATATAGAACTCGTTTCACTAAAACACGTTTTGTGTTTCAGTGCAACAACTTATATATTTAAAAAGCACAATTAAATTGCATGTTGCACCTGTTGCACAAGAGACCTACTCATTCGAAAAGTTGGTATGCTGTGAAACTTGTTCACCATGAAATTGATTTTTTTTACAGGCATACTCTTTAATAATATAAGTCACACCCTTCAATTATCACAACGATACCCTCTTTATACACCCTTCACTTTTATAAATAATACTCCCTCTGTCCTTATTTTGATTGTCCACTTTACGTAAATAGTCGTCCTAATTTTGTTTGGTCATTTACTAAAAAGGAAATAAAATAACTTTCAATACTATTTAACACTATTATTTCTCTCCACCAAACACACTTTACACCATTTAATACTATTATTTCCCTCCATCAAACCTACTTTACTCACTTTACACCATTTAATACTATTATCTTTTACTTTTTGATGGTCCCGGTGGAAAACCCATTTTGCGCGTGCGGAAGCAAAACATTTCGTGCTATGCATATAAAAACAGGGGTGAAGGAATGGTGATTACAGATTTTCTGACGTTTTAAGCTCATGTGTTGTGTTTTGCTTATAATCTAATGCATATGATAATATAAGAACATAAAGCAGTAAACAACACAACAATGTATAATGGTTCGGAGGCTCAAGCTCCTACATCCACTCTCCCTGTTCCTAGGGAAATTCCTTCAAACACTTCCAGAGCTTTCTGACTACCTCGCGTAGTTTACTTACTCAACTCGGCCCTGAGCTTTCTGACTACTCCACGTAGTTTACTTACTCAACCCGACCTTGAGCTTTACGACTACCTCATGGTTTACTAACTCAAACTGGACTTATCACCCTCTCGGGCTCGCCTCTTAGATGTTTAACGAGTTCACACTCCTTCGGGACTTATCACCCTCACTCGGGATTGCCTAATCAACTACCTCACTTCACCACTAGTTATCTCTTACGAGAATGAGTTTGGGTTTGGTGTTGTCTCCAACAATGGTGAGATTTTCCCTTATAATGGTTTTAAATTCCAATCTTGGGGTTGGGAAAAAATCTCTAAAATTAAGATACATCGTGGGTAGCTTAGGTTGGGTTCTAACACTCTTTGAATATATATGTATATCTACAGACTTGTGTTCTAGGGTGGGAATCTTTAGGGTATAACTCTCTTTGACTCTGTGGCATCTCGTCTTATATTCTCCACGATCCACCTCTTAGAATGATGAAAGACCTTGTATTTATAGTGTGGATTTGAATATTCTGGTTGGAGAGAATCACATTCAAATCCATACTATTCTTGTAAGTACAACAAAACCTTCAGTGGTTGTCTTCCTCTCATTAGTCCACGTCGGTTGATTCTAATCTATATTCCTCGATTCCTTGCCTTGAATCATTCAGATTCTCTGAGTCTCAAATGTCTTGAGACATCTTCGAGTCTTGATTCTATCTGAGTCTTGAGGTTTATCCGAGTCTCAGATTTCTCATCCGAGCCTCGAGGTTTATCTCGAGCCTCGGGATACTTGATTCAATCTGACCTCTTCGTGGACCTTGTCGATCGGCATCTTGACACTCAGTCGACCGAGTTCGATTCTCTGAATCAGACATCGACCTTGAGTCAACTTTGACTTTCGAAAGCTATCGATTTCTTCTTTGCGATCGATCCGATTTCGGACCGATCGATCAACACTTCTTCGAATCAATATCTCGGGATAGCATCAGTCGATTACATTAGGTTTAGCATATCGGTTTAGCACATCCGATCTCAATCACGTTTGATCTTGATCATCCGCTTCATCTTCATATCCGATCTCGATCACGTCGATCTCGATCGATCCCATCTGCCTCTTTTTGATCTGCAACCTTCTCTTCCGATCTTCGTGGTTTCTTTACGATCGGCTTATGTCGCTCTTCGATCACCATATCGGCTTTTGTTCTTCCGATCATCGACCAGTTCTGCATTCAGGTCATCGATCTTCGATCACCGGCTTACTTTTTCTTCTTCCGATTTTGCCTGAAATTCATCGAGTTAACTTCGGACTCATCTAACTCGATCTCGATCAGTCTCGTCTGCAGCCTCGTCTGATCTCGATCATCTACTTCTGATTTCGTGAGTTCTCCCTCAACTTGTTCTTTCGTTCCCCCTCAACTTGTTATCTGTAGATTAACTTTAATAACACAAGTTGATAATGTTTTGGCATAATTTATCAAAACTAAAATATCCCAACACTTTTTCTTAAATTCGTATCTACGGTAACCGAATAATCAAAAATAAAACAAAGAAAATATCATTTATAATAAAAAATCACACCCTTTATAATAAAAAAATCACACTCTTTAATAATAAAGTCATACTCATTTCACCATGAAACTTGTTTGTCTTATACTTTACACATTTCGGAAATGTCGATTACCATGAGGCGTTGCCAACCCCCGACTTTTCCTTGCCCCGTTGCGCCGCCGTCAACGACGGTCACCTCTCAGCAATGCAGTAGGGTTCTTTAATTCTTTTATTAATTGATCATATTTTTTTAATTTTTACTCCAATGGCTGCTGCGTCTCCGTGCACTTACACTCCAATTCAGAATTATCGATGCCTAAGCTGCCGCAAAACAATTTTTTCTCCCAGCCCAATTTTGAGTCCGAAAATAAATTTTGAAGGGATAGAATCGGTTAAAATTTCGAGTTCTGAAGTTAACAATGGCCGCCGAAAGAGAATCAATGTTTTGGGGGAAACAGAAGGGGGCGAAATTGAAGCCAGTAGCGCTATTAAAGATGAGCTGTTCGTGCGGTTCTTCCGGGAGTCATGGCCTTATTTCCAAGCTCACAGAGGCAGTTCTTTTGTTGTTGTTATATCGTCGGAGATTGTTGATAGTCCTCATTTGGATCCTATTCTAATGGCACGTTTTTGCCCTTTCTTCGTCGTTGTTTGCTGAATTGCTTTAATGTTATTTAACTACATAACAATTGAAGGTCGGTTTGGGGTTTTCTGTGTGGCATTGTGTGATTATGGTGATATTGTTATTGTTAATTTGTTTAGCTTATGCTGAGATTTAGCAGAAGTTAGTTATTGAGAATTTGAGATAGGGGCTTTTAATTGATGAAACTTTTGTGTAGGATATTTCTTTGCTTCACGGGCTTGGAGTCAAATTTGTTCTTGTTCCAGGGACCCATGTTCAAATTGACAAGCTCCTTGCTGAAAGAGGTTTGCATTAGTTCTTGCTGATGTATTTGCTTTCATCTGTTTGGGAAGTGTGTTGATAAATGATTTTTTCTTCTCAGGATCCGAACCCAAATATGCGGGTAGCTACAGAATTACAGACTCTGATTCTCTTGGTGTTGCAATGGATGCAGCAGGGAGGGCTCGAATAACGATCGAGGCAAAACTATCCTGGACCTTGCTTAAGTGGGATTCATCGTCATGGAGAAAATGATCATTGGCAATTTGGCATGATGGAGTGTGTGTTGCTAGTGGTAACTTCGTGGCTGCTAAGGTGAGAACACTTGTTCAAGGGCTTCTGGCAGTTGCCACCTAAGTGTATTTTCGTTGTCAGTGTAGATTTTGCTTCCTTTCTCATTATGATATATTTTTATTTTGGCAGAGACGAGGAGTAGTCGATGGAATTGATTATGCATCAACTGGTGAAGTTAAGAAAATTGATGTCTCTCGCATTCGTGAGAGGCTTGATAAGGACTGCATAGTACTCTTGAGCAATCTTGGTTATTCAAGTTCTGGAGAAGTATTAAATTGCAAGTATACTATACGTCTTTTATGCATATGCTAATTTTAATTTATGAATGATGTTTTAGATGACATGAGATAATAATTTGGTTGCAATGGGCTAATTGTAAGAATATTTTCTTAAAAGTTTTATGCTTCAATTTTGTTGTTTAACTAAACACTTTATTTAGGTTTATTTAAGTTTTCCTTCTTCGCATTTCAGCTCTTATGAAGTTGCTACAGCGTGTGCCGTGGCTCTCGGATCAGAGAAACTCATTTGCATCATAGACGGACCAATTCTTGATGAAAGTGGAAGGCTTATTCATTTTTTAACTCTTAAAGATGCGGATTTGTTAATTCGCAATCGAGCTAAACAAAGTGAAACTGCTGCACATTATGTTAAAGCTGTTGATCAAGAAGATCTTGCTTGTTTATTATATGATGATTCAAGTGATACATTTCCTTCTCCCAATGGCAAGGCTTTTGGTCAGGTTCCAAAATTTAAAAATGGCGTTGGCTTTGATAATGGCCATGGAATTTGGTCTGGTGAACAGGGTTTTGCTGTTGGTGCTCAAGAAAGGCTAACTGGGTTAAATTGTTACCTTTCAGAATTAGCTGCTGCAGCTTTTGTTTGCAGAGTAAGTTTTAAAGATTTGGTGATAATTTTTTATATTATGCTCAACAAACTTTTTCTTCTTACTAGTAATTTTGTTGCTTCTTTAGTCTCCCTTTTATTACTGCCAGAAGTTGTTAGTAATTGCAATCCATTCAAATAAGCCTAGTGAAAATCAAGCTCTGGGTATCGTAGTTTGTTACACTTTCCATTAACTGTAATTTCCCCTGATGGGAGGAGTTTTTCTCTGAAATCACAGTGTTAGGCTGTTTTAATTGACTTTTCATGCTCTTTTTCTTCTTATAATTATTACTGCTGTGCTTGGGGATATGAAATCAATCCATATGTTTATAGTATACGGAGCCTGTTGATCCTCTCTCCCCCTCTTGAATAAAGCCCAGAAAATCTTGATGGTGATCATCATCCTTGATTTTTGCATTCTACCTATAAAGAAGTTTGTATGTTTCATTGCGTCTTTGTATGTCATCAGGGTGGCGTTCAGAGAGTTCATTTATTGGATGGCAACATCGGTGGAGTCTTACTGAAGGAATTGTTTCAAAGAGATGGAGTTGGTACAATGGTGGCTAGGTAGGTCCTTACCTCCTTATCAGATTTCTTCCTCAAGACAATTTTTTTTAATATTTTTCAAGCTGTAGTTATTTTCCCTCGAATAGTATGCTCAAATCAGTAATCAGGAATACTTTTATGTTGCTAGTTTCTTGTAACTTTTTGGGGGATAATTACAGAAACTCCTCTTGAGGTTTAGCCTAATTACAAAATACCCACAAAAGTTTATTCCTCACAAACTGCGTGACAAAAACTACAATTAAAAATGAAATTTGTTCAGCCTGATGATTTTCTACCAAATCTGCAGCGATGTTTATGAAGGAATGCGGACAGCTACGATCACAGATCTCCACTGGATCAAACAACTTTTTCTACCTTTAGTGGAATCTGGTACATTGATAAAGAGGACTGAGGAAGAGGTTTATACATTTATTTGACATTTTCTTTCAGTGTGTTATATTTTGTAAGTCTGATTATCATTTCTTTAGTGCAGCTTCTTGAATCATTGGATTCATTCACAGTTGTAGAAAGAGAAGGTCAAATCATTGCTTGTGCAGCTCTTTTTCCTTTCCCTGAAGAGAAGTGTGGAGAGGTAGCTGCTATTGCTGTTTCCCCCGAATGCCGTGGCCAAGGACAGGGAGACAAATTACTTGGTATGACGAGATATATTTCTTAGTCTCTTCATTTGTTTTTCTTGTCCTCTTTGCACCAGTAAGTGCATAAATCCATGTAAAGTCGCATGGGCAACTTTCCATCAGAAAAGCTTTTTAGAGATGTTAGAGTAGCTATAACAAAGAGTTCCTTCAATCAGATTTAATTCTTATTTTTCGTTCTGTACAATTATGACATAATATCTAAAACATTATATTTGATTTCGGATTTAGTGGATTTTGAAATCTGGATTTCGAAATCCTGATACATAGTAATGGTGTGTGTTTGTTTTGAGATTTAAGTAGTGTAGGATTTAACTTTATGTAAAATTGATGTGTAAGAGATGTGTAATAAAGTGATAAATAAGAGAAAGGTGAGAATCTAATGGGTCATTGAGGAGAGTGTGATGGAGAAAAAATGGTATATGTGGGGTTTATAGGTATTTGTAAGGTAAGATGTATTGGGTTTTTAAAAACTGGATTCTAAAATTCCAAAGTAGAACCAGATTTAGATTTTGTAATCCCAAATCAAACATTACCCATAAGAATGAACCATTCTTTTTGCACATTTTACAACCTTTACAGCTTCCTTAGATTTCCTTATTCGTCTCCCTCTCATCCATACACAATCACTCAAATGCACCATGGTCAAACATCTATATTGATCCGCTTGTCCATTGCTCACACCTTGTTTGGAAAGGTAATTAGACAGGTAATCATCATGATCCTAACTAAAATTATTTATAAAAAGACAACAAAACAGTTTCTGTGACGACGTTGATTTACATAGAGAAGAAACGAGCTGATTGAATTCCAAAGGGTCATATAGCATGTAACTGATCTTAGTTTCCCATTTATAGTTATACCAAAGCATTTGATAATGTCTTGTTGGATATGGTCAGATTATATCGAGAAGAAAGCCTCTTCGCGTGGACTGCAAATGCTTTTTCTACTGACAACACGAACTGCAGATTGGTATGACATGCTATCATAAGTATCTTTGTATCACCTGTGCCAGTTGCTACATGTATTTTATGTTTCCTTAAAGAAAGTATGTTTGATTTATTTCTCCATAACCCGCTCCCAACCAAATTGTGTGTTTTAGTGGTTCTCATTTTCTTTCTTGATTACAATTAAGTTGAAGATCTAACAATCTTTCCAAACAGCTTCGTGTATTTTAATGCGACATTTAATGAGCAATTCCAAGTTCATTACTATCGAAAAGCATTGCATTTCTTCTTACTTGTAGTGATGATGACAGGTTTGTAAGATGTGGTTTCTCAGAATGCTCGATGGAATGCATACCAGAGGAGAGGAGGAAAAGGATTAACGTGTCTCGTAGGTCCAAGTATTACATGAAGAAACTTTTACCTGATGTGAGTGGTATTCGTCTCAATGGTGCTTTCGCATAAACCAAACATTTCTGGCAATTCTGTTGATTCCTTGAGATGGGAAATAATATGTAAAACATGTAATAAGGTAGAAATGTTGTTGAGTTGGTTGGATCATTTAATGAGATTTTGGAATCACAATCTTCTGGTAATGTGCACTTGTCAAACTTTTGTGCATGAACACAACAGCTTCAACCAATAATCATGAACAGTTTTTACAACTGGTATGTAAAATGAAGTATCCAATTGAACCACTATTCTGGCACGAAAACTGAAAAATACCAATTTTGCTGTTTTTCCTTCTCCAATCATACACCACAATACATTTTTTTTTTTTTTATGAATTGGTACATGTGATCAGCAATTTTCTAATCAGTGTAGCAGTTATCATGACACAATTTTTTTAAAAAAATAACTGTCATTTTCAAATGCATAACAGAATTTCTATTTTTCTAATTGCATGTGATCAAGTTGTTTCGTGCTTAATCTGTGGAACTTCTGCCCTTCAGCGTATTTTTTGAATAAAATCTTGTAGTTTATGTTTTCCATGTTGCATTGTGAAATCCTTTGATAATTGTGTGTTTGTATTCAATTAAAATACTATTAGGTTTTAATTGTTTACAACTACTATTTATTAAACAAACTTATACAAAAATAAAATACTTGGAGATAATTAATTAAAACAAAAACTCATATGACACGAGCTACAAACTAGCAAAAATCAACACCAAAATGTCATGCTCAAATTATGAGCCGTCTCACTGTGATTCCGTCTCACACACGTACATCTCAATTATTAATTGTACAAATTTCATAATAATATAATATTATGTAAATACAGTATTGAATTGAATAGATTATAATCCATTCCTTTTGGTGTAGAATTTGATATGGTCCATTGGAAATAACTCACGTATTTGCACCAAATCTCACACTAAATTGGATGTCAGGTGTGGAGCACAAGATTTGACATTTCTTTGGATTCTCAGAAAATCAATATACCCAAATACATGCCCTTACAAGGGACTAAACCATGTTAACAAACAAGACAAACAATGTAAGGATATGTTATCTGATTTATTCATTCAAAGCAAAAACATGCTATCCAATATAGCCAACTGCACCATAGTTGAAACCGATACACAACAAGTAGTGATCCTTGGGCATTTCTTACCAAAAAGGACCCATATTCAAAACCATAATTAGTTCTCTACAGTCTTAGGGGGCCCCTTCCATTTGAAGTTGTCCGCATACGCCTTAATCTGCAACATGAATAGGCAGGGTAATATGAGAGAACAAAGATATTCAATGAGAAAAAAGGTTGACAAATTTCAGAACAATTTAATGCGAGTTTATATGAATAAAGCAGGTTCCAAACAGAGCTGAACTACAAGATGAAATTCACAAACAAAGGAAAAATGAAAAGAAATAGCTGATCTCCTACTGCATGAAATTAAAACTTTTACAAGCAAATAATGCAACAAAAAAACCATCATCAAAATAGAATTCTGAATACTCTTAACATATTTACGCTAATATCTAGAAGACCATTAAATAGATTAAACAAGAATATCAAACCTTCAATAATGGAGTCTGGTGCTTTTTGACCTGCAAATGAGAAGCAGCGTAGAGACATAAGAGAACTTGTTTTCTTAATCAGAGACAGAAAATAACACCTATTTATATCTTTATTCTGATCAAACATCATCAAAGATGCAAGGAAAAATGGCAGGCTATAAGCCTATAACTGCATCATAATAACAGGAAAGAAGGGTCAGGATATAAATAAATCTAGATTAATCAACCTATTTGTATATGCCTGGATAGTATCAATCTCAGAAAAATAACATCAAAATCGACACTATTGAAATAACCAAACGTCATGAGTTCAAATGATTTCAGTAATCGCAACAGAACAGTTGTTCTGTTAAATTTCAAGCTCACCAACAATGAACCACACAAGGTATCCACTGTACATGAAATTAGGAGAAAAAATTGGTCAAATTCTGCTAGTTATTATCTAATTTCTATTAATAATGCCAAAAATAAAATAACTGCTTCTGAATCAACAAAGTAGCAAGTTGATACTTGATATACAGTTTCAGGGCACCAGTCACACAATGTTGACAAAACCATAAGCAGTCAGATACTGCAGATTGAGTTTAGCAAAAAGCTAATAACTACTCCCTACTTCTTAGATAAGGGGGAATAAACATGCACAGAACTTGGGGTATGTTTGATTTGGGATTGCCAAACTGGATTTGAGATTCCAAAATCAAAATCCGGTTCTACTTTGGGATTTAGAATCCGGTTTTAGAAACTCAATTCATCTTATCCTAAGAATACCTATAAACCCTAAAAATTGCATTTTTTTCTCACCACTCGCTGGAATGACGCATTAATGCAAATAATTTTTTTTATTCCACACTCTTTTATTTATCACTTTTCACACATTTTTTTTCACTTTTACAACTTCCAATAAAACACACTTATCCTTTTTTCACTTTTACAACTTCCAATAAAACACACTTATCCTTACACAATCATTCAATCATTACAATTACAATCAACAATAATATAATAATACAATATCACACACTCTTACACATCAATTTTACATAAAGTTAAACCAACTCTACCCTACTTAAATCTCAAAACAAAAACACTTAATTAATATTTATCAGGATTTTGAAATACACTAGATTCTGAATCCAGATTTCAAAATCCACATCATCCCAAATTAAACATACCCCTAGGCAATTTTGCTCACCAGGAGTACATATAGAGTAGGACATACCGTGTATTCCCAACCATGCCTCTCAGCAAATGCTATTGCAGCTTCTTGACTGTCAAAACTTAATGCAGCATCACCAACATTTGCATATGGATCTCCAGTGGATGTCCAACCCATCAATGGATTTTCCCATCTGTGTATCAGCAAAATGCTAGTTGAATAACAGTGTTGATAACGTAAATGGTGCATACTTGATCATGGAACATAATAGACAGGCACAAAGCTGAGGTACAGAAGCAGAGATGTGATCCATTCTCGTTCATCTTATCAAGACGTAGTGCAGAATTGTAAAAGTATATAAATCAGTTGAGGAAATGGGGTGAAATACAGCAGTATCAATTCATTGATAAAAGGAAGTGAGAGAGCGAAAATTGTTTCATATGAGATAATGCCATGTAATCAGTTTTCATAACTAAAACATAATGACAACACAAGTGCCATCATGCATGGTGAAATAGATTTCAATATTTAAACATTTACTTACCATTGAAAATGAACAATCTTACCATCCCATTAAACAAACTAATTATTTACCATGACATCTAGAATTGTTAAATTGTTGACACTCATTTGAATTTAAAAAATGGATATCAAAATTGTTTGAGATTGAATTGTTAAATGAAATCGTGTGTGCCACAGGGCTGCAGTTGAACACAGGGAAACCCAATTTAAGAACTTTGGAACCAAAAACTCAAACCTGTTATAGCTCATTGTCAGGAAGATTAGACAGCACAATAGTGAACTAGCTTTATATTTCATTGCTTCATGATAAGATGGTAAAATAAAGCACAGGATCATCCAACGAAAAACAAAAGGCTAAAGTGAAATGCACCCAAGCAAAAAATAATGGCATACTTCTGTGTGGACGCGAAATTAATTTTCCATCTCCCAACCTTTCCCGATCCTTGTTGACTAGCGGTTCGAGCAGGCGAGAATATCATAACCTAACCCAAAATCCAGACTAACTCAGATAAAAATTTCACCTATGTTTAAAAACAAATCAAATCCATAGCCAGCCAATTCAACCAGTAATAATCATAATAATAAAAGATGAAACAATAACATAAAAACACACCAGTTTTAAACTAATGTCAACCGCATTAAGAAAATTTACATAGACCAAAAGACAAGTATACTTTTGCCGTTTAATCGACCGCGAAAAAGAAAACTATATACTCCAATTTTACAATCGTAAGCAAATTCAGAGGAAAATACTATCCGAAAAAGAAAAGTGAGGAAATACCCTTCGACGGAGGTGCTCTTGGGGGATGCCGGAGACCATACCGATCTCGCAAGGTTTTATTTCTATCAAAGAGCCTTCTGTTGAGAACGCTCTTGAAAATGGAGCGAAAGCCGATCGATAAGCCTTGCCGGAATTACTTGCCAGCCGTTGCAGAGAGTTCGCCATTGCTAAAATCACACAGAAAAATGAAGAATTGATTTTGGAGGACAAAATAAATTTATCAAACCAAAAAGAAAAAACAAAACAGAGGGTCAAAAGCCAAATTATGGGTTATTTTGGGGTCTTTTTGTGATTATATATAAGACTTCGCCTGTTGAATACACTTAACGTGCACGTTTAATGTTTATCGTATTTTGGCAAATGAGTTTTTTTTTTTTATTTAAAATGATTTAAAGTGTATTTTAGAAAGACATATAATAGATGAAAGATAGATTTATCATACTCTTTTTTAAAAGTCATTTTATCTTTTCAAATACTAATAAACAATTTACTCGTTAAAACTCAATAATAAAGATAGCGTGCATGTCATCTTGGACGAAGATAGTATTTCTTTTGACATTGTTACTTGAGATAATTTTTTATTTAATTTAAAAGAATATTAAGAATTTAATTTCAAACCTAAAAGTCTCTTTGTATTCCTAACAAAGTTAAATATTTATCTTTTCAAAAAAAAAAAAGTTAAATATTTCTGAAAATGGTTTTGTTTTATCGAATGTAACGAAGCCTTCTATTAGCCATTTAATTATTTTTCTCAAGGAAAGGGCCTTCTATTAGCCATTTAATTATTTTTCTCAAGGAAAGGGCCTTCTATTAGCCATTTAATTATTTTTCTCAAGGAAAGGAAGTATTCGATTCAGGCTAACTTTTATAACAAAAACTTGGGTAGGCATGGTTAAACTTGATCCAACAAACTATCCAACAATACAAAACGGGTCAGATATAAATTATTTTGGGTCATTCTTATTTTCGCGTCTCCTCCTTCCCCCTCCCTATTTCCTCCCTCACCCTCCTCGCAGTCCCAAGCGCCTACCTCTGCTCTGCCTCCGCCGCTCCTCCACCCTTTTACAACTACGCGCATAAAATTGTGACAATGGTGAATCGTTGAGAGCGGATGAACGCGGTGGACAGAGACGACGATAATTTTAAGCAGAGGACTGAAATTGAATCAATTTTCATGGTAAATGAATCAAAAAAAGCGGAGGGAACTTGGAGAGAAAGAAGGCAGTGTATAAATTTAGTTTATTCAACGTCATTTCTAGAGATCTCACATGAGCGATTATTAAAACAGTGCAATAACATTTGGGTTTCTAATGACTGATTTCTTGCAATTTTGGGATTTTTCTGAATAACAGTGAGAGTTTTTATGAACAACGATGAGAGTTTTATTGAATAACAGTGATAGTTATTAGTTTGAATAACAGTGAGAGTTTTTCTAAATAACAGTTAAATTTTTTCTAAATAAGAGTGAGAGTTTTACTGAATAAGAGTGAGAGATTTTTCTAAATAACAGTGAGAATTTTTCTGAATAAGAGTGAGAGTTAGTGTGAATAACAGTGAAAGTTTTTCTGAATAACAGTGATAGTTTTATAACCTAACAGTGAGAGTTTTTTTAGGTCAAAGTGAGAGTTTTTCTGAATAGTGTTTTTTCTCATAACAGTGATAGTTTTATAACCTAACAGTGAGAGTTTTTCTGAGTAAAAGTGAGAGTTTTTCACAATCGTTCGTAGTGCTATTGTCCCTTACACGTTCATCTTCATTGCTTTTCATTGCGTGGATTGGTGAGCGAGCGACGCAAAAGAGATGATTGAGCGACGTGAAAGAGAGATGATTGAGAGCGTGACGCGGGCACGAGAGAGATAAGATGATTGAACGCGCGATGGGCGATGCGAGAGAGATTGATCAACATGAAAGATTGGAATTAGACTGAGCGTGTGCAATTGAAGGACGAAAATTCGGGTCAGTCCCATCCCTTGAAATGGGTCCTATTGAATTAGGGTTCACATAGTGTGAACTTGGTTCATAGGAGTATCAATCAACTTTTATATGCATTTGTGTTTACCGAGTATTAATAATACAATTTAGAACTATATAATTTATTATATTAAAATATGTAATTTATTTATAATAAATCGTTCAATTATTATTTTTGTGAGACCAACTCTTCGATTCTTGGTTGGGTAACTTTTCATTACTTTTGCATATTGCACCTTTTGTTATTAATAATGATTTTTTTGATTGTTATCTTCTTCTTTTTCGTATAAAATGATTATCACAATATATTTTTAAAATAACTAGATATATATGACTTAATTGTTTGCTTTAATTCAATGCACCGGGTAAAATTTTCCAAGGAATTAAAATAAAAATAAAAATTGGTATGCTGTGAAACTTGTTCACCGTGAAATTGATTTTTTTTTTACAGTCATACTCTTTAGTAATATAAGTCACACATTTTAGTAATATAAGTCACATTCTTCAGTTATCACTATAACACTCTTTGCTATAATATAAGTCATACCCTCAACTTTTATGAGTAATTGTCTTTATAGTAAAATGTCACACCCTTTACAGTAAAAAGTCATACTCTTTAGTAATATAAGTCACACTCCTTAAGCAGTTTAACCATAAAACTTGTTCACACTATACTTTACAAAAAAAAATAAAAAAATAAAAACATATGTATATAAATAATTTAATTTAATAATATTATTTGAAAGTATATATTTCATTCAAAATCTCATATAAGAGTTGACATGCTCGAAACTTGTTTACCGTGAAACTTTTTTTTTTAATAGACATACTCTTTAGTAATATAAGTTACACCCTTCAGTTATCACTACGACACTCTTTGATATAATATAAGTCACATCCTTCACTTTTATGAGTAATACTCTTTATAGTAAAACGTCACACCCTTTACAATAGAAAAGTTACACTCTTTAGTAATATAAGTCACACTCCTTAACCAGTTTCACCGTGAAACTTGTTCACACTATACTTTGCCCTCATATAATCCTAATGATTATTTAATATTTTAAATATATATATATATATATATATATATAATTGTGTTGGAGATTCATAATTGTACTTAAATGAAATTTATCTCTAAAATTAAATTGAATTTTCTCATACAAAATTTTATTATATATTATTATATGAATGTGTCTCATGTGCATTCAGGTGCACGATGCACTTATACTGTATTTTAAAAATATATAACTTAATATATTGAAAGATACAATTTGTTAATACTGAATCGTCTTACTTTCATAAATAGTATTTTAAAAATATATAACTTAATATTTTAAATTTTTCCATTTTTTTTTTTTGTTTTTAAGTTTTTCCTAAAATGGAAATACACTTTATCACATCACATCATTTTCACTTTAAAAAAATACTAATAAACAACTCTTTTATTGAAGATCACTTTATCACTTTATCACATAAAATATTAATAAACAACTCTTTTTCTAATCATAATTAATTTTTTTTAAGATTAATAGTTAAACTTATTATATTAAAAAAATATAAATAAATATTGGTATATTTATTTTTTTATATTATAAAAAAGATTCAATATAAATAAATGGTATATTTCAATATAATAACTTACATACTTCTAAAATGCACAATGTACACCTGAGTACATTCAAATTCCAAATCTAAACTTTTATAATGCCATTAATATGTATCCCAATTTTGAGTCAACATTTATTGTCGATGGGCCCTACCCCTATCTATTTACTCAAAACAATTTATTATAATTTTCGTCTAGAAAAAGAAAGGAAAAAAAAAGGAAAAACGATTCATATATTATTAGGTAAGCGTAAGCAGTATATGAAGCAATTTCCCCAATAAATCGTCACTCCACTCTGTAGCACCAGAAGCCATAGGTGATTCTTCCAGAAAGCAAAACAGCAAACTAAGCGGCAAACAGCCTGCAATCCCCAACCGAACGCCCAATTTATCTCCTGATTCATCGCAACTCCATCTTTCTCACTCCCCCTTCTGCCTTTAGGGCTCCAATGTTTTCCATCTCCTGAAATTTAATTATGAATTCGAGGATTCCTTTTCACATTTGGGCCTGACTTGCTCCATCTCTGTTACGGGTATGTCTACTCAATTCTTATGAACACTCAACCGCCTTTTTCTTTTTCTGCGAACGGCACTTTTGGGGTTTTTTTTCCTTTTCAATTTTGCCTTTTTTTTTTTAGTTTTTTGTTTATTTGGATGAATAGATGTCTTCATTTCTTTTAGGGGACAGACCTTTTACATCGGTTGCATATGTTATTTCCAGGATTTTTCTTGGATTTAATTTTGCGTGTGCCAAGACTTTTAGTTTCTTGTACAAGACAGGGGGAAACTGAGACCTTGACAAAATGCGTATATAACCTGGGGGAGAAGAAGTCGCTTTTATTCTTTATTTTGGTGAATGATTTGTTGTTGCTATTTCAGACTGCTTCTCTGTGATTGTAAAATTTGTGTAAAATTCTTGAACTCGTGAACTGTTTTAATTTGACATGTATATCGGTGGAATGGGCTAGGAATTAGTCTCCCTAATAATTAATTGCTTTATGCCCTTTTTAACTGAGTAATGCTGGTTTAATTTTTTATTGTATGGATGGGTGGTGCTGATCCTGTGGAGCTTTATGCCTAGATAAGTGGCATTTTGGGTGCAATTTTTGGGAAACCATTCCTGCTAAAGATGCACTGGTTTTGCGAAAGGGGACGCCTTTTTCTCATTTTGATGCCGCATCACTTGCATTTCGTATAGCTAGATGTTGTCATGGTATGGAATTAGTGTGTGGCTTGTTTGCAAGTCCTTTCGGGTATACTTGTTTTGGGATTATAGTGGGGTGCAGGAAATCCGGACTTTGAAATCCTAGTATTTATAAATCTTGATGAATAATTAAGATGAATGTTTGTTTTGAGTTTTTGATAGTGTGGGATTGTTGCTTTATGCCAAATTAAATATGAAGTGATTGATGTTATATTACTTAGGTAATTTAAATATATATAGACACACACACACATATGACACTGGAGTGTTATTGGGAGAATGAAAAGGGAGTGGGTAATAGGCAATAAAGTATTTTTTACAGGTGAAAGGTTGTTGCTTGGGATATTATTTGTGTATTATAATATATTGTGTGAGTTGTATCCTGTCGATTGATTATTGTTTCTCCTGCGTGTGATTCACAAGGTTAAATGCTGAGATACATATCTTTAAAATTCAAATACTTTCCATATTTATAATATTCGTCCTCATAGCGCAATTGCCATTGTGTGCAAATATGGAATTTCTACAGAAAGAAAAGTTGTAGTTTCCTTTTCTGTTTCATAGGGTTTCCTTTACATAGTTTACAGGTTGATATTGGATCTCTTTGGTGGTCTTCTTATGCCTCTGCATTTTGCAGGTCTATCATTAGCTTGCATTACTCAATAGGTGATTGTTAGTGAAGACCCGACGTTCATGTAATGGGTGCTCCTAAACAGAAGTGGACATCAGAAGAAGAAGCTGCACTTAAAGCTGGCATTCACAAATATGGTGCAGGAAAATGGAGTACGATACTTAAAGATCCAGAATTCAGCAATATTTTGCGATCGCGCTCTAATGTGGACCTTAAGGTATTAAGTGCTGATTTTTTTGTTCTTATTTTCTGTTTTGCAATTCCAGATATTAATACCGTACTGAAGATCTACATGTTTTAGAGGGTGTTTGCAAAAAAATATACTTTTGAAGAAGTGATTGTGTGTTTGTAAAGTGTAAAAGTTGAGTGTTTGGTAAGAGATTTGAAAGAGTAATTATTAATGGGAAATGATTTAATTTAGTGATTGTGTGTTTGTAAAATTTGTAAAAAGTAGAAGTTGAGTGTTTGGTAAAAGATTTGAATAAAGTAAACTATTTGTGAGAAGGATGCAAGGAGAATCATCTAGAAGCTCCCATCTCCCATCTTTGAGATATGGATTCTAAATGATTAATTTAAGCAGAAGCATTTTATTTTTGAAAACACTCAAATCTACTTTTTTGAAGCAAAAGCAGAGATTGTAATCTTTTACAAACATCCTTTAGTGTGCAATATAGGTTAACATATTATTTTTCTTTTTTTCATCTTTGGTTTAGGATAAATGGAGAAATTTGAATTGCATGGCCAATGGGTCCGGTTCCCGGAGCAGGTCCAGGGTTTTGATTAAAAGCTCTAATCCTACAACAGCAAAGCCAGATGAAGATAATACAGGTTATAGCACAGTTGAGAAGGAGCCTGAAGTTCTTGCGATAACTTACCCTGCAGCATCTAACGAAATATCCCAGGAAGAAAGTTCCAAAAAGAAAATATCAAGGTTGAATATCCTAATTACATTTTATGCCAATTTTATTATAATCTAAACCACTTTAGTTCTGAATTCAACCTTTTGAAGTTTTAACAAAATTGTTTACCCAATTTATTAATGGTGGATGAAGAATGTCAGAAAAGAATTAATCAGTCGGTAAAGGTATATAAAATTGGCTCATGATAATACATACATGATAAATTAAACTCTTTAGAAGATTAATCTTTCAGCAATCTATCTTGCTGGTTGAGGTCTTCCTAAGAAAAATTTGTAGCTTCCCCTTTTTCATGTGGGGTCCGCATTTTATAATTAGTCTGATAGCTCTGCCCATGAATGTAGGCTGGATGATACTATATTGGAGGCCATAACAAAGTTGAAGGAACCTCGAGGATCTAGTCGGCTTGCAATTTCACAGTACATAGAGGTAATGATTTGTTATGTTCAATGGAAGTATGTTAAAATAGGATGACTTCAAAAGTTAATCCTTTGGAAAATGAGAATAAACTTGCATGCTATAATGTCTTACAATTGCTGGAGATCCTAATGGACCAAATTTTACTTTAAAGTGTACTTTCATATAACAAGCTTTGCAAAAAAATAAAATACAGATACTGATGAATAAAATTTGTCTTCCCTTTTGAAGTTTTATTATATCTGCTATGATCATGACTTTCTAAATCGGGCATTATATATGGTATATGTGCAGGACCATTACTCAATTCCTTCAGATTTTGAAAGGACTATGGTTGCAAATTTGAAGATTTTGACAGAAAATGGACGATTAATTAAGGTGCTCCATTAATAACAAGATTTTTTAATCTCCTTATGTTTCTTTTCTTTACGGGGATGCAATGTGGGGAATTTCAGATTTGACACGTTTAAATAGAGATTAATTGATTGTCAATACAAACAGTGTAATTACTGTTATGTTGAAGGCATCAATTATTTTCATGTAGCTTGTACACTGTGTGATAACTTAATATGAAGAAGACACTAATCATTTTCATTTGATTTTTCTGGCACTCTTGTAGCGTAACCATGCTTTGATTTGAATTAAATGAATGGGATGATTGATGACTTAGTGATATAACCAATGTTACGAAGTTGGGAGCAGAATGGGAGGGTCATACTGCTCAAAGCAGTTTCCTTATAGGCAAATACTTCTATGCACCAGTTGCTTCGAGCAACTCGAGTGTATTTTTAACTGGTATTAGTTATTTTACTGAAGGTATTAGTCGGTCAGCATTAGTTTTCATTGAACAATATTAGTTGTGCACCAGTTGCACGGTGCAACTAGTGCGCTAAGTGTTACTCTTCTTTATATCGTCTAGTGATCTAAAGGATGGGATTGATTTATTACATAGTGATATTGTTTCGAAATTTGAGAAATTTGGCAGGGTCATAGCGCTTAAGTGAGTTGATTTTTATTAGGTAGGTCCCTACTAGTTTGTAAAATAAAAAAATCAAAATTTTTAAAGCAAAAATGAGGGGTCTCAGTTAAAATTAGTTTTAATCTACTTTTTTAATCAAGTCTATAATTCACAGTGTTTGCTTTTACAGGTGAAGCATCAATACAGGATCGCCCCAAAGTCAATCTCCTTTGCGTTACCGAAAGAGCCACCATTGTTGCTTGAAAATGGCAGTAAGAATCCTTCTCAAAATGCAGAGAGAAACGGGGTTGTACTTCTCAGTAAAGCCAAGATTGACGCTGAGCTGGAGAAAATGAAGAGCATGAATGCAGGAGAGGCTGCTGCTGCTGCTGCACGAGCTGTTGCAGAAGCAGAAGCTGCAATTGCAGAAGCTGAAGCAGCGGCAAGGGAAGCAGAGGAGGCTGAGGCAGAAGCAGAAGCTGCACAGTGTTTTGCTGATGCAGCTCAGAAAGCGCTTCATTATCAAACTATCGCTGTATGGTAAAGTCTATACCGTACTTTAAATACCTGCAAATTTGAATTATACTAAAATAAACATGGCAGCAGGACCTTAGTATTGAGGTAGACTTAAAAACCGGTACTCCTGTCTTTATAGACCATTTAGGAGGTTGGAGGTGTTTCCTAACTCTTCTAGCATCCTGTATGTTTGATTTGAGATTTAGAGGATTTTGGAATCTCCCTGTATGTTTGATTTGAGATTTAGAGGATTTTGAAACCAGGATTTCGAAATCTTGTGGATTTCATAATTCTGAAAATTAGTAATGGTTTGTGTTTGTTTTCAGATAATAGGGTAGGATTTAACGTTATGTCAGATTGATGTGTTAAGAGTGTATGATGTTGCATTTTTATGTTATTGTTGATCAGTTGTAATGATTGTGTAATGATTAGGGGTGCTTTATTGAAGTTGCAAAATTAAAAGGTGTGAAAATTGATATGTAAAGTCTCATGCAAAGTTTTTAAAAAAAACATACTTGCATTAGCGAGTCACTGGGGAGAGTGTGGTGAAGAAAAAATGATACTTATAGGGTTTTAGTTTACGATGTGTAGGGGTGGATGCATTAGTTTTTTAAAAAAAAATTGGATTCTAAAGTCTCAAAGTAGAACCGGATTTAGATTTCAAAATCCCAAAGTAGAACGGATTTAGGTTTCAAAATCCCAAAGTAGAACCAGATTTAGATTTCAAAATCCCAAATCCGGTATTCAAATCCCAAATCCGGTATTCAAATCCCAAATCAAACATGCCTTTAGAAAATTTCTTGCATGAGTCCAGAGGCTGATTGGAGTGTAGATTATATTAGTGATTGCTTATTTTTACATTTTGTGTAAAATTGGCATCCAGCATTTGAATTTTATAATTTAGTTTACCAACCTTAGCATTTTGTAACAAATTGGTATCCGGTTGTTGTTTTGCATCATTACAGCTGCCAAAACTTTTAACATATGCAGATAACGGTGGTAACTTACCTTTGCATTTTGTAACAAATGAATATCCTAGTTTGGAAGATGAAAATTGGAAGTTGGATACCTCAAACTTGTTGCAAAATGCCTATGTTTTGTGACCAATTATAGATTTTCTTTTATTCTTAGAACATGTGGCTGTTTGTGTTTTTCCCTGGCTCACTATATTTCTCAACGGAACGAGCTTTTTTCTTTGATCGGTCAAAAGAAAATATATTAAATGATAAACGGGGTATGAGTGATACCCGAAACATCAGTACATCATAATAAACCGCCAAGCTCTGGTTTCGTTGCAGGAAATGAAAAAACAGGGGTTAACTCCCTAGGATATTACGTGGATTTCCTATTCAGTCACTATATGAGTACAAACAACATCTTGCTTCTCTCGCTGATATCCTGCTCCACGGGCGAGCTTTTAATTCCTTTGTCACTTTATCCAACGTTGCCCTTTCATTCCGGAAGATGATATTATTCCTTATATTCCACAATGCCATATAATACATTCCCAAATACAAACTGCGAACATTTTTCCTCTTTTCCCTCTAAGAATTCTACTAAAATTGAGTAGATTCTTCGAGGGATTGGAGGATAACGCCATTTCCACTCCAAGCCATTTGACACATTCCATCCATATCTATACGGGCATTTATTTGTCTTGTAGTAAATTTCTTGACGTAGGCAGCCATTATTATTTAATGTTGAATTGTTAATGGTATCTGTACTTTAACATAGAATTTCACAACTTTGGTTCTTTTTTCATTACCCTTGCAGAATAGCAGGTTGCAGTAAGTTGAAGTTGCTTTCCCGGAAACATGGGAGATGAAGGCAGGTTTCTGTGACTATGATCATCTTCTGTACGCATGTCTATATATGCTTTCGATACGTTGCTGAGCAATCAGTTTTTGTTTTGTCGAACTGGTATGATGCATGTCAAGTTGTAAGAAAGTTTTTTAGCATCCGAACAACATTAAGATTGAGTTACATAGTCTATGGAAGTTGTTTTAGGTGAAGAAGACGGGAAGCTATGTCATTTTATTCAAGTGTAGTTTGACTGAGGAAGGAAAGAAAGAAAGGGGCAACTTGGCTTATATATGTGTTCCAAACTTGTCTTTTCAGGTTTCTCACCTGGATCTCTCTTTCATCTTCAGTTTTTCTTTGTTTCATCTATATATGAACTAAAACACAAAATCCCCAAAAGAGAAAATATTAGCATATTTGTTGACAAAACCCACTTTCTATTCTTGATAATAGTATATAGTATTTTTATATGTACACGCAATCAAGGTAGTCAAAAGCGCTCGCCTTAGCGCTTAAGCGGCCAAGGCGGAGCGTGAGAACATGAAACCGCTTTGTTCCTTCTAAGCGGAGCGGTTTGTTGTAAAGTTCAGGTTTTTCAAGCTTTTTTTCCCTTTTTTCTGATATTTTGGGGCGGTTTGTTGTGGAGCGCAACTTTTTCACGCTTTTCCCCCCTTTTCTCTTAAAATAGCTTTTCCCCCCTTTTCTCTAATATTTTAAGCGTGATTATAATTTATAAGGATGAAATAGCTGTTTGGGCTGCAGTTTTTTTTAATTTAATTTTAGGGTTAGCCTACTAAAAGCTCTTTAATGATAGAAAGCCCGTTTATAAGATATAACAATAAGCTCTTACCTTAAAAAGCCCAAGTAAATAAGATAAGAAATACGCTAATAAGATTAGCGTGAGATTTTTCTTAGATAAGAGCGCCAAAGGTAAGGGTTTTTGTGTTCCAAAAGAACAGCGCTCGAAAAGACAGGGTTTTCATCCTGCGACCAATAGAAAAATCTCAAGGTTTTGTTTGAAGATGGTGGTTCACTAATTCACTCTTTTGCATGGATTATGAACTTGGAAATGGTGATGTTCACCAATTCACTTTCTGGTTTGAATTAGGAACTTAATATTGTGGTTCATATTTTGAATTATGAAGTATAATAATTTTAGACTTTCATGTTACTCACTTTGTCCCATGTGTTTTTTATCATATGGATTCTAAATGTTGTTATTGGTGCATATAATATTATCTTATTTAATATGGATTATGTGTTTGGAATGTTGTGCTTAACTTCGGTGAAGCGCGTTTTTGTTATGCGCTTTGTGCTTAAAGCGTTTGGGGGTCTTTGCGCTTTGAGTGCGGTTTTCGCTTTTGACTACCTTGCACACAATAATCTGGAAATAAATGGAAGATTTTCAGTAATGAAACCTTCTACTTTTCCAGCCAAATTACAAATTGCAATAAGTTTTTGGTTTCAAGTTCATTTTCAATGTACAATATATCGAATTGTAGGTTTCTTCATTAACAAAATTTTAGATCTGAAATATGATTGTGATTTGAAATATGTTGTATTGAATCGGAATGTATTTACTAGATATAATTTATATGATAAATGTAATCTGTTAATATACTAATAGAAAGTTAAACAAAACTGGAGAGGGTATTTTCTTTGTATTGGGAGCACAAAAATGTAAGTACAATGAATTTCATGAGCATTGCCCTATTAGAATACGAAGTCTTTATCAATGGAGCTTGAGCTCTGTTTATTATAATATATAACTTCCCTCTTGGAATCATGGATTAATATGTTGCTTCTCCAGTGCAACTTTTGAAGAATTGTGATTTTATAACTGTCATCTCAAAATGATTAAACAATTCAATAAAATATCCCAAACTTTTCGCCATTTGTTTTAATCATAACTTAAAAAGAGGAATATTTGCAGAAATTGATAACAAAAGCTGTAGCTAGGTTTTCCCCAAGTTTGGGATGTGCTCAAGGCTAGATAACCAGTAAACTTTAAGCATTATAAATAAACTTTCACTCATATCACAGGTTGAAGATGGTATTGCATCCAACAATACCATAGTCTTGCAATCATTAATATTACACAGCGTAATATGTTCACTAAGAGATATTATATGACCAAATGTGTTCACTACTGATAGAAACAGGGAGTCAATTCTACATGACAATCGTAACAAAAGATATTTCACACTTGAATGTGTCCACAGCACGAAAATGATGTGTAAATTCCATGTAACAATGATCAAATAAGATGTTTCCACTACTTATCTGGGAGTTAATTCCACATAACAATGACCACAAAAGGACTATCTCCCTTGCTCATCATACTATTTAGCTGTGTGCAGATAAACACATTTTATGTAGCACCACATCAGGCAAGAAGCTAGCAAGGCTACACGTATCGAAATCATCCAACAAAAGAAAAAACACAACATAAACATCAAGACACACTGCAGCAAACTAACACGATAGCTGTAGCAGATCATGTATCCTTCATACATTGAAAGCAACTATTTCTGATAAAATGTTTCTCAACTAACTGACTTAGATGAACACTCAGGCTCAACAGACAATTCAAAGGAATAACAATCCATGTACAATAATGTCAGCTGCCTTTCATAAGCTCATCTTTATTTATATATTGATCATTGATTCTCATGATAAACTCAACGGGCAAAAAGATAATGGATATAAGGAACATTTGGCTATGAATTCATATTAACTATGAGCAACAGCTAAGCCAAAAACCACCTACTCAAATACACATAAACCTGCTGATTACAACAAGGACTAAATAACAACTTATCCAATTGAGAGAGATGAAATCTGATGCCACATAATATTTAGGAATGCATTCATCAAGAATTAAGCAGTTTTGTCAAGCAAAAAAAGATATAAAAAAAATCATATTTTATAACTAAGAGGAACTGATTAACTGATCAACAAAGTGAAAATCAGAACCGATATTTTTCCAATTATCAAAGTGTAAAAAGTAAAACTCCAACCTGGAGGAACAACTAGAGTTCATTTCACTCCAATACCACAGTAGCGCCTACTTCCTTGAGCTTCTCCACAATCTTGTCCCCTTCCTCTTTCGTAACCCCCTTCTTCACCACGGCGGGGGCTTTCTCCACCAGATCCTTTGCCTCTTTCAGACCTAAATCGGTAAAAGCTCTAATCTCCTTAATCACTTTAAGCTTCGCCGACGAATCGAATTTCTCCAATTTCACATCGAAAGCTGTTTTCTCCTTGGCGGCAGCGGCGGCGGATGGGCCGCCGCCGGCCGATGAATCCGACTGCGGCGCGGGTCCGGTGGGCGCGGGGCCGTAGCGATGGAATCCCATTTTGTGGCGAAATAAGATGGCGTAATCATGTCGCTCGAGCTTGTTGAGATCCAATAGATCGTCGGCGATTCGTTCGAGCTTCTGGGATTGGCCCTCCGCCGTGGCGGTGGAGAGGGCCCGCCGGAAGAGCGAACGGATTAGGGATTTGGAGGGGATTCTGGAAATTGTTGAGGACATTATGGAGATGGCGGAAATCCGGGGTTTTCAGAATCGCATTTGAGATGAACGGAGTGTGCTGTGGAGAGGGTTTAGGGTTCTAAAGCCTGATAAACAAACTCTCGTCAGAAAAATGGATCATACACAATATTAAGATTTTCACTAACATTAATTTTTTATTTCACGCCTTATTCTAATATAATAACTAATAATGAAATCGGATCCAAATAAGAATTTTTTGGGGGAAGTTTTGGAGTAAAATTCATATAAATACTTGGGACAAATTACCACTTGTATTATTGTTTTTTTTTTTTTTTTACAAATTGTATCATGTATTATTTTTTTTAATAAAATGCAACATGTAGTGATCGGTGTCAACTCGAGACTCGTTTTTTGTGGAACTTTTCGACTAAATATTGCCTACAAATGATATATTATATATATCACAATGTTAAAAAGTATTTTAACAAATATCAAATTCAAGAACTTTGATAAAAGGATTTCAAAAACAATGAGTTGGGGTTGAAATTTGTCAATTTATACTTATACAGATTGCATTTTATTAAAAAAAAGTACAAATTGCAATTTGTAAAAAAAAATAAAATAATACAAATTGTAATTTGTTATTAATTCTAAATATTTAATCAAATTTTTTATTTAATCCCATTTAATTAATATTACATAGACATTCTCATTTGAAATTGATTAGTTTATTTGACAACAATATTCAAGATCAATTATATGTGTGTGTGTGTGTTTTTTTTCTAAACATATAAATGTAAAGTAGGCCGCATTTATCTTATTGAATGTTTAATCTTGTTTGACTAATTTTCTATGAAATCTCGTTTTAATTATGACAATTTTTATTATTATTATTCATCTTGACAAATAAAATATTAATATATACAAACAATAATAATTATGATTACAAATTATAGTGATAATAGTGTACAATGAATATAATGCACGCTACCTTCTCTTTGACTAGCCATTAAAATTGCAAGCATTAAAATTTTGTGAGGAATGAAAGAACATAGTAATATCGTGATTTTTTAATTATAAACTCTTACAAATTTACACATTTTGCAATTAAATGCTGATCCTAAATTTCACAAAACCATACACATATAGGCAGAAAGGAAATTCCTTCACTTATTCCTCCAAGTTTCCAATATTTCAAGGGCCGAAGGAGTATTAGATCCATGCCAATCATTATCAGCTTCATTTTTTGGAACTATAAGTTCAAAGTTGAACTCATCATCATCATCAGACTCCCATTCATCATTTAAATCATCAGAACAACCTATTGACCTTTTCGATTCCAAATTATAGTCGAACGAACCAGATTCCTCGTCTAAATCTGTGTCCTTTATGTTAAGTTTCCAATCTGCATTGGAATTACAAGTATTCCCAGAATGAGCTTCAGGGTTCAGACCCTCCATTGCTGGACTGGTGGACTCGGTTGAACTCAGTGAGTCGTCTTCACAAGATCCACAAATGACTTGCAATGCCCTTGAGAAATTCAAGGCTGTGGGTTCTTTTAATAAATCATGGCTCACAAGTTTCTCTTCGAGTTCGTTCAGTCTTGCCCGATTGATCATATCACGGTTTCTTTCGAAATGGTTTATCCATTCTTGGAGACTAACTTGAAACGAAGCATGAGCCATTGCATTAACGATGTTTACCACTCTTTCATGATCATGTTGGATGGTGGCTTCACATACCATTTCGGTGAAAAAAGATAGAGGTGGTACCTCACCGGCTTCCAAAATTGAATCAAATGCGTGTTCCAGCAAATGCCACTACAACAAAGAAAGAGAAATCTCAATAATAACGCTGAGATTAGCAGGTCATTTTTGGAAAATCACAAATTTCATGGAAGGAATTTCTGCAGAAAGCGATTATCGTTTAATAGTATGTTCAAGAAAAGAACGATAATAGACACGATCAAATTATAAGAAAATATAGTAATAGGGTAGTATTTGCCACCTGTACTATACCCCTTTGATCAAATTGATACATTTAAAAAAAATCCAATTGCATCCTACTATTCAGGATTGACTAGTTGCAAAATGTACTTTGTTTACTGTCCTTTTCTGGCCAAAAGTCGAACACGTGACGTGCACACCTGTTCTCAGGGGTATATCTGTCCTAAAGACCTGAAACGGGGCTCTCTAGAAGGGTGTAGACTAGTAATTTTTTTTTTTAATGGATGTCATCTGAAAAGTGCAATAGAGGGTATAATATCTTGAGTGTTGTAGGAATTGATGGAAATAATGGGGTGCATCCTTTCCCTTCGCCTATAAAGTAGTTGAGAAGTAGAAGAAACAGTGCGACTCACGTGTTCAACTTTTGGTTGGAAAAAACCACCAACACAAAGTACATGAAATAAAAAACAGGTACCAATTTGATAAAGGCGTATAGTACCGGTGGCAAAATGATATTAACCCTATATTAATTTGTTATGATGGATATAAATGGCAAATGCACTACCTTTCCAGCTCGGGATGCTTCGACCAATAGAGCAGAGTGTTTACTTTGATCAACTTGATGACCCGATAGGGCCATCTCCTTGTAGACGTGCTCAAAGTACTCCCACTGTTGAGCACTTGCAGATGCCTCCAGCATGCAGCTGAAAGTAAATGCATCTGCTCTGGGGCCATGATCATGACTATGTTTGCTAATTTCAGAACCTATATCATTTCTCAGGGTTTCTTCAAATAATTCTTTAGATTTAAGGAACATATCATTTCGACCATAAACTTTGAGCATAGCGTTTATTAGACCAATATCAGGAGCTGTTACACTTTTGCTGTGCTCAAAGAGGTTAACACAGTCATGAACATGTCCACCATCCATGGAAGACTTGATCATACCTGTATAGGTCACAGGCAAAGGTTTTGTTGGACGAAGATCTTTTAGCTTCTCAATCTGCAGTGATTTTGAACAAGAATGAATATTCGTTAGTATTAAGATACATATGCTATATGTCGAGATAAATAAGGAAAAAATAATAATTCAAGAAGCCAATATAGCCTAGGCATGAGAACTTTGTGCAGATGGTAAGTATGCACTTTCTATCTTGGAGGACAAGAAAGGGAGATAAAAAGGTCCATCTTTTTCAGTACAATTTCAGCTATAAGTTCACATGCATATAAAGAAACTTATAAGTTTTGAAGATTGAATAACAATATATCAGCATAAACAAAAACATAAGGGAGTTGGTCTTGTGTAAAACAGTTTTACCGTACAACCAGTTCACAGCTATCACATTATAGTATAACAACTAATACTTTTGAATGAAATGACTAATACTGACAAACTAACATGTTTTAATGAAACAGCTACTACCATTTAATAATACACACAAAATGCAAACTAATTAAACGCAGAAACCGGTTTACACAAGACTTTTGCCTTAATAAAGTATTTGAATTAAATGTTTGTAGCCAAATCAACACAAAGATACCAATATTAGCCATCTTATTCTGCCTGACAATATCGAAACTGTAAATTCAGAGAAAGATAAATATCCTCGCGTAAACTGACCTCCAAAATAGCATCTTGCCACCTGCCATAGAAACAAAGGCAACGAGCTAGCTCATAATATACGCTTGACACTCCAATCACCCCCCTTCTTTCCATATCCCTGACTGCTCGAACAGCATCATTAACTTTACCTTCTTCCCAATATGCTCTAACAAGAACTGCGTTATGCAAAGAGTAGATGCTTCAGTAATCACAAAGAAGCATGTCAACGATGGGTGAAGTTGTAATACCTTTGTATGTCAGGGCTTTTACAGCTTCTCCACTTCTTTTCATTTTCTGGAAAAGCTCATGGACAACATCGTACTTTCCAGATTTCAGCATTACCTTCACAAGGAATGTATTACATGAAACATATGATCAACTATAATAGTGAACAGAGGCCTCCATTTATGACTTTCTTTATTTTTTAATCCTGCCTTTTGTCAGCAAAATGTGAAATTTTAATATCAGAAAAGGAAAGGAGCATATCATAAAGGATAACTCATGACATCCTAGCATTAACCTTGAGGGCGGACAAAATCACCGTGCATGAAGATAGCTTATCAGTTTGACTGCAAAAAAAATACCTCCATTGCTAAGCCATAGCTTGCACCATTAGGCCTGAGACCATTCTTTCTCAACTGTTGAAAGACCCACGATACTCCCTTCCATTGGCATGTTTGTGCACAAGCATTCAGAACCTAAAGAATCAGACAATTTCACTAAAAACATTGCTATACCAATAATAAAATAATCTGAGAAAAAGTCTCAAACAAACATACAGCATTAAACACAACAATGTCCGGTTGAAGTTCAGGATTCCAATTTTTGTGTCTCATATTTCTTATCCTTTTGGGCTTTTCCTTCATGGATTCAATAACATTCAGCAACTCCTTTAACAAACCAGCTTGGCCCAGTGTAACTGCCATACTATGATATGCCGCCATATCAGGATATATGTGTGCATCTCCCTACGAACAATTAAGGACCAAACTTCAATCAAACAAACCAAATAGGACTTCTATGCAAACCCCAAAAAATGCAAGAAAATTCTTATTACACGCATCAAATTGAAGATTTGAAGAGCTTCACGAGGTCTGCCGCGTCTCCCAAGAACAGCCAATAGCTTAGTATACACAAACCTAAAATTGCAATCAAACAAACAAATAAGAAAACAAGAACCTACAAAGCGTGTTTTCATCGAAAAACATTGAGAAAGCAAGGGGTGAACCTGCTTTTGAAATGTCTATGCTCCTTTGAGGTGTACACCCACTCCACAACAGAGAGTGCATGCCTCCATTGCCCCTTTCGCCCAAGCCCCTCAACTATTTTCAACATTTGCACCTCTGTAAACTGTAAACCCGAGTGTCTCATCATCTTCGTAAACTTCCAATCTTTCACACTCATCTCTGTTGCACTTAGTCTAAAAACACAAACTAATTCTAATCCATAACTATCAATAATTTAAAATAACCAAATTAACAACAAACAACAGCAATAATCCCATTTACCTATCTATGAGAAGTTTAGTTGCTTCAATTTCGCTGCGCTTCTTCGGCGCCCATCTCCCCCCCATCATTCTCAACCCACCCTTCTTCAACCTCAATGTCATTATCCAACAGCCAAGAGAATTTATCCCTTTCACACTCAATTACATCACTGAGCTCCCTCAAATGGCGGGAATTCAGCTTCTCGCCATCATACTCCATGTTCTCACTTGCGAGCTCTCTCAATTGAATCCTCTCCAATCTCTCCCCCAGGCACACCCACCAGTTTCTCGTTTTCCCCATTTCCGATGGATTTTGTGAATTTCTTGAACTCGGATTTGATCGTTTCAAAAAGTGATTCTTCTAAAACGGCCTGTTTCTGAGCGTCGGAGAGGGGAGGCGGCAGCTTAGCATTTTGTTTGGCGATGCGGCGGTTGGATTTTTGGAGCTCATTTTTGCGGAGGTTATGGAGGATTCTGGGGGTTGGTTCGACGCCGTATTTCAATAGTCTGTGCTTGATTTTTTCAAGGTTTGGTTGAGGCGGAGGATTGGGAAGGCTTAAGGGTCCTGTTGTAGCTTCCATGGAAGTAATGGCGGATATGTGAAGATTTTGCGGGCTTTTATTTTCGAGTTTTATGAGCGAAGCGGCAAGGTTTTTATGGTTGGGTATAATTAAATTATCTCATAAAATTATGCTTGATTTTTTCTTTTCTTTTTTTTTTTTGGGCTAAAGTGAAGTGTTAATCCAAGTTGTAGGTTTTTGAGGGCGGAAAATTGATCGAGTCGGGTGGAACACGCTATTATTCAAATTTGCTTAAAATGTTATGGAGTCTTAATATTTAGGTTTCAATCTGTTTGATAATTAATCAAACTCAGATTTATTTAAAATATTATTCAGCTTTGATATTTAGGTTTGAACATGTTTGATAATAAACCGAAAATGAGCTTTAATTCAATGCGAACATGAGTCGAGCTCGACTAATTTGACATTTTTACACTTATTTTATTTATTTTTACTTAACAAATTTGAACCGAGCTTTAGACCGCATCGGAAATAAATTTGTTTTCAAGCTTGTTTGATATCTTCCGAACCGAGCTCTAACAATCTTGATCGAGTGTCAAATATATTGGTTTAAATTTCAACCTTTATCTCTTTTATGTAAATAAACTTTTTATTCTTTTTAAATTGAACAAATAACAAAATTAAATTATAATTTATTTTTGAGTAAGTTTCATATGCACCAGGTGCGCATTGAAATTCACGTGCATTTTTTAAACGTGCAATTTATTTCACTGAAACGTTCAACTTATTTTACACTGAACAAGTTGAACATTTTAGTAAAATAAGATACACATTAAAAAATACACTTGACTTTTATGGTGCAACTGGTGGGATATAAGACTTTTTCATCTTATTTATGTGTTTTTTATGTTGAGATGATTTTTGTGAATAAACTTTTTATTATATTTTTTTTCATAAAATTAGACATTGAACCACATAAGTTGCAAACATTAATTTTGGGATATATATAAACAAAAAAGGATTTTAAAGGCACATGTGAATGTGTCTTTTCTTTTTAATCTTGTGTGTCGAATATTTCTACAAAGATGTTTTTTTTTTTTTATATATATATATATTCATGGAAGACATTTTAATTCAATTAGATTAGGGTTGTTTTGTTACCCATAAGGCAGATATTGATGCCATGTCCCCTTTATCTCGTGTTCGCTTCCATTTTTCAATAATACTATCAACTCTATATGAGAGTCCAACCCGGTATGCTTGTAGTTGTAGTGTTAGAGTTGATTAAATTTGTAACATATAAAAGCATTTGTTAATCATATAAAACAAGTTTTGCCAAATCATAAAAATCACGTATGCAATCCGTCTTGACAAAAACTCATGCAATGCGTCTTGACAAAAAAACTTCGATTTATCTCATACACGGCATAAATTACAAACCAAAGACAAATTAACACCTCCACTCCCAAAAAGTGTTAAAACGCGTCAATGCCTAAAAGTATCTTTCCGCCTCACCACCAGAGACCATCTCACACGAGTGGATCCATCATTAGGTGGGTGGCTTGCAACAAGTGGAAGCTCAATTCCCTAAACAGGCTGGCGTGTCCTAACACGCATTACACACTGTGTATGTAGAGTGTAGTGAGGAAAGAAAGATGAGGCAAGCAAGCAAAGAGAAACAAGTCACAAGTTAAAAAAACAGAAACAAGTGATGATATGATACAGAGACGAGTTTTTTAAGAAAAGCAGCAACAATCCCATGTACCATTGCCAAAAGAAAAATAATGTGCCTTCTGGTCATCAACAATAAACACACTCCACATGACCCACTTCTCAAAAAATTATCTATAACACAACACAGGTTGCATCACTCAGCTCTTGGACTTTGAATGCTTAACTAGCCAATCAATCACCTGGTCGATGTTGGTAGAGTTCTTGCAAGAGATCATAAAGCAGCATACCTCCCTATCTGTGATTGATTTCAAACCCCTGTACGTAGATAGATGCATAGTAAATTAGCAAACAACAATATGATTCAAATCCTCAATCGAATGCAAACAACTTACATTTGATCAGTCAATGCTTGCTTGGACAGGGCTTGAGGCTTGTCAATCTTGTTTCCCAAAACCAGCAAAGGGATGCCTTAGAGACGGTTTGCTCAACAGATCATGAAGTTCACTCTTGGAGATACTGATGTTATCATGATCAGCAGCATCAACAACGTAACTGCACCAAATCATGTACAGAATAATGATTAAACCTATGAGTAGCACTTGCTTGCACCAGTTGCATCGTGCAGCTGGTGCTCAACTAATAATGTTCGGGTGAAAACAGCTAATCTGTCCAACAATTATCTTTTAGTAAATAACTAATACCATTTAAAAATGCACTTGAGTTGAAGGGTGCAACTGGTGCATATAAGTATTAGCCTTCAACTATAGGCACTCCAGTATTAGATTTTACAATCATGTGTCATCAATAGCAAAAATGAACATATATCCAATATGAAACCTAATCAGTGTTACAATGCACATTGCAAAAATAAGAAAGATGTATCCATCACTTAAATGCTAAACACTAACTACTTAGATTTCAAATAAGCAGGCACTATTTAGTGTTAATCTTAAACTTAACTAACAAATTGATTAAAACTAACTTGGATGCTCAAACTCTCAGTCATACATTCGCACTCAATGAACTTGACTTCGCTCAAACTAAAGCTGGCTAGCCAAAAAACTTTGTATTCAATTGGAAATCTTTGTCTGATGGCTTTCATTTCATGTATGAAAACTTGAGCATGGAAGATTTAATGTGCTATATATGCTAAACAGCTAGCATAGCACAGGAAACAAAGTTTTGAAGGTAGTTTTCTAATAGGATTAAAATATGATGTAAAAACTTCTTCGAAGATTATAAGACCAATGACCTTACAACATCTATAACATAAGTTCCAGTTAAGACTACTATAGAAAGAACATAAACCAGTGGGATGGAGTAATTGGGAACGTACACAATTGCAGAAACTGCACGACAGTATCGCTCCCACATACTCCTAAATCTGGGCTGACCTCCAAGATCCCATAACTTTATTGTGACATTACCTTTAGTAACTTTTTTCATATTAAATCCTACCTGAAAAATCATAATAGCCTCTTATTAGCTAACTTCGACATCACCAAGCCAGAGTGAAATGAATAATAAAGTGAAAAAACTTCAGAGAAAACCAACCGTAGGGATCATATCTTCACTATATCCACCAGTCTAAAGAGAAAAAGAAAAACAGAAGTTAATGCACAATGCTAGAACAGATATGCAAACAAAAAATATTTAAAATCTGTGAGAAGGATAATAAATTTACTTACAGCGACAACATTTACAAGTGAAGTTTTCCCAGCGTTTTGAAGACCTATCAGAGATAGCTCCATTTCTTGCTTGAAGAAAAGGCTGCAGCACGAAATAATTATGTGAGTTCACATATTAAACAATTCGTCCGATCAAAATCAAATGAGAGACTATTACATTGGATATAACTGCATGTTATGATTTATGAGTCAGAGATAAAAAGTCACATATTGTCAGTGCATTAAAAGTATAATGTCGTTACTTATCAATTGGTGAGAAAGACAACTTATAAAACAGGCAACTTGACCTAGGTAACTAACCCAATAAAAGATTAAGAGTTGATTGTCATTTGATTCTCATATATATACCTAAGGAGGTGTTACAGAAGAAAATAGGTTTCCAAGCTACACGTGTAAGAACAAGTAGCTGGACAATACTAAGTGTTTTCCCACCACTATCCGTCTCTACCAGAGTTTATTGGGATTAAATATCACCATTTTATACGGCAGTAGCAAATAATAACAAGTCAACCTGCCACCTTGAGCATTCACAACAGTAAGTGATGATTTACGTCAACTAAGCATTAAATCTAGATGTCCCGAAGTAGATTGGTACAAAATCCATGTTTCAATTGTTACATATCTAAAGCATCAGATTTTGAAAGACATGGGGGAATGAATATACCCATACTGCACCGAATGAAAGTATTGCAGGTGTCATTGTATACAGAATATAACACAAAAAAGAACAAGGAGAACATACAAGATATGCACCATTAATATGCCACTTCATAATACAATAAAATTATTATCATGCACAACTACATCCCACAGAAGAATACAAAAATTTATCAGTCTTCCCATATATTTAATTCCACAAGTGTATGAACATTAAATTCCACAAAAACCATCAAGATAATCACAAGTTCACAACCCTGCAGAAAAATAGACAGCTGACACACAGATACAAGGGATAAAAGAGGGTGGGGAGGTCAAAACAACAAGCCATAGCCATGGACAAAAATCCAGCAGCTAAGCCTAGGCACAGAATCCTTTAAAGCGCCACCAAATATTCACGAGACCAAAAAAAAAAAAAAAACACACAGTTCTTTACAACCAAGTCACCGTTTTGTTAATGCAAATGTATACACACAAACATAATATACACGAGCAAATAAAAATTAAGCACCAGACAAATTCAATCAATTACATTAACGACCATAAAAGCATTCACAAAAGCAACCAAATCGCTCAAAGATTCACAACACACCGTCCATATATCCGGAATTAAAAAATTAAAAAGAAGCAAGCGCGGCAATCGGCATACCTTCTAAGCCAATTGAGAAAAGCTTCCCAGAGACCCATTATTGCTTTATCAGACGGATCGCGAGGACTCGGAAACGAAACAGATCTCCAAATCTGTCTTCTCTCAATTGACCTTTTGTCCCCTCCTAACCTAAACTGCAAAAAAATTCCGTTTCTACAGTAGATTGATTCCTTACTATCTCTAGCGTAGTTAGGAGAGGAGTTCCTTTTGTGTACCACAAATTCAATCCATAAAAACAGCCAAACCCACAATTTATTTCACGCCTCTTGCAATTCGGCCCCTGCAGTTTCCCGATATTACGATTCTGGCCCGCGAATATGGGGCAGCTATAGTTCGCTCTATGATTGATTGTTGGTGGACCAATCATGAAACTGAGCTGGCCGTAATAGTCCCATTCTCTTAACTAGCGCGTGGCTTCACGTCTGGTTAATTAATTAGACACTTTTTTTATTGGTCGTGGATGCACGTTGCTGAGAGGGCGCGTGTGATTGTATCACGGTGGCGCTTCACCATTGGCTGTTGCTTATTTTAATGGAAACTATGGCCCATACCTTTTTTTTTTCCTACTAATGCTATTGGTTTGAAATTTCGAATATATATATTTAAAAATTCAAAATTTTAAATTCTTATGAATATCTCTTGGCACTTTTACGTGTAAAGCAGGAAAGCAAGGGTATAGTAGATAAATGGAACTTGGATTATTTAATATTTATTAGTGAAATCAAAAGATAAAAGATGAAGTAATTTAACTCAATTCCTAAATATTTTGACATTGTAAGTATTTATTGGATAAATGCATGATGAGGTTATAAATATTTTGATATCTTTATGATATATCCATGATAAATTAAATATTTGTTGTGATAGGTATCTGTCAAGGATAATGATAGTGTCAAATATAAATAACAAATATATCAAAGAAATATCAGTATTTTAGTTTGTTATATTATTAATAACGCTAAGTGCCCAATTATAAAAATCTATTGATTTTCCTACAATAAATTTATAGCTTATCATGAAATATTTCGAAACATGTTGAACCATTTGTTTAAGATTTGGTACAAAAATAAAAACCAACTTATGTCACAAATCTTTAGAATGTTCACGGTAATGTATTCAATGAAAAATACAAAATCTAGCCGACAAATATTACACAATCAAATAGAATTCCAAAATTAATAATTCATATGTTTTTAAAAGATAGTCCATTATTCCTCTTTTATAATTTTTTAAATTATAGTTATTTTTTTTTTTTTTTTTTTAAAGGGGTATACTCTATCTAAAATACATATGTTTAATGATTGTTGAGATTAATAATTAATATTAGTCATCTATTTTAGATAAAAGCATAAAAAAATGTCAGGGTAATTTATTTTTTGCAAGATGTTTTTTAATCTATGTCAAAAATCAAAATGGACTATTTTTTTTATATGAAGGGAGTACAAGATATTTATATGAACTATATGTATATAACAAACCTCTAAGATATTCATGTAGAGTATTCAAAGAATATTTCAAATAAATATATTCTAAATATGTATTTAAATATTCGTATAAAATACTTCAGAGCAATCTGAACCATTTATTTAAGATTTTATAGGAAAAAATTAATGGATGGAATCACAAAATTCGTAATAATACTACCTCTATCTAATAATAAGTGCTTAAAACTTAAAAATTTGTATCAAAATATTTTTCCTTTTAACTATTTTGACTCTCTTTCTTCCCAATATACTCCACCCGAAGATCTTTAATATTTTTCTAGTTAAGTTTTTTTTTTTAATTATCATCTCTAACATTTTTCCTAATTTTAAGTTCTCTCTCATCTTTTTGAACGTACAACATATTTAGATTACAGAAAAATGTTGAGAGTAAAAAAAAATGAGGAAGAATTATTAAATATATAAAGAAATGAATTAGAGGAGAGAGTGAGAAAAGATTAGAGTAGGCTTGGCAGAACGGGCGGGCTGGTAGGGGACAACTCCCATCTCCGTCCCTGAAATTGGGCATGGCGGAAATCCTCAAGAAACCATTCGGAAAAAAATCGGGTCCTTTTTTCCCCGCCTCGTTTAATTTCATCCTCATGATTTCTAATCCATCATGTATCTTTTTTTTTTTTAATCTAATTTTCATAATTTTAATACGAATATAAAATTTCAAAATATAAATTAAACAACATCAATCAAAATTAAAAAATAGTTCAACATCAACATCAACAAAAATTCAAAATATAAAATTAAGCATACAACATAAATAAAAATTAAATGTAGTTTTTTGTTTATCTCATTTGTTCTCTCCCATAATTAAATAACTTCAAATCTTCATTTCATGTGCATCCATATCAAGCTCCTCCTCAAAAAATATAAATAAATATATATTAATAAAATATAATTTCAAGATTAGGATTTAGAATTTTAAAACATATTATTTAATTATATATATATATATATAATTATATATATATATATATTAATTTAAATTATAAAATTAAGCCCCAGAACGGGCGGGAATCTTATCCTACCCCGCCCGCCCGACCTTCGAGGGAAAAAAATTCCCCATCCCCGTCCATTAAATTTTTTGATTCCCCGCTCCTTTCGTCGGATTCAAGTTCGAGGATTCCCTTACCACGCCAAGCCTAGATTAGAGAGAGACAATTAATTAAGAGTAAAATGATTTAAATTTGTAGTTCCTTAATTTATTTTAAATAGCTAAGAGGTCGATTATTATGAGTCGGGTGGAGTATTAACTTGTATCAAGTATAATATATATAAAAAAAAGATGCTTATTGTGAGTATTTAAATAATATATAGAATCTAGAACGTAAATATTAGACAAATAACTAGAAATTCAAAATTTTATAACTGGGTGGAAATTTCACCCTACCACTCCATTCCCTCGTTTGAATTTTTAGAATTCAAATTCGATTTCATCTCCGAAACTAATTTGAAATTATAGAATTTATAAGGTAGATTACGATTTATCATGAAAGATTTTGGTGTTAGTTATACTAACTACTAATAATTAACTTTCTTGATTTAAATGTGATAGGATTGTCAAGGTGAACTCGCCCACAAATCACCTCGATTACGGTCACTTGTCAACTTATCAAGCCACCCGCTGCTAGCAAATCCCAAATTTAACAACGACTTGTACTCCTTTTTACTAGGCCAACTAGTCATCTCCCAGGATAACACTAGTTTATCGCTTCAAGCAACCTCTGCTCGCCTGGTTCTTGTCTTCTAGCAGCTCATCATTGACACTACCAGAAGACCCCACCTCGTCTCCCCTGCTCGCTCAACTCGTTGTGTACAAAATACACAAAAAACAAGAAGTACTCTTTCCGTCCCATAATCTTTTGTACATTTCACTTTTTGGCGAGTTGTTTATAATATATGAAATGATAAAGTGACTTTTAAGGAGGCGTATGATAGATGAGGGGTAACGCTATCATACTTCATCTAAAAATCTCTTTATCTCATTTCAAATACTAATAAACAACTCGTTCACTAAAACACGAGCTAAATAGTGAATGTACAAATAAATGTGGAACGGAGGGATTAATAATTACACTCTACACTATAAATACGAGGATAAACTTTCGTTATAAAAAAAAAAAGAAAAAAAAAACGAAATCACCTCTCTACTTTTTTTTTGACGGAAATCACCTCTCTACTTAGTTAAGCAATAAATGACAAATTTTTTTCTTCCGATTCACCTCGCCTAAACCCAGATTTTTGTACAATCTTACTATTTTGATTGTGGCTAGTTGTACATCTATTCATCTGTCCAGGTCAGATTGAGTACCACGAGTTTTAGAATATTTGTTGTGTATTCAAGAATAATATCAGACAAAGCGCAAAATCTTATATACACCCATTTTATCGTGCATTGATGTGCATTAATTTTATGTGAGCTTTTTAAAATAGTACTAGGCCCCGTTTGGTGGCCATCATAATTTATCGGTCCGATAACAGATGTTAAGATATCTGTCCAGATATAATAAGTGCGATAATTAGATCCGAGTGTTTGGTATGCTTACTTTTTGGATATGATTAGTGCGTATGTGTGCGTTTTTGCACAGTAAGAATTAGATACCAAATTACATATTTGTGAGAAGAAAAAATCAAAAAAGGAAAAAAAAATAAATAATAAATCTGCCTCCATCATTTTCCTTGTGTTGCTCAAACTCTGCATCCATTATCATTCCATTCATAAGTATTTTCTCAATTTGTAAATCCAATCCACCTCTCTGAAATAAGATCTCATTCACAGATTCCTGCTTCATTTTCATCCGAGAAAAAAAATTTAAATCTTTCATCAAGAAGCCAGAAAAGATAACATCAAAAAAAAAAAATTAACAGATCAGAACTGTTACAAATCCGTCATTTTCATCTGAAAAAATTATTTTCATCGAGAAATCAAAATTAATTACACATTGAAATCAAAATTATCAAATTTACCCACCAAACTCTTACTTTCCCAAAAGAACGGGTGCTAAATTGTTAAAGCAATTTAAAGCAAGAAGAAAGATTGGAAGCTTCTGCCAGATTCAATAACCTGGGCAAAAAAAAAGAAGAAAGATAAAGAAATGGGCTGAAAATAACAAAAAAAGGCCGGTTAGATCACTCCCTGTTCCTCCCTTCATTTTCCAGTTTCTCCAGTGTTGCCCGCCGCCTCCCATACACCACCTCTGTTCCCTCAGATCTCACGCCTTTCTCTCTCAGATCTCAATTGATTTTTGCCAAAAATAATATAAGATGATTTCGATATATTTATGATCGGCGTTCCATAATTTTTATCTCAAAAAAAGAGATATAAAAGTGGTGGCGGCATACTATGCCTGGTGAATTCGATTCATAGTTCACCACTTGTGAAGATCCGCGATGAGAGAAGATGTTGGATGAGAGAATCTGGAGCGATGTTGATGAGAAAATGAGGAAATTGGGATCACCGGCCTTTATATATGTTGAGGGCATTTTTGGAACTTAACATATTTGCCCGTGTTACTGTTTATGCACGATACCCTGACACACCAACTTTGATCTGATATATATGCCGAAGCAGAACAGTAAATAGAGGCGGGCCTGTGTTATATCTTGGGCCTTCAAGACAAAATAACTTATCTAGCAAACATTAATTTAGCCCACGATTACAGCTTAATCGGTGCCATCAAACGGGCCCTTAGTTGTCTCGCTAAAACATATTACTTTGTTACTATTAGTTGCTTTATTAAAAAATATTAATTTTCTTACTTTATTAGTGTTACCTATTTTTTTTAAAGAAACATTATCTGTTTTTAGTTGTTTTATTAAAAAATATTAATTTTCTCACTTCATTAATATTACATGTTTTTGGTCATGCATAATACATGTAATTTTCTTAAGGGGACGTTTGTTTCACTGGACTTGATTGATTAGGTGTGATAGGATTGAGTGAGATTGAGTAACATTAGATTAATTGGACTGGATTCATTTGAATCAAGATATGTGTTTGGATTGTAGGATTTTATTGAGAAATTAGATGTGATACATATTGAAACGTCATAAATACTCTTAAATCGAATTGAAACAATCACACTTCATTCTTGTGAATCTATTTAAATAATAAAAGGACAATTTGTAATATTTCATTTGAGATATGTTCTATTCCACATTTCACATGTGATTGATATATCTCTCCATTGAGAGATTTAATACATTTTATACCCGGGTTTGAAATATATCATGGGCCCTCATCCCACACATGTGATTGATATATCTCTCCATTGAGAGATTTAATACATTTTATACTCGGGCTTGAAATATATGATGGGCCCTCATCCCACAAATTAAACGGTACATTAGTTGGCATTAAAATTCTAATCCTGTCCTATCCTGATCAATCCCGCGAACCAAACGGGCCTAAAAGAATTTAATCTCTCCGTTAATCCCTCCATTTATATATGTATTTGAAGCAGCGGGCCTCATCATTTAACAGGCCCGTAACATATTTGCATTTTGAGACTTTTACGGATTGGGCTTTATTTTCTGCCCAAAATTTCATTTGTAATTCTTTATTCATGGGTTTGCAAACATACCCTTAAACCAACCAAGAAAAAGGGGGAAATACAAAACAAAACAAAAGCACTCATTTATGAATGGGTCTCATATGTACCAACATGTATACAGGTCCATATTGTATTTTATAATTTATTTTAAAGTTATATAATTTATTATACTGAAATATATAATATTTTTATATTAAAACGCGTATAATTTATTTTTTATATTAACAATTGCATAATTTAATATAAATAAAGTACTCTCTCATTCTCAAATAAACTTTCAATTAATCGATTTTTTTCAACCGTTTTTTGTGAAATGAAGTACAGATCTTAGAATTGAAATGATAAAGTGACTTTTAAGGAGAGGTATGATAGATGAACAGTTGAACATCTTATCTATCACACTCCTTCTAAAAATCAGTGTATCATTTCAATTACAAATACAAAACTCGATCGCAAAAACGCGTATAAAAGTCATCTATAAAAACTGATTTGGGATGAAAGTGATACAATAAATTGTATAATTTTAAAATATATTATAGAATGAACGATGTACCTAATGAATATAAGATTTAACTTTAATTTAGAGATGTATTAAGAGGATACCTTTTTAGACTTTATTTCCGTTGAAATTAAGGATTATAAATTTGGAGACACTCGTCAATGTGTACCTCACGAAAATCTATTAATAACTTAATAGTACCACAACAAAAATGAGCGCACACGCATACACATATCGTTACATTTGTTACATTTTTTGCATCATGTACTTTTTCTTCCACAAATGCCCTTAGAGTTCGTTCTATTTTCTTTAACGCCCATATAAAGGGTGTTTATTTTTTGGATGCATGAAATCGGGTACAACCTAGCATAAATTACATTCACCTCTTTTAAAGTATTAAAACGTCAATATTCAATTTATATTTCATCTCATCGTGAGACCGTTTTATACAAGTGTGCCTTTTAAGTATATATATGTCATGTCTTATATGAACTCCCTTTATGGTGCTTATATGTTTGTGTGTATTTTAAAAAAACGTATAAATTTTTAGTATTAAGGCGTTTCATTAAGACATACTCCATGAATTAGTATATTATAAAGTAAATTGCATGGTAAAATTAGTATTAAGGCGTTTCATTAAGAAATACTCCATTAATTAGTATATTATAAAGTAAATTGCATGGTAAAATTATTTGAGTTGGTCTCGAATGAACAAGTTACACAGTACTCCCCTTGTCCTGATTTTGTTTGTCCATTTTATTTTTAACTCGTGTTTTAGTGAGCGAATTGCTTATTACTATTTGAAATGATAAAATAATTTTTAAGGAGGTGCAAGATAGATGAGATATAGAATTATCATACCCCACTTTAAACTTTTATTTTATAATTTCAAATACTAATAGACAACTCGCTCGCTAAAATACGAGATGAACAGTGAAGTGGGAAAACAAAATCAGGACGGAGGGAGTATGAAATTGGACTGTTGACCCATTTTACCTATTCCAACACACATTTTTTAACCCACTAAACTTGATTTGTATCATGCACTGAATAAGTTCACATATTCATAAATTAAAAACTAATTTCACAGCATGAAATTTGTTTACCCTAGAATTTGTCAAATTATTTTTACAAAAGGCCAATTTATTTATAAAAATTCGAAACAAGAGAGAATTTGAATTCCTCAATACGAAATATTCATCCCTATTTTTTTAAGGTAGGTCTTCTGTAAAATTTACTCACCGCAAAATAGGTTTCATATTTACAAATACGACCCTTCAATTATAACGATTAATACATTTTTGTATTTTTTTTTTGATAAGTAAAAGTTCTTTTATTCAAAAGATAACAAAATCACTGTACAGTGATGTATAACTTTACATGAGTCACTAGCTCTCAAGTATTTTCCTAAGATTTTCTAGCCAATCAGAAAATGAGTAATTACAAAAAGACGAATATTTCACTGTGCACCAGCTCCAAAATCTACCCTTAATTCTTCTAACACTTTCTCCGATAAGAAGCATTTCTGATCAAAGATCAGTTTATTTTTACCATTCCAGATAATCCAAACAATGCAAATCCACAAATTTGTAGCAAAATTAATACCTTTCTTGCCCCAAAAAATTCTAGAAAACGACATGAAGTGTCGTACAATCTGGTTATGTCCAACCCCCGATACACCCATCCAGTGATAACAAGCATACCAGATTTTGGACGAGACATTACACTTGATGAAAAGATGAGAAACAGTTTCCGGCTTACTACTGCAAAAAGGACAACTTGTATTGCTGTTTTGAGGAAGGGTATTACGCCTTATGAGATTCATACGAGTGGGAAGCCTATCTTGTAGAAGTCACCAAGCCATCACAGAGGTTTTGAGTGGAGAAATCTTGCTCCAAATTCGACTAAGGGTCAAGCTAACACCTTAATCACCACCCGCCATAGGCAAAGGAGTACTGAGCATGTCATAGGCTTTCTTCGTCTTGAATTGGTTATCAGAAGATGCCCTCCATTTTCAAGTGTCGTCCTGATCCTCGAATAAATGAATCCTGCTAATCATAAATAAGAGATAATTAACAACAGAGGTATCACGATCAAAAAGTGTCCTATTCCCTGTTAATATTTTGTATTGTAAGTCACATATTTTAATTATCACTATTAATATCATGTTGTCAGGGATGGATCTATTGGGACGCCGGATGACTGTCACTCCTTTAGAATTTAAATTTTCATTTGAATTTATATAAAGTTTTTTATAAGTATATCTATAATTCATAATTTTTTGCCATTCACTCTCATTGGAATTTAAAAAATTTCACCCCTTTATTTTTTGGAAAACTTCGTCCCCTTTGGACGAAAACTTGAATTCATCTCTATCTGTTGTAATATAAGTCACACCCTTTAGTATTATAAAATATACATACTGTCAATTATCATAATTAATACCATTTAGCAATATAAATTAAGCACATCTTAATTAATTTTATAAATTTTTTTGTATGAAACTTGTTTACCTATACTTTGTCGATATTTTTTTCTAAACGCATCCCTATTAATTACAATTCTCACAATCATTAAATTTGAATTTATTTCACAATAAATAAATTTTGGAAAAATGTCAATTTTACCGAAAGATGGTAAATCTATCAATTTAAGACTTATAAAATAAATCTATCAATCCAGGAACGAAAGATAAAACTATCAATTTTATAGTTCCACACATTTTAAACCATGTTTGACACATCTATTTCATGTCCTTATGTTTTTATTTTTAGGGTTTATGATTCATGGTTCAGGGTTTAGGGTTCATAGTTTAGGGTTCAGTGTTTAGGATTTAGGGTTTACGGTTCAAAGTTTAGGATTTAGTGACAAACATGACCTTAAAATGTGTAGGCCTCGAATTGATAGTTCTATCTTTTCGACTAATGGATTGATAATTTTATTTTCCGCGTCTTTGAACCGATAAAAAAAAAAAAATTTTAAGCGAAATTGATAAATTCTGTCTCTTCAAACCCCGAATTGAAAAACTCCTTAAATTTTCAATTAAATTCAATAGTTGAAATTTCCCACTAAGAGCACCCAAATCCAAACATTCGACTTTCGCATATCTAAAATAGAGAAGAAAGTACAATATGATATCAATGAAATGACGGTATTCGTGAAGTTTCAATTTTCCTAAATTTTATTTTGGTTTAAAAAAAACAGTAAAAGCGAGAGAGAGAGAATTAAATTGAGTTGCGTAGGTCTTCATTCACTCATCATCATTATCACGACAGGGAACTAAGATCCAACAAATAATCAAACTCAGCCAAAATTTCACTTTACTAATTATAATCCTCTTCAATTCTCTTTAATGTACGCTTTCCGATTTCTCCTCAGAGTATCCCCACAATCTCGTGACTATTTTGAGGAGAGAGTACTGAAGAATTCAATCAAGTGAATGCATTAACTGACGACCGTTTTGGATCGTTGAATGGTGGCGAGAATCGGGAGAACTAAATCCATGGCGAGAGCTTCTTCTACATTTCTAGCGAGCTTTTCCTCAGGTGAGATGCTTTGAATTTTATTTGACTTCGTTATTTTTTTTAGTTTGTGCTATTTTTACTTCCTAGTTTAGTTCGATCTCGCTTGGGTTTGTATTTGACGTATTGTATTGGGATTATTAACGTATCGGATGCGTAACTGTGTGTTTTAAGGATCTGTTTATTTTTCTGAATTCTGAGATGTTTATGTGATTTAGCATGTTGTAATTCGGATTGTTGATTTTCTTATTGTTTGTTTATTCGCCTAAACCTTGCTCTCGATGAACTACAGATTCATAATTCTTCGTTAGTTGGTATTTGAAGTTCAATGGCTAGATTTCTGTTTCCTTTGAGGCTTTCATCTTAGACACATGTTTAAGTTCACTGTTTCATATGCTTAGGTTGAATTCAATTGTTCAAAACATTGAATTTTTTTTGAGCTAAGATTTGACATGATTTCATTCAGTTATAGTATAATTCTGTTTTGAACTTGGTAATGATAGTAATCTGTTCATTTTTTTACATTTGATCATTTCTTTAACGTGTTAATGAACTGAACTATGGTCTAGGAAGAATAGACTTAAATGCTTGTTGTGTCTGCAATTTTGTGTTCAATTTTGTTGTAAACAAGATGAACATTGTTGTGACTTTAGTTTGGACCTCCATGTGTTGCATATTTTTAAATGCAGCATTATCTTGAAGATAGAAAAAGGCATCAAAATGAGGATGGGGAACAAATACAGGAAACCAACTACTTTAAATTACAATGCAGGGAGCAGATGCTCGTTGCCTATGGTGATGTGGGGTCTAGTGGGATTCCTTCTTATGCTTCAATTGTACAATTTAATTTCACACAAAGATATACAAACTAAACAAACACACATCAGTATTAGCCACAATCCACTAATACATGAACTTGAAGAAGTCGAGGAGGAAAATATACAATTGCCTCCACCAAGAAGGCGATCTCCGCGGGCAGCTAAGAGGAAACCAAAGAAGGCAACTACCTTGATCGATGAATTTCTTGATGAGTCTTCTCAGATAAGGCACGTATTCTTTCCTACTATGAAAAGTGCTGTAGATCCCATGAAGGATGGGAACGAGAGTTTGTACTATTATCCAGGTCGAATATGGTTGGACAATGATGGAAATCCTATTCAAGCACATGGCGGTGGTGTTCTTTATGATGAAAGATCGAAAACTTATTATTGGTATGGAGAGTATAAAGATGGGCCCACTTACCATGCTCACAAAGAAGGAGCAGCAAGGGTAAATTCGGATTCATGACACAATTTATATAATACTCTGCAATCTGCATATGTTTGAAATCACGTCTATTTCTTTTTTTGGCTCATGTAAAATCTTCATCCGTAAGTGTTCTGTTATTTAATTATTTCATGTGAGTTTTCCTCCCAATCATTTGGTAACGTTGCTGGATAACATATTTGGTGTTCTGTTTCATAAGTTTTCTGATTTTATTAACCTCGTAGAAGGACAAGAAGTAGCTTTTGATCCTAGTGTAGCGAGAGAAACATGGTTTTGTTTATGCATACGATCCAAGTTAGTCTGTTGATGAAGATAACAGAATAGTTGAATGTCTAGTGAGACCTGCTTAGTCAAAGGGGTTTAGATAACTGAATGCAGACAAAAGTAAATATGCATAGGAAGTTCATTTTAGGCTTTCCCCGTGTCTTGGGTAATTTAACTCGATCATTTAGAGTCTAGAAACTCCACAATTCCTAGATCCTACTTCTTGAATCAACTTCATTGCAACAAAATATTGATTTTGGAAACAAGACATGATGATTAAGATTGTGCCTGTGAACTAGAGTCACTACAGTCAGACTAATAGTCCTGTTATTTGCGTTTTAGTACTTTACTCAGCCTCTTTGTAGGTTGTGTAGCTTTTCAATTGGCATATATATATATACATATATGTATATATTTATGCTTTAATATCATCACATAATACAAGTTAAGTATATCAGTATATGATCTTAACTTATAGTCTTGTTTGTGCATCATAGCTTGTTTGGGACCATAAAAAACACTTCTCGGTGTATAACAGAATAATTATGAACGATTTATTCTCTTGATATTGTTTTCTGTACTGTGGTACGAATGCTTGATGCTAATTCTGAGAAAGACAAAAATGATTCTCATCCCTTTATCTGGCTGACAAAACTTGTATACACTAGTTGCAAGGTATTGGTTGCTTCACTCAAAAGTATTAGTTTGTTAGTATTAATTTTTTTATTAAAATTTATTAGTTAGTTTGTTAAAAAGTATTAGTTTTGTGCACCAGTTGAACCATGCAACTGCTGTAGCCTAGTGTCACTCTGCCTGGTTAATAGTTACACGTATTTTCCTCCATCCAGGTCGATGTTATAGGTGTCGGTTGTTACTCATCAAAGGATCTTTGGACATGGAAAAACGAGGGCATTGTTCTTGCGTCTGAAGATAAAAATAAGACTCACGACCTCCACACATCCAACGTGTTCGAGAGACCTAAAGTAATTTACAACGACAAGACCCATAAATACGTAATGTGGATGCACATAGACGATACTAACTACACAAAAAGCCTCAGTTGGTGTCGCCATTAGCGACTCCCCTACGGGCCCGTTTGGCTACCTCTACAGTAAACGACCCCACACGGATTTGAAAGCAGAGACATGACAATCTTCAAAGATGAAGATGGCATCGCTTATCTCATATACTCATCTGAAGACAACAGCGAGCTGCACATCGGGCCCCTCGATCAAGAATATCTGGATGTGACAGTCATGAGAAGAATCCTTATAGGGCAGCATAGAGAGGCGCCTGCTGTTTTCAAGCACCAGGGGACATACTACATGATCACTTCGGGCTGTACGGGCTGGGCCCCCAATGAGGCCCTTGCACATGCAGCTGAGTCCATTATGGGCCCATGGGAAACCATGGGGAACCCATGCATAGGTGGGAATAAAGTGTTTAGGATGACGACGTTCTTTGCTCAGAGCACGTTCGTGCTGCCCCTACCCGGGCTGCCCGGTTCGTTCATTTTCATGGCTGACCGTTGGAACCCCGCTGATTTGAGAGATTCGAGGTATGTGTGGTTGCCGTTGACAGTGGGAGGGGCGGCTGACCGGCCGTTTGATTACAGTTTCGGGTTCCCATTGTGGTCTAGAGTGTCGATTTATTGGCATAGGAGATGGAGTCTTCCTGCTCGATGGAGTGGGTAGAAACTCTGTTGAAGGTTTTGAGAGGTGACTCCTGTAACATAATGTTCTTTTTCCATATCATTCTTTCTTTGAACTTCTTCTGTTGATACCATTGTAACAGAATTATGTGAAATTTTATGTTTAGGACTACAGAATTAGTTGTATGTAAATTGTTAAAATGAGTTGATATATTTCTTCGGCTATGTTGAATATATTTTTGGAGTTGAATTGGATTGTGCATTGGCCTCCAAAGTAAAATGCTAAGGGGGCGGATGCAAGAAATTATAAGTGATTATAGTCGTTTAGAATTGTGTGCATACATAATTTTGAGTGTTTTATTTAATTTTATTAAATTAAATAAGCTCTAAAAATATATAAATTAAAAGTTGAAAGGGGTTACTTTTGGTATCTTATGAGCATTTTTTTAATTTTTTTTTTCAAATACTAACAACTTTTCTTTGATTTTTTTTACACACACCATAAACTTTTACTATTAATTAATTTTTTTATAATTATTAATTTTAATAACTTCTTAAAAAAAAATATTTTTTTGCAAATAACCTCTAAATCCGATTTATTGTACACAAGTTGTATATTTTTAAAATATATTATAAGTGTATGATCGTCCGAATCATTGCATGAGATTCACATAAAAATATTTCCCTTTTAATGTGCGATAGTTTGGGCCGTCGTTAGCCCAGTCCAGGAATGAAGCCCATGACCAAAATCTTTAAGGTCCAGGTTATTAGCACCACCCCTTTTTATTAAAGGTCCGATTGTTAGGGGTTTATAACCTCTAAAAGACCTGACATTCTAATTTAGCAAATTGAGTGATAGGGTATATAACTAACACATCGGCCCGCCACTTATCAGTCGGCCCGCTCTTTCTTATACACCGAATCACTGTTCACAACCCAATTATTAATACCACATTCCACATGGTTTTAAAATTAACACACCTCTACAGTGACATTTCCAAAAATACCCATAAATTTCAGCTAAATCATTACGCTAGAAATGCGTCTTCCCCAACTTTTCTGTTCACATGAATCTTTATCCCCCACAACCGCCCTACCGTGAAAGCTGCCAGCCAGCTCTTCCATTTGCTCTGCCGTGAAAGCTACGACTGCGAGGAGCCTGCCGTGAAAGCCGAAGGCCCACTCTTCCCCCTGCTCCGCGGTGAAAGCCGCTCTTGCTCTACCGTGAAAGTCGTCGGCCCGCTCGGATTCCTCATCTTCCCTTTGCTCCGCCGCCTCGGTTCAATTTTTTTGAAATCGTGTCCATGACCGCCGCCACTGCTGGGTAATTAACAAGATATTTTGGTTCAATTTTGCTGGGGATCTGCATATTCTTCAATTGAAATTGACATTCGTATAATATTTTTCATGTTCTTGAGTCTTGCAATCTTGCTGGGTTTTTTCCTACTGTAATTTTTAATGTTTTTGAAGGGGTTTTGAGAAAGCTTTCGAAGGCCACCATTTTTGTGTAGTTTGATGATCAATAATTCAATATTTGTTAATTGGTGAAAGTGAAGGTGGTGGGAGGATGAGTGGGGATTATACATAATGTTGGCGGTAGGTATTGGGATAGGCCACCATTCTTGCTGGGTTTTTGCTGCTGTAATTTTTTATGTTCTTGAGTTGAAATTGGGTACGAATCAAATAGAAGGACAAATTGATATTTTTAACATGTTAATTATTTTTTTAATATTTTATATCACTTTTAAACCTTCTACCAATTAACTTATACTCCATCCATCCAAAATTAGTTTTCACAGTTGACTTTTACACATATTTTTGCGAGCGAGTTTTTCATTAGTAATTGAAATGATAAAGTGACTTTTAAGGAGGGATATGATAGATGAGCTCCTCGTCTATCATACCACTCCTTAAAAGTCACTTTATCATTTCAATTACTAATACAAAACTCGCTCGCAAAAACACGTGTAAAAGTCAATTGTGAAAATTGATTTGGGACGTAGGTAGTAATATTTTACATCCACTTTTTAATGTTGACTACCAATTAAATTAGTCTAGACATTAATATTTTATATATCACTTTTAATGCACCGTCTGAATCAAAACACCCCATCAGATTAATACACCCTCTATGATATTTCCTAAATTACCCTATTTCAAATGTATCTTTCTTTCTCTTTCCTTTCCCTAATTTTTTCACCCGCCACCGCTGCAAACCAGACGCCCCGAACCCATTTCTTCTTCAGCATTCCGCCACTAACCCACCCCACCCATATTCTTCTTCTTCCTACATCCTGATGCCAACCGTCGCACACACCATCCCCGACGTCGTCCCGCTTGCCCAACCATTTTCAGCCCCATGCACTGCGCCGCCACGCTGCCCTACTGAAGGTATTTCTTATTCCGTTTAATTTCTTCTTATTTTCTTTCTTCTCTTTTTTCGAATCTGGTTTTTTGAAAAATTGTACGATTTTCGAATTTTTTTTTATATTTTCGGAAATTTTTGCTGGAATCTATTAATTTTTTTCCGAAGATTTGGTATATTTTCGAATATTGTTGTCAATATCTGTCATTATTTTCGGAAAAATTTTCTGAGAAATTTTCACGATGTTTTTTTTAACAAAATCTCGTCTTTTTTCAAAATTTCCCGAAATTTTTTGCTCATTTGTTTGCTCATTTTACATATTTTGATATATGGATTTGAGTTTTTTAGTTTGGTTACACTATGTTTTTCTCAGTTTCCGGGCGACAACGGTGATGGCAGATGTGTATGGCAGCGGTGGCTGCAATCGGTAAGCGCCGGGAGGGAATGGATAGAAATTAGAGTTTTAATTTTAAAGGGTAATATAGTCTTTTTATGTGTATATTTTTTTATTAAAATTTTTGAGGGGTGTATTTCCTAAAGTTGGCGGTGCAAATATCCTGCGCCTTTGAAATCCAATGTCAAGATCTGTTTGTACAATGTGACAAGGTGAAATTGTTAGTGTTTAGTGTCCTAGAGATAATTTATTGTAAGAACATAATACTAGATGATATTCAGTTTGACTTAATATTATAGTTCATTTAATATTAATATATGACTATACACTTGTTTGAATATTATGTTTGATTGTTTGCATTTATTCGCATGTGTTCTCCCTACGAAAAATCGTTGTTATCGATGATGTTGTGAAGTCGGATGACTTAAGCATGATTCTAAAAAATAGCCCCGTCAAGGATCATCAAGAATGAGATATTGATAATGCAATTGAGATTGATGTGCGATCTGCATCATACTCTTAGAGAGTGTAGTAAGATCTCACTTACTACGAGTACTAGGTATCTCATGATGGATGCACAAATACCTTAGAAGGTATTGATATACCCATCCGAGAAACCGTTTGATGTAAAGTCCATAATATGTGTCTCTTTTTGGTGTCTCGGTTAGTGGGAGCGATGCGATACTCCTTGCACCCTTTTTCATGGGTAGATATTCTTGGATTGAGTTTATCACGAAGTGCGTAATGCGTGGTAGTTGAGCCAAAAATATGATTCATTCCTCAATGTGTATTTAGAGAAATACTCATCTTCATCATAATCATAATTGACATCGATTAACGACCGTCGCGTCAACCTGACTTTGTGGCCAAATTGTGACATAAATGATCAATTAGTGATTGGAGATAATATGATTAAGTTATTTGAATAGAATGACTTCATCACGTTCAAGACTAATCTAGTATTAGCGAATGAAAGGAGAAAATCGTAATAGCCCATGCTTCAATTACAGTAGTTGCGTTTCTCATGTCTTCATATATTGAGAATGCCCGATTTATTGTCTGCGGTTCACTAAGGCCAGCTTAGTTTGACTAATCGCTGATATATGGCGCCTATGAAATTCACATAACAAGTAGTTTTCTTTTTACGTATTATAGTTGGTTGATTAAATGTTAAATTGAATTTAATATTTAATTTATGGAGAATTAATTAATAATAAATTAATTTGAACTTAATTATTATTAATATTTAATTAAATTGGATTTAATTAAATAGGATTCCCAATAATAATATATGTAATATTATTATAGGATTTAATATATATGGAATCAAACCCGTAGAGATTTAATATACATGAGAATTAAATCCGTAGAGGTTTTATATATGAGAAATAAATCTAAGAGATTTATTTTATAAGATTATGGATTTTATTTCATAATCAGGTTAGTTTAAGATTTAAGCTGTGTCTTCCCTATATATATGAGCTATTGAGAATTCACAAACAACGTTAATTCATATTTTCTCCATAAGATCTAGAGTTAGAATTTTCCTAGCAAATTCTTCTCGGAATTCAACGCTGACAAATCCGTGCAAGTCCGTGATTGGAGGAAATTTGTGAGGGAAATCCTTGCAAGTCCGTGATTGAAGACTATGGTTGAGAAATCATTATTGAGTTCTTCGTAAAGATTTATTGTTATGATTATTGTAATCTTTTATGCAATTATATGTTAGTTGTTGGTGAACTGCTTAATTTCGTTCAAGATGTATTACGCTTTATGCTTTTTCTAAATTTCAACACTCTGTATCGAGCTCGTGCTCTTGATTTGATTGCACAATATGTTTATATATTTACGTAGGTAAATGTTGCTTGAATTGATTCTGTTTTGCTCAAATTTGTTTTTGAAATCAAAGTTTGGTTAATTTTTATTTTATTGGGATTCAATTTATCAAATAAATTATTGAGAACAGATTCATTTGTATATATTAATGAGATTAAGAAATTTGATACAAATAAATCAGTTCTGCAACATGCCCGTTTTCAAACCGACTTTATAACTTGTTTCGGATCTGATTTGGTAAATCTATTTTACTTTTGGGATTCGATTGGATTAAATCCAAAATATTGAGATACAATTCCATTGATTGAAACTTTAATCAAAGATCCGGAACTTGATTTTTTTACCGCCGTTAGAAACTGCTGGGCAACAGCCGCGATACACTGCGAGTGCTTCGAGACGTCGTCGATCTGCTGATATTGCCTTGAGGCAACGGCGATCCGATGAGGCTTCTTCGAAGTGTCGCCGATCCGCTGCCCTTTTGCTTCGAAATGGGTGGCGACCTGTCGCGTTTTTTTAGAGGCGGCGGCAATCCGTTGCCTCCGGAAGTCGGGCGGTGTTGTTTATCAATCGCACACATCTTCACGGCCGAACCAGGCCTCTGGTTCAGGCGATGCAGATTTCGATGGGGTCGAATTGTGATGGGCGGTTTAAATCCGCCGTGAGTTTGGACGGCCATTGCACGACTTCCGGTGACCATTGTGTCGGATGGCTTGAAGGAACAATGTGCCTAAAATTTCACTGATAGAGTCATTGGCCTAGGCCACTCCTTGCAAATACACAAAAATTGCAGATTAGCCCTGCAATTTTTTTTTAATTAAAATCTGGAATTTAAAACCTTGTTTGTTTGGTCAGATATCATTTTGGGTTTTAAGACCTTGTTTGACCTTTTGAAGTGGGTTTTAAGACCTTGTTTGACGATTAAAGGAACTTGGAATTTTTTAATTTAAATTCTCGTTATCTGATAATTAGTTGATTGCACGTTTATTTTATTTACGTGTTAATTTAAAATAAAATTGCGATGCATGTGCTAAATACTTATTAAACCTTTTTCACGTGCTAGTTATTTTAATGAGAACTTAATTAGTTGCTCTCCACTTGTATAACTTTTAATGTGAGTTGATATTTACATTATTAGTTATAGTCCACATTTAATCGTTTGGGTAGGCGGTCCAATTTAGCTTCGGACCGTATTAAATGTTTGGGTAGACGGAGCCCATATAAATGTTAGTCTGTATAAAATCATGTTTGGGTAGGCGCCGCCCAATAATTGCTCAAATGTGATGTAAATTAACATGTTGGATCTCGATTAAGCAATTAATACACCGCTTTTAAAAAACGTTCACTAAAAAATATAATTTTTTCATTAAATTGAAAGACGCCTTCCATCAAAATTAAAAAGTAAATCGGAGGTTTCGTTCCAATGAGTACTTAAAGACCCTCATCTTTTACCCGGATCTACATCTAACGAGACTTTTATAGGGACACGTAATGTCGTCGTTTAATGGTTGTAAACTAACTTAATTTTATTTCGCTAGCCCTCGTGGGGAACAAAAAGTTAAGGACATCGGTCGAACTAGGTTCGAACAAACTAGAATTGCAATTTTACAATTTGTTGGGAAATTTATTAAGTTTTGATAAAAGTTCAAAAACAGATGTAATAGGACCAAATCGAATCGTTAGTCGATGACGTTTTTATTTTTGAGAACTAGGCTACCAGGTTGATAATCGATGTATAGAACAACCGATGTATAAGTTAGATTAGATCACACATTGAGGTGGAACTCAATGTGTATAGCTCTTAGTCTTGAAGATCAGTTATGAAGATCACTTATGAAGATCAGAAGAGAAGAACTGAAGATCTGAAGATATCAAGATCAAAGACAGATAGAGTACATCGATGAATTCAAAGAAGTTGAGCTAAGACAACTTACAAACCGAAGACTTCAAATAGGCGCCAAACCGGTTCACGATCTGCCTTCAGCCCAAGAAGTGTTTTGAAAATTCAAGATACTTTTCGAAAGGTCGATCGGATTAACAAGCATAAAACCTATCAAGACCATTCAATGGTACTTGCTAGCCTATGAGAGATCGATACGACGATCATTTCGGAATCGATAGGACTCAGGGTTGGAGGCTCAATGTTCAATGGCTAGAGAGGACAAAGTTGCATGCTTTCGGCCATACCGCCTCTGAGAAGAATCATATCAACCCTGAGCATTGGACAAATCAGAAGACTTGGAATTTTTCATTGAAACTTGTCTTCTTTTAATCCAGTGGGGCTCAGGAGCAGCAGCTCTAGGTTTTTGATTGTAAGGATAGGTACGATTGCTACCATTAAAAGATTCATATCTTTCTGGCATAGTTAGTCTTAGCAGTTTACCCTTAGCTTGTTTGTTAAAATTGAATTTGATTCTCAGATCACCGGGGCCGCCCTTTCGAGATGGTCCAAATACCTACTCTACTCACGATTGGGTTGTGGTCTCCTCAGAAGAACTGGGTTCATCTGATGATACCTAGACTGATGCCTGATCAGTTGAGGTTCATTTTTATTCCCTTTCTGATCTGACACTTGTCTTTCCTAATCAGCTGGTCCTTTTTCCTTACCAGATACAAATTTGGTATTTCGTGTATCTTGGTCAGAAACTCGTTTGGTTACACTTTTCTGATGTGAACTAGACGGGACTTTTGAGGATCCAGAAGGGATTTCATACCCAACTCCCTTCTTGTCGAACGGATTGAAAATAGTTGTTCGGATCTTGAACAATTTTAGAAGATTTTTGTGAAAACCTCTATTTTCTTAGTAGACCGTCCTCAAGAACTTTCAGATTCTCATGCATCCGAAAGATTTCATCAAACTTACCCTGAAGAGATTTGAGTTCACTGGCTTGTTGTAGGTTGAGAGCCAACTTTTCCTTAATTCCCTGATCAGAAGAGCTGACCTTCAGAAACTCCAGTTCTGTGGTCATCTTCTGAACAGTTTTAGGTGATTTTAGTTCAGCTGCTCTACTTGCCTCAATTTCCTTAACAAGTCTGATGTTCTCGACTCGTGTTATCGTTCTCAACTTCCACTCGTAGTATAAGTATCTATTGCATTGGAAAGATCATCAAGTAATTGGTCATTGTAGAGACCAAGAAGTTGACCTCTCCTCGCAAATGTGCTCATCACATGTGGTGTGGAAGAAGGAGACACAGAGGTTTAGAGAATACCTCGGTTTGATCTGATTCTCTGGCCATGAAACAGATGTCGTCATCAGATAAGAAGTTCAAATCATCGACATCGTCAGTTGTGGTAATCAGACAGAAATCTTCACCAGATGAATATCCAGAATCATCCGATGACAAAGATAAGAATCGCTCGATTCTCGATGTCTGCAACCATGGCTTTTCTCCGTCTTGCCTTTTGTTCTCTTCTGCTCCGCTTTCTTCTTTTCCTTGGGAGTCGTCCGACGACCGCACTATAATGACCGGTTTTGGGCAACAAATTGTAGCATACTACTAGAATCTCCGGAGCTTCTTTGCCCGAGAGTCATGTCTTCCTTAGTATCTCGCTGCGAGACTTCTCATTCTATCGGTAGTCGAAACCTTTCCTATCTAATCGATCATCAAGTCTGCTTTCTTTTCGGTCATCTCTTCGATCTTCTTTTTCCTTTCGTCGAATGATGGATCGTCCTTCATTTCTTCTCTTACATTATCTTGGTTGTCGATGAACGATCTCTCTTTTGCGATCTGTTAGATGAACGCATTTACCTCTTCTCTATTCCTTCGATAGTCATCATAAAACTTCTCACAGATTTGCCCATCCTAACATTTGTTCTTTCCAAATTTCTTGTCAAGAGGGCAATTTGTTCAAATTTTGGATGATGATTTTCCAATCGGTTCCACAATTAGTGAATCGCTACTTGTCACTGAAATGCAACAGATTTGGAATTGGAAGTAGCTTGGCTAGGACATCATCGATCCTTGTCCTCTCGATCGATCGAACTCATGGGATTTCAAATCAAGATTAGATCCACTGCTCTAGCAAGAAAAACAAGTTGCCATTCCTAAGAAGCGAAATCTCAAGCTTCCAAGTTCTCTGATCGACAGGGAGAAGGAGATTTCGGGCCGAATCGACACGATCTCCATCTCCCCAATCTCGCCCATCTTCTACTCTTATGCATGCCCGAGATCCCGAATGACAGCTTGTCAAAAAGAACTGCTGCGTAACTCCGGCCGCGAGTTGAACAAAGAAGAATCGAATCGCTATGACGGAGGTCATGCAATGTATGCCGGTCAACTCGAAAAATCCCACCCTCACCAAATAAGTATAACTCAGTGGACAAATCAAGCTTCGCCACATGATCGACAAAGGCTAACACGAAATCGAACGAAATACCAGAGAGTCGTCTAATCATCGGGCCTATACCGATGAGGTTGTGGAGATCCCGCTTGGAGAGACTTGAGGTCAAGAACTTTACGATCCGGACATCATTATGGAACAAATGGGTGGGCCGATGAATTTGCCGATTTTGACTTTGAAATGCCGCAGTTACCGAAGTGAGCTCCCCGACCGCTTTTATTATCCGGTTGAAGTGAAGAAATTGATTTACCGCAAGGTGGTAGATCACTTGAGGAGGCGGAAGTAATAGAATCAGTGGGAGGAGAAGGCGCGCTTGTCGATGAAGGTGATGTTGGTGTTTCGCAGATCGACCAACCACCGGAAGGTGAAGGCGTCAGAGTAACCGGTTGGAACATCTCAAGATCCAACAGTCGCCATCTTGACAATCCCTTATGACGCACATCACATCTCGATCATTTTAAAGAGATCGATCATGCTTCAAAGATTTGTTGCGACAAAAGTTGAGAGTGTTCTCGAAAAACTCCATCGCTTCAACAATTACATATCATCGCCAGCCCTCTCGAAAGTTATGGAGGAGCAAAGATAGTACATGTCTTCCCAGGTCATCGAACTCGAAAGAAAAACTTTGCCAAGGAGATGAAGCGACATCAAGATTTCTCCAAAATAGTGGAAGACAATCTGCAAAGATTTCCAACCCGAGGTCTCTTTTTTGTGGCGCTGGACAAACCGAAGTCAACGAAGAAAAGCTTGATAAGCCGATCCTTACATTTTCAACCGCCATAGAGATCGCTAACTCGAGCCGGAACAAAATCGAACTATCTGCTCAAGCTCAAGGCCTATTCGCCACATAACTTAACAAAGACTAGCCATCGGGCCAGTTCTCCCGACTTCCCACATCAATGCTTTTTGATCAAACTAAAGGGAAGGACAAAGGAGAAACCAACCGACCATCAGAACGATCAAGACCTTATTCGCACTATTGAGTCACATGGTCGAGTCTTCAAAGCTTAGACGAGATGGCGCTTGAGGTACGCGCAAAGTTGAACGGGCCAAGATTTAAGGTCAAAGGAACTGAACTGTCGATTTCGCGACTTCTACCTCCCCAAACTCTACCTATTCAAAGAATTACGAGGGAGTGCATCTGGCCAAGACAAGTAGAAGCAGATGCACGATCGGGTCGCCAGACCGACCAAGAAGAATTGCTTGAGGAGGCCCGATCGAACGAGGAAGAAAATACGAAGGAAAGGTCAAGTCTAAGCGACTAAAACAGAAGATATTCGCATGGCCGAAAAGGGTCGATCGGGAAAGATTTTGTTGAGCCGTTGATCCCAGGCAAAGTAGAAGACATCATCAGAAATGATGATAGAAAAGAAGCCAGTTGAAGACTTGGCGGGATCGTAAGCGGAATGGTTGATGGATGCCTTCGTCGACATTGTGCCTTGAAGAGTCTCTAGATGAGGAGTTCCTGAACTGGATGGAAAACAAACATCCTGACTTTCTGAAAGAGGTCCAGAAACATGCCAAGAGCATCAATGCTAAGATCACACATCCTCCATATGATGTGTTGGACTATCAGAGAAAGGCAGATGGATCCTTTGATAGATTGGCATTTGAAATGTTTTATTATAACTGATTGGCAAAGTTTGCCATCACCGATCCGCACCAAGTTAATGATGTCAAATGGAAGTTGTACCGGATTTTCAATGTCTTCTTAATCGAGGAGATGCCAGAAGGGTACATGCCAAAGGATTAAAAGATCAGAAGACATGAGAATCAGTTTCTGTTTTTTGTTTTTCAAAATGTACAATGTAATGCTTTATCTTAATGAAAAAACAAACTTAGTTTACGATCCTAAGACAATCTCTCACCGTTTTCTCGATTATCCGTTCTTACCGCTTTTATTCATATCAACTGATTGTTGGTTTCTCATATGTTTTGGTTTTATCAAAAAGGGGGAAATTTATTAAGTTTTGATAAAAGTTCCAAAACATATGTAATAGGACCAATCGAAAATCGTTAGTCGATCGACGTTTTATTTTGAGAACTAGGGTGACGGCGATGATAAACAACCGATGTATAAGTTAGATTAGATCACACATTGAGGGGAACTCAATGTGTATAGCTCTTAGTCTTGAAGATCGCTTATGAAGATCGAAGATCGAGAAGAACTCAGATCTGAAGATATCAAGACTGAAGACAGATAGAGTACATCAGATGAATTCAGTAAGTTGAGCTAAGACAACTTACAACCGAAAACTTCAAATAGGGCGATCACTTCACCATCCGTTTCGGGCCCAAGAAGTGTTTTTAAAATTCAAAGATACTTTCAAAGATCGACGACAACAAGCATAAAACCTATCAAGACCAGATTCAATGGTACTTGCTAGCCTATGAGAGATCGACACGACCGCATTTTAATCGATAGGACTCTCGTGGTTGGAGGCTCAATGTTCAATGGCTAGAAAGGACAAGTTGCATGCTTTCGCCATACCGCCTCGAGAAGAATCATATCAACCCCGCAAACCTACCTAAAAAATAGACCAAAGTTCGAATTGATCTCCAACAGCTTAATTCAAACCGGCCTATAAATATGGGATCAAACCTTCAGAGTAAGGTTACGGAAATTATTCATGCGAAGCTCTCAAGATTTCAAAGCAAAGAAGAACACAAGTTCAAGATTATCTCTTAAGTGTTCATCCTTTAGTTCTTAAAGTAATACTTATCCTCCAACTTTAGGCTAATCAAGATAGGATAGTATTCCAGTTGGAACAAAACAAATCTTATACCAAACCTGTGTTAGATTAACTTTGTTATAGCAGGATTTCTATCTAGGGTTTCTAGATTAGATTTCTGGATTGGTTGAGTGTGAACTCCTTAAATATCCTGGGTTGTACCGTGTTGGACTAACACATTAAACTAAGTCCAGTTGGAAAAGTTGGTGCCCCACGATAGGGAAGAAGTGGGACGAGGGACAAGTTGTCCGAACCACTATAAATCTGTGTGCCTTTAATCTTGCTTTACACACTTGCACACAACCTGTTATCTGCATGCATATTCTGTACCATATCAGCTTAGCATCAAGCTTCTGATCTGATCAGCTTGACACTTTAGTCTTCGATCTGAACTGCTGGCGTAATCGTTGTTTTATTAAAACCGGTTTTTCACATTGTTAACATCTTCGCAGACCATCAAGAAACCGATAGACGCCTTAACCGATTTATTTGACAAATCAAGAAGTCTGATATCGATCCCAAACTGATTCACTTCGCACTCTGATCAGGCATACTTGCAAAACACAGCTGATTCACGAAAAGTTTTTGAAGTCTATTCACCCCTCCCCTCTAGACTTCAACCCTCACAAAACCCGTTCGGGACCTACACAATTATTTTGGAGACCTACCAGTTATACTATTATAATGATCGACCCTCGTTTGATTATGATAGTAGTAATGTGGATCCTAGTCCATTATAATTTATATTTGATATAAATTCGTACTTTTCCGATGAGGTCGTTAAGTATGTGAAAATAATGAAGACAAAATAAGCACAAAAGAAAGGCCATGTTTATTTTGATTGCTGAATATTGATCATAGGAATTATGTGCTTAATTTCCGTTTTATTTTTTTTTCTCTTGATTAGTTGAAATATATAACTGTTATTGAGATATGTTTTGGAAACAAACTAAATTGGCTAGACTAAATTTTCTGGACTGACACTGAAACATGTGTTTGGTGCTAAGGTAAGAAAAGATTGAGTACGTGTTAAACACGTCTATCTTTGTTACCCTTGCAGCTGGTACTCTAAGGCAGGCACGTTTGATGTAGCAGCTCAGAAGAAGCATCAAAAGGATGCTTCTCAGGCTCAGTGTGTGATGTTGCTCGACATGACTCCTGATATACATAGGCAACGTGAGAAAATGGGTCCCTTCTAGATGCTCAAGCATCTGAAGGATCTCTTTGATTCTGAGAGATTTGTTCAGATGCCAGTTAGCTAAAGATGAGAAGATTTCGCCTCATGTAGTGCTAATGATGTTAGGCCTAATTGAGAAACTTGATAATTTAGGCATTGAGCTAAAAGACCAACGTTTTCATTTATGCTATCCTCCAGTCGCTCCCAAATTCATATTCTGGCTTCATTGTGAACTACAATATGAATAAGACGGATGCGACCATGCATGAACTTCACAACGTGCTCAATACTTTTGACTTCACTATCACTAAGATGATGTTCAAAGAAGGAGCAGGTAGACAAGGATGTGTGCCTCTACTATAAGTAGAAGAGGGCACTGGAAGAAGGACTATAAGGTTCTGGTTGCTAAAAGAAAGACACTAGGTGCTTCTGGCACTAGAACATCTATGTTTGTTATTAAGATAAACATGTTCATTAATAGCGCTAACTACTTGGTATTAGATACCGGATGTGGCTCTCAGATTTGTACGAATTTGAAGGGGCTCATGTGTCTTAGGACAATTAGGGCGGGTGAAGTCGTCTTACACGTGGAAATGAAGCAAGAGTTGCTAACTGAACGTGTGGGGACTTATGTGTTAGACTTACCATTTGGTTTTATATTAGAACTTAATGATTGTCATCTAGTTCTTTCTATTACCCGCAACATATATTTGTTGCATTATGGATATGATGTTCTTAATATACAAAATAAAAGACTCAAACTTAGTAATCATGAAAACCCGACTTACTTATGACATTGTAGAACTTGATCATGTAAACGAGAAAAGAATTGCAAGGTTAAGAAAGTTAGACTACTTAACCCTATTCGACTGTGAGTCTTATGGAGATTGTGAATCTTATCTCATGGGCAAGATGATCAACAAACCCTTTTCTGGGGAAGGGGTGCATGCCAAAGAAGTTCTAGAGTTGATCTACAACGATGTTTGTGGACCATTATCCACTCTAGCTAGGGTCGCCGGATACTTCATCACTTTTTATCGATGATTTCTCAAGATACGGATATGTGTATCTTATGAAAGACAAATTCGAATCTTTTGAGAAATTCAAAGAGTTTAAGGTTGAAGTAGAGAAGTAACTTGGTAAGAGAATCAAGACTCTTCGATCAGATCGAGGAGGTGAATAAATTAGAAATGAATTCACTGATTACTTGAAGTTACATGAAGTTCAATCACAATGGACTCCTCCCGGAACACCTCAGTTGAACGGTGTGTCCGAGAGGAAAAATTGAACCCTGTTAGACATGGTGAGATCCATGATGAGCTTCTCCTCTGTTCCAACATTCTTATGGGGATACGCATTACAAACCTCAATTTACATTCTGAATAGGATTCCATCTAAATCAGTTGAGCATACACCATATGAACTATGGTGTGGCAAGAAGCCAACTTTTACACATATCAAACATGGGGTTGCCCCGTGATTGTGAAAAGGATGCTTACCGACATGTTGGAATCCAAAGGTGAAAATGGTTACTTTGTGGGATATCCTAAGGAAACTAAAGGATATTACTTTTATCTACCTGAGAAATAATCAGTGATTGTTTCTAGGCAGACCAAGTTCCTCGAAGAAGACTATGTCTTTAAGGAACAATGTCGTAAGCTGATAGAACTTGAAGAAATTCAAGAACCACAAATTAACAAAGAGACTGATATCTTGTCAAAGCAACATGACAAGGAATCAGTGGGAGCATTCAGCAACTTTCACGGTGGGAGTCTTTCACTAGGTGATCGTCTTTCAGCCAGTTGGAGCATAATTGGAGTATGTTTGCCAGTGCAAGAACCTCCAAGTGGGCTGAATGAGAACAATATAGTTCAAACTCCCGCCCAAGAGGCATCTGAAAGTGTAGCTCTTGAGGACTCTCCGGACATTGATGAAATCGATGCACCACAAAATTTTCACGATCAGAATGTACAGCCTGCACAACCACAGCTCCGTAAGTCAATTAGGAATCGTAATCCGCCCATTTGATACGGTTACCTCTTGGAGGAATTCGATAATATGGACATACCGGATAAGGACGATCCTAATACTTATTCTGAAGTAATATAAGATATTAATTCAGGGAAGTGGCATGAAGCTATGAAATCCGAGATGAACTCGATGTACACCAATCAAGTATGAGACTTGACTGAGTTGCCTAAAGGGGTTAGACTCATATGTTGCGATTGGGTCTTCAAGCGTAAGACTGATGCAAATGGCAAAGTACAAACCTAAAAAACTAGGTTGGTAACGAAAGGTTATAGTCAATGCGAAAACACTGACTGTGACGAGACCATTCGAATTTTACTTGCGATAGCAGCACACTTTGTTTATGAGATTTGACAGATGGATGTTAAAAAAACTTTCCTCAATGGAAACATTGATAAGGAAGTGTTTATGACTTAGCCGGAAGGTTTTACATCTAAGTCAAATTCTAATCTAGTATGCAAGCTAAAGATATCCATTTATGGATTGAAGCAAGCTTCTAGGAGTTGAAATATCCAATTTGATGAAGCTATCAAGTCCTTTTGACTTCATCAGAAATTCGGAAGATCCTTGCATTTATTGTAAACGCATCTGGAAGAATATTGTTTTCATAATCGTATACGTCGACGACATATTGATTTTGAGAATCAATATCCCGTTAATACAATCACTTAAAGATTGATTGTCAAAGACCTTCGTGATGAAGGATCTTTGTGAAGCCTGCTACATCCTAGGGATCAAGATCCACAGGGATAGATCCAAGAAGATGTTGAGGTTGTCACAGTCCACCAATATAGACAAGGTGTTGAAGCGTTTTGCGATGGAGAACTCGAAGAGAGGGTCTCCACCGGCAAGTCATGGGATAAAGATGTCAAAGAAAGATTGTCCTTCTAGTGAAGCTGATATCAAGCACATCAAAGATGTCCCATATGCATCTGCAATTGGGTTCATCATGTACGTCATGACTTGCACTAGGCCAAATGTGATATACGTTGTCAGCGTCATTGGTAGATACCAACAGTATCCGGGTGAATCTCACTGGATTGCTGTAAAAAAATATTATGAAGTATCTTAGACGAACTAAAGAATGTTTCCTTGTCTATGGTGGACAGTCAGGACTAGTAATGACTGGTTAAGTTGAAGCAAGTTTCCAATCCGACTGTAAATCACAATCAAATTATGTTTAACTCTCACCGATGAGGCGGTCAGTTGGAATAGTTCCAAGCATGTCGACAGCAGATTCAACAATCGAAGTTGAGTACATTGTTGTATTAGAAGCCTCAAGTAGGCTGTCTGGATTTTATAGCTCTCAAGAGAACTAGGGGTAGTTCCGAGTGCCAGTTGTCTAATAAAGTTGTATTAGGACAACGTTGGTGCAAATGCGCAAATAAAGGAATCGAGATCAGCAAACAAAAATAAGCATGTACCTAGACTTATCATTTGATTCGAGAGATCATAAGGATAGGAGGAATGAAATTAAAATATATTCCCATATATTTAATTTGGAGATCATTTCACCAAAACACTGAGTGTTCATGTACACACTATACATTTGATGGTCTAAGGGTTAGACATGTAGGTGATTGACTCTAGTCAAAGTGGGAGATTGTTAGTGTTAGTGTCCTAGAGACAATCTATTGTAAGGACATAATACTAGATGATATTCAGTTTGACTTAATATTATAGTTCATTTAATATTAATGTATGACTATACACTTGTTTGAATATTATGTTTGATTGTTTGCATTTATTCGTACAAGTGTTCCCATGAGTCATTGCTGTCATTGAGGTTGTGAGAACTCAGATGACTTAAGCATGATTCTCAAATAGCCCAGATCAAGGATCATCAAGAATGGAATATTGATGATGCAATTGAGATTGGTGTGCGATCTGCATCACACTCTTAGATAGTGTAGTAAGATCTCACTTTACTACGAGATACTTAGGTATCTCATGATGGATGCACAAATACCTTAGGGTATTGGTATACCTTGATGTAGTCCACAATATGTGTCTCGGTTAGTGGGAGCGATCACGATACTCCTTTGACTTGAGGTCAATACACAATGACATGTGTGGAGTGATGAACTTTGACCATGACCAACGCCAGCGTACCCTTCCATGGGTAGATATGACTTGATTGAGTTCATCACGAAGTGCATATGCGTGGTGGTAGTTGAGCCAAGAATAAAATTCATTCCTCAATGGATTTAGAGAATACTCATTTTCTCATCATAATTTGATCAAAGTCATCGACCAATGCACGTCAACTTAGACTTTGTGGCTAAGTATGAAATACATGATCAATTAGTGATTAGACATAATATGATTAAGTTATTTGAATAGACACTTCATCATGTTCAAGACTTAATCGAGTATTCGCGAATGAAAGGTGAAAATCGTAATAGCCAATGTTTTACAGGTAGTTGCACGTTTCTCGCAACGTACCTTCATATATTGAGAATGTCTGATTTATTGTCTATGGTTCAATTAAGACTGTTAGTTTGACTAATCACACGATATATGAGGGTCTATGAGTCACACAACAAGTAGTTCCATTTTACGGATTATAGTTGGTTGATTAAATGTTAAATTGAATTTAATATTTAATTTATGGAGAATTAATTAATAATAGATTAATTTAAAATTAATTATTATTAATATTTAATTAAATTGGATTTAATTAAATAGGATTCCCAATAATAATATATGAAATATTATTATAGGATTTAATATATATGGAATCAAATCCGTAGAGATTTGATATACATGTGAATTAAATCCGTAGAGATTTTATATATGAGAAATAAATTTAAGAGATTTATTTTATAAGATTAGGGATTTTATTTCCTAATCAGGTTAGCTTAAGATTTAAGCTGGGCTTCCCTATATATATGAGCTCTTGGGAATTCACAAACAATGTTAATTCATATTTTCTCCACAAGTTCAACGCTGACAATTCCGTGCAAGTCCGTGATTGGGGATTACGTGGATACCATAGTTGAGAAATCTGATATCGAGTTACTGTAAGATTTCTTATTATGATTATTGTAATCTTTTATGCAATTATATGTTCGTTGTTGGTAAATTGTTTAATTCCGCTGTGCATGTATTACGTGTTTACGTGCCTCTAAATTCCAACAAAATTAATACGAAAGATCTCTGTTCCCCTATTTTTTATTTGAACATTAGCAGTATACGGTTAATCCCAAACTTAATTGAATATTTATACATATAGTAATAAAATAATTTTTTTCCCTTTTATCTATATTTCTCAAACATCTTGATATTACATTTTATGACCTATGTCATAACTTTTTTCACCCTAAAATCAATTTTATCTCATTTAATTTACACAAATGTCATTATTTTACTATTTAATCTCCATAAAAAAAATAATTTTTCCCTTTTAATAATAATATACAATTTCTACATCAAAACTCATGCAAATAGTAAATGTTCAAATAAAAACGACAAAATATAGGGCGAACAAGTTTCACGGTGAAATTGGTTATGGAGTGTGACTTATATTATTAAAGGGTATAATCATGATAATTGAAGAGTGAGATTTTTTACTATAAAATGTATTATTTATAAAAGTGAAAGGTGTAACTTATGTTACAGCAGAGGGTATAATCGTGATAACTGAAGGGTGTGATTTATATTATTAAAGGGTGTAGTCGTGATAACTGAAGGGTCATGTCTGTAAAAAATGTATCAGTTTCATTGTGTAAAACTTTTACAGCATACCAACTTAAACAAGATGGAGGGAGTATTATTTAATAGGTGATATATTTCATTTATTTATCTCATTATTGGTGTTGTGCATTATTTAACAAATCAAATATTTATTTTGTGTTCGGTATTGTGTATATATTACTGCGTCGGATAACATGACAAATGACAAATCAGTCCCTCAAATGATAAAATAAAAACATAAAATATTTATTTTGGAATGGGCCAAAATCAGGGCAGATCAAGAAATTGATGGTGGGGTGGCTAGAAAAATAATTTTAATAAAGTTAAATCTTGTACCCACTAGGTGCCTTTGACTGCACAAGACTTCATAAACAGTATTTTAAAATCATGCAACTTGATGCACTAAAATATACATTTTTGGGTATTTTCTATTTCAAAAAAATAATTTAACTGAGTTAGAAGCAAATTGAGTGCAATAGACTGAGCTAAAAACTTAATAATCCAAATTAATTACATATAGTGTATATAATACTAAGAACTTGGAGACGAGTTGGGATGTGATCCGCCCATGGGCCAAACTTATATGACGTAAAATAAAATTTTCCAAGTGTTAGTATTTGATTTTGTATATAAAAAGAAATGGGGGGGGGGGGGCTTATTTTAAAATTCAATTCAGAATTTATAAATATTACTAAGACAGCATTGTGTTTACAAAGATGTCGGTATATGTTTTGAGAAGGTCGTGAGATTATCAAATATATTACTAAAGTATTTGCCGGCCAAATATTTTTATTATTTTTTTACAAATTAATATGATAATTTTTTATTTTTTTTATCAGCAAATAATATGATAAAATTTAAATGAGACTTAATCTCATTAATATGTAACACTCTTCTAAATCAAGTCTAGATACGAACTCTATCATTATTATGTGTAAAAATTATCACTGTTATACACATAAAAACTTTCACTATTAAAAGTACAAAATATTTTTTAAACAATGATTATTTTTATATATATCAGAGATAATTTTTATACATAACAATAATTTTTTTTATACATAACAGTAATATTAAAAAAAATTGAATTCGCGGTGGACTCGGGTTCACCCACATTTTTGTCTTTTTTAAAAGACAACGGACACTACAAAGCAAGAAATTAACATCATATATGCATTAATCAAAACTCACTCCATTAATTTTATTTTATCAATTACTCTATACATAGAATGCATTGGATATCATACATCCCGGCCACTTTCAACTTTCTACAAATATTAAAAATCGTGAATAGTCACCATCTACGTCTGAAAAAAATAATGTGGTGAGTGATTGCTTCTACCAAAAGAAAAGACAATATTAGAAAATGCCTCCCATAGAAAATTGCACGTATTTCATACATAAAGGGACCCAAAACAAAATAAATTATCTAATTCCAATCAAAAGAGCGTGTTATTCAATTTTGTCAACTTGCACCTGCCATACAAAAACAGTACTACTATGTATGCTATATAAGTATTATTATACAAAATGAAAAGGAGATGTAAAAAAGGAAGAAAAAAAAGATAGTGGAGATGTTAAAGTGGACTCATCAAAAGATTAAAATTGTGACACCCTTAAAAAGAAGTTTCCACTATAATATAAGTGGCCCTAAAGTATACCACTTTTTTTTCCTCTTTTCATTTAACATGCAACATCACCAAAAAGATTTTTCCTCACATATCTCATAAGTTTTTGTCTTTTGTTTTTCTACTCCACTGCAATTTCATATTTTATTATATTAGTGCAAGGATTATTATAATTCAATATTATTTGAGATATGAAATGATTGATCTTAATTAGGGGTTTTGTACTTTGATATTTTTATTTAAATGGGTTGACAAAAATTAATGAATAGATTCATATTTAGGTGCAACTACTTCAAAAGAGAAGAAAGGCAATCAAATATAAATATTATTATACATGAGAAAAGGCATGTGTACCCACTATATCTATAACACCACTAATGGCACAACACCTTTTGAGGGATTCCAAAACTCAACCAACTCCATGGCCGTCCTAAGATTCTATGGTCCCAAACAAGATAATGACTTTTTTTTTAAGTTGAAATAAATTTCTCAATTTCCATGCTAATTCTTCTTTGATGATATCATGAACTTATTAATCCCACACCTAATACCAACTCCAATTAATGTAAGTATATATATAACTATATATATAACATTATTTGTACAAGTTATTTAAAGTAGATGTCAAATCATAAGTACAAACAAACCAAGGATATTGTATATCATATATACATGATGCTAAAGATGTTTCTTCATTTTCATGAAATATGGGATGGTCATTAATTAATTTGTCCCAACTAAAAGGGAACTCAAACTTTATCCATATCCCATGAGATGGACATATATATGGATGTGATCACGAAATGGAGAAATAAATTGCCATTATACGATTAATTAAGAAGATTCAAATCTTTTTGGTTAATTAGATAGGGAATTAAACTCCACAAATTGGTTAGCTACACTAACAAGATCAATAAGAATTCGTTTCTTCAGTTCTATGCAATCCAAAGAGAAAAATGATATATAAATTTTAATTTAGCCAAAATATGTAAAACCAATAATAACAATACCTTAATTTCCCTAATATCTCCCATCACCAAAACTCACTCCCATGCACCCACTCACTCATTTCCACCCACGTGCCAACCCCCCATTCCCACGTGCGAGCCTCCACCATCTTTAGTGGAAATCCCACTCATCAATTCAACTTCCATGCACTCGCCCACACCACCGGCTGATCCTTCCAAGAAAGGAATATTCCGGCACCACCACCGCCCCCACCGCCCCCCGCCGTCGCCATGGACCACCCCTCCTTATACCTCCTCAACAACGCCCTCACATCATCACACACCTCCTCACTAAACCCCCACGCCCCAAACCCCCCGCCATGCATGCGCCCCTCCCACCTCGCCGCCGTCTCCCTCCGCTCCACCGACCTCTCCGGCGGGCACGCCACCAGGTCTGTTATCGCCCGCCCCGCCGCCCGTTCCAGCATCAACCGCTCATTGCTCGTCTTCACAAAACTCTCATCCAACGCCTCGAAGTAAACCCTAAACCACCTCAAACACTCCCCGAACCCGTTAACGAACCCGGCCCGGCACGGCCCAAGATCCAGATCCGCCTCCTCTTCAATAACCGTCACAATTCTCGGCCCGAGCCTCCTCAATCCCAATATCCAATCATCCCTCTTGTCAACCGTAACGGAACGCAACGTTCCGTTACAGTTGACTGCGACCGTTTCGTCGCCATTGACCAGTCCACCCAAATCCAACTCCGTCAAATCGCCGTCGTGGTGCACGGCGTTGAATTCAAACGGCACGCCCATCAGCCGCGCGAACTTCTCCATTCTGGTCCCGATCTCCTCATCACCCTTCGGGAGGCGGCTCCGCCGCCGCCCACGGCGGTGAGTTTCAAATGCGGCGTCTCGTCGGCGGCGCGCGTGGCGATGGCCTCTAACAAAGTGGGCCACTGCGTGCAGTAGGTGTTGCTGATGTCGATAATGTGTAGCTTATTTTCGTTTTCAAAGGCTTCCATAATCGCGCCGTTGCACGCCACGTGTCCGAAGGTGGCCCACGGGCTGACCTCCTGAAACTTGAGCATCGTCCGTCTTGTGGATTCGAAAGACGCGTTTTGCTGGAAAGCGGCTGTGAGGGTTTTATAATTCCTGTCGCCGGCGTCCGTCATTCTGCTGAAGAGGGCCCGCAGAAAGTAGGACGCCAGCTTCTGGTCGGGATCGCCAGATGGCGATCCCATCTCGTTCAAGATCCACATGAGATGCTGAACGCGGACGGTGTCGCCGTCCGCCATGGCCTTGGCGGTTTCCAAGAGGATGTCGTGGGCCCACCTCGAGTTGTGGCCGGAGAGGGAGGAGGCGAATTCGAGGTTGACGTCGGGGGAGGGGGAGAATGCGGCGGCGGAGTGGTGGTGGGCGTGGTGGTGGGGGGGTGGAGGAGGGGGGTTGTAAGAAGAAGAAGAGAAGTCAGCTTCATCATCGGCGCCGGCCATTAAAAGATTGAAGCATCCATCTTGTTCTTGATCATGGTAATTAGGGTTTTGTTTGGAGGATCTTGAGCTGCTCGAAGTCCTACTAGATTGATCGGATTGGAATGTGACTAGTCTAAACAAAATATCCATCTAATTATTAATCACACATCAAATTGTATCACAAACTTTATGTGTTTGTGATTCGGTTGGAATATTTGAGCTTGGAATATTGCTGGATGGATAAGCCTTTAAAAAAAATTATTAAAAGAAAATGGGGAGAGAGAATGGGGGGAAAAGTGTGCTTTTGCTTTATAGGGAATCGATTGTTAGGGAGAATAGAGTGGAATGGTGGGGTGGGTAGGTTATAATTGGTTTCTTGTTTAAGTAATGTTTTAGAGGTGGCTTTTTTGAAGCAAGAAGAGAATGGCGCAAATTAAAATGTTTGTACATCATGTTAAAACATAGGATATATCATGACTACTTACAAAAATTTGTCTGACAAAAAGATGAGCAACGTCCTGAGGAGAAATAGATAATGTATATATATGTGTGCACCTTTATTCAATTGGCTTTTTGGTCCCATATAATATAATATGATGCTAACTTGTATGAGACCGCCTTCTCATGTTGAGACAGGATATAAGTTGGACATTAACACTATATAATTCATACTAAATTGTACCACGACTCATACATGAGTTCATCTCATATTATAAGTTTTTGTCATATAATATTACTCTCTTGCATCAAAAAGTGTGCTCGAGGCCTCGATCTTCTATTTCAAATGCATTGCGTAATTAAAATGTATTTTTTAATTAACATGTAATCTATCATATGTTAAAAAAGGTTGTCTATATATTCCAATATAAATAAATTGGCTAAGTATTGTATGTATTAGGCGCACTATGCATTCTATTATATATTTTAGAACCATGTAATTTATTGTATTAGAATATGCAACTTATTTATATTGAACCGTGTAATTATTAATATGAGAAATAAATTACACAATTAAGTATAAACAATTAATTTCATATTTGTGAACTACATTGAAATAATAATTAGTGAGAATATATTAGTATAGGACCGAAATACACACACATTACGTACACACACATGGATGGGCAGGAATGAGAAAAAGTGGGGGGCGTGCATGATGATCAAAGAATTCTTTGCCTCCCAATCTCTCCACACGCTCTGCCGAAGAATTCCCTACTTTTTCCTTTGATATATACTTAAACTAAAAACCCATACACACATTTAAATACACATATCTCATCACATTTTTGAAGTGTTTTTTTCCGTCGTAGTATATACTAATTATAACATATATATTCATCATCACCATCTCCTGAAACAAAAACATGCCCACCCATACCTCATACATATATTATATCAATGTTTATTTCCTTTTCCTTTTCGTTTCTCACTAAAGTTGAAACTGTCAAAGCTCACTTCATCTCTATGCTGTCCCATTCCATGACCCAAATACTTTTTTTTTTGGGAATCAAAATAATTATTTGATGTTTTAGAAAAAAGTTACTCCATCCGTTCCATGAGGACTTGAAAACTGAAAATGATACACAAACCAAGTAAAATGAGTTTAAGTGGAATAAAATAAGGGTGTTGTGAGTGTATTAATATTATGTTTGTTTCCATTTTGGGAATGTTCAAGTAATGTTGAGACGTCCAAATAAGACAAGTATTCAAGTAATGTTGGGACGGGGGAGTACATTTTTTCTCTCCTTTACTCCTATCTATTTCAATATTTAGTAATACTCTTGTGAACCAAGTCTATGCATGAACTATATCACTGTTATGTGTAAAAACTATCACTGTTATGCACAAAAACTTTCCTTGTGTAAAAATATAAAATATTTTTTAAACAGTGATTATTTTTGTGCATAATAGTGATAGTTTTTGTGCATAATTAACAGTGAGAGTTTTTGTAAATAATTGTGATACTAAAAAAATCAAGTTCACAGTGAACTCGGTTTCACGCAAGTTTTTATCTTCAATATTTCAATATATATGAATTTACTAGTTACCATTTCTCACGATAATTAAACAAACCATCCTCACTTTACATGTATCTAATTTTTTTGAAAGGGGAATAAGTTTTACATAAAAATATGTGAAATTAATTAAGAAGTTTGACTTTTTACTACAAAATGTATATTCATAATACTGAAGGGTGTGACTTATATTACAACAGTGGGTATTAGAAGTGATAATTAAAGAATGTGTACAAAAGAGTATTAATTAATCGTGATAGATGAAGGGTCAAGCCTGTAAAAAAAAAAAAAGAATCGGGTTTTATTTAATAAATTTCACAAAGATACCAACTCTTTGGCTTAATTAATATTGGTTATTCTATATAAATACTAAACAAAATATGATTTTCATCAGAGTTGGTTTTCCCATGAACCATGCCTATGCTATGAACTTGGATTATTTGACAAATTTCACTTATTTTCAACACATTTTTCTAAATCATTAAACTTGACCCGTATTATATTTTAGATGAGGTAAAATACCATGAATTAAAAACATGGTTCATAGCATGAACCAGAACTATACAAGTTTTTGTCAATTCATCCCAGTATAAAATAGAAATCTTAATAAGTCAATTTAAATATATATATATATATATGTCGGAATTCGATTTTAATATTTATAGGTATTTACTCAAAAGTTCATTTATAATATTCTCAATCATTAGGGAAAAAAAAGAAAAGAAAAAGGAAATTGAACATTATTTGGACTGATGCTGTTCTTTTTAGAATTGAGCGTAGTTTGTAATGCAGGCAGACAAACCGTGGATTAATCACAAGGCGACATTGATTCCCCAAATTCCAAGAAAATAGATTCATCACCTCCCTTTTTTCCCAAATATTTTATAATAAATGAAAAAAAAAATCATCATTCTATTCAGTTGTAGCTACTAGGGGCTGTCTGGTCATTTGCATTCTGATTACACATTAGGATATTTTGATATAATCAGTATATATATTTATCGACCCTTGACTACAATTTTTCATAAACTTCTAAGGAATTTCTTATTTTATATATATGAAGAAAGATATATATAATTCAGTATTTTATTGGTTAATTAAAGAATCCTACAAATTTTAGAGTTGCTATCATGTCAAGTCCATGTTTCAAAAATTGTGAAAACATGTCACAATAAGGTGAAATTTGGAAGGAAAGAAAATGTCATCCATTGATCTTGTCATGATCGGGTGAGATTCCATGTGTTTTAATTAGGGATATCATTTCTAAAATAATATCAAGATTCAAGAGTCGATGGCGCCTTTTTTAAATTTGAGCGTGTTTGTTAGTTTGTTGATCATATTCTTCTGATGCACTTCCAATTCTCCAATGATATGACGATAAATATAATAGTACCTACCAAGTCTAAAAAAAAGTAGTATATATTTTAAATTTAACACTACTAAATATTCATGGTTGTCTTCCCTTTTTTCATGTTTTGTATTTCATTGTGTTTCACTCTATTGAATTTTTCACATATAGACCCAAAATATGGTGGTTCATTAATTTATTTTTTGAAAGGTATTATTTTACATGACATTAATCCATATTTTAAAATATAAAATAGAACACCAATTATAAAACACGTGATCTCGTTCCCTTGATCGCAGCTAAATAACTCTCGATTCTACTGTATATATACATCCCAAAAATATTTTGGACAAAAATAATTTTAAGGTAAATGTCTTATATTACCCAGAATTTATGAGTTAATATCTTGTTTCTAATTAAATAAAACTGTAGCGCACAATATATATACATCCTACTATGTTGTCTGATCCATGGAATGGGAAGAGTTAACTTAATGTCTCTATTGCTGCTAAATACAATTGTTCCAAAAGCTAAAGGTTGAAAACAATGAATTTTAATTATTAGTGTACCCAATTCCAATAGTTTATGAGAAGCTATATATGGCCTCTTATGGAGGCTGAAAGCAACTAATATGGTGATTGTTGGTTCTTCATTTCTTAAATTTTGAGTTTAGTATTATTTGTTGATTCATCGTCGCATTGATCTTTAATAAACCTGCATATATTTAGAATAGGAGCATGAATTTGCAAAAATATGTATGAAGACTTTAGGAATATACCATCGCATTGATCTTCAATAAACTTGCATATTGTTTATAATTTTAATTTTAATGGAGAAGAAGGGGAAATAATTTTAATTTTTTATTAGTTTATTAAACAAAAAATATATATGGAAAATCTAATTAAGATTTTTTTCTATAATTAAGTAAATTACTTGAATTAATGCTAGGTGGCTTGCCACATCACCGATTTGGCTTCATAAGGAGGCTAATATTCAGTTTATATCAAAACTCTATAAATATATGTAAGTTCTATTAAACAAATTGGTTCGTGTTTTTTTGTTAATGTCTTTATCAATTATAGATCGGTTTTTAGATTTTTGTTGGTCACACTTTTTTTTATCAGGTTTCGATTTGTGTTGGTCACACTTTCGTTCTTTTTTTTCTTTTCCTTTCTTGTAGTACTAATTATTGGTCACACTTCCGTTTCTTTTTTTTTTCTTTCTTTTAGTACAAATTATTAATTGGGGCTTGGACCGCTTGGTATTGAAAGGCATTCCTTCAGTTATAAACCAGGTTGTGATTCCATTTGGTCACACTTATTGTTGGAACCACGTTCATTAATAATTTGATTTTAAACACATTTTATGAATAATATTTACTAAATTCACATTTGTTTATTTAATAATTTAATTTATAAATAAAAGTTTTCTTAGACAATGAGATCAATAATTATTTTAAATATTATATTAACTAAATAAATTATAATGTAATAAAGTTAATTTATAATAGTATATATTTTAATTTTTTAACTTTTTCTGTTGGGTCTCCCCAAACAAAACTTGTGGCTCCGTCGCTGCGTTAAATTGCAGTTGTATTATTTAAAATGATAAAGAAGCTCTTTGAAATAGAACATGGAAAGTAAACTCTAGTCAAAAAAGGGTTGGAACGACGTGTATATAATGACTTGTTTTATTTTTCTACTAATTAAGGAGTACCGGTCTTCTCGTGTATTACATAATTTACATATATAATTCTCGTCAATGTTTGGCTTAAATACAAAATTAATCAGGATAAAAACTTGTATGCAATATTGCATCTGTGATATATGAATTGGATTTTTTTTTTTTTTTTCGCGGGTCAAATAATAGGGCCGGGTTAGGGCAAATTACTGGCGGGTTAATGGGCTTCCTCCTTCACCTTCACGACTTGCGCAGTCAGGGTAAATTTCTTCTTCTTCACGCTCGCGCACTCACACGCAGATTTCTTCTTCTTCTTCTTCCTCTTATCGCGTTGCAACAAACGAGATCAGATCGTCGTTGATTTTGATGGTGGTGCGTATCTAGGTTTTTCCTCTTCTTCTCTTGTTCTTCCTTTTCTCTTTCTCTTCCATATTCTTTTTGTTTTCTTCAATTTTTTCATCCTCGCAATTTTACAGTGATTTCCTATGGTTTTGTGGGCGGTTTTTTCGATCCTTCGCACTATTTCGCATTTTTGTAAATCGTAATTTTGGATCAAGATTTTTTTTCGCGTCTGTACTTTTTTTTTTTTTGTAGTAACACACTTTTGCTTATATGGTAACACTCCTTTTTGTTCATGCAAATAACACATCAAGTTGTTCTTTTAAATCAGTAATTTTAGACCAAATTTCTTTTTTTTTGTATTGGTTTTATTTATGTGGTAATATGTTTTTTTTTATATAACACACTTTTTGTTCATGTAGTAACACGTGTTTTTTTTAGTAATATGTAACACTTTGCTCATATATCGTCGTAATACTATGTGAATACGCATGTGTTACCATATGAATAATAATGTGTTACCATGTGACCCATGTTATTATTATGAATATTTATGTTCTACGATATGTTTATTAAATGTTACGTAAGATATGAAGTTTTTTCAATATAACAATGTAGTAACACTTATACATAGATGTAGTAACACACAAAAATTTGACAAAAAATAAATAAAATTTAATATAACAATGTAGTAACACAAATATATAGATGTAGTAACACACAAAAATTAACAAAAAATAAATAAAATTTAATATAACAATGCAAAGAATAATACAAAAAAATTGACCAAAAAAATAAAATAAAATTATGTGTTCAGGTAGGATTTGAACCTACAACTAAATACAAGGACGGACCTACCTTGGGGCCAAAGGGGTCAATTTGGGCCCCCGACCCCACTTGAATGTCTTATATATATATACATTTATAATTAAAGACACATCTGTATGAGAACATACCTCATAAGAAGTAAAGATAAATTGTGTATTAACGCTCTAATATTTTGGAAGGATGAGTATTATTTGTGTTATAGATTATACCCTATATCATGTATAAAACCATCTCATACGAATGTCTGTCTCCTTTAAACAAAGTATTATGTGCATCATGTTCACTGTACACCACTATTACTAATCCTTGTAAAAATCAACACTCTATAAATAAAATGTTGACAAAATAGAGAAAGAATATGTATAATTCACATTTTCAATATACATATAAATGTATTCGACTCTGTTAATATAAAGATGTTTAGTCCAAATAATTTTCGAAAATATATAAAAATTCTAAAGTGTATTTAGCTACACTATGTTATAAATTGGGCCCCCCTCGGTAAAATTTATGGGTCCGTCCCTGACTAAATACATTAACAACAAACCTGAACCACTAGGCTACAATACATATTTAATAAATATATCCTTTTATTAATACATATTCGTCCGCCCAACCTGAAGCCCACAACCCAACCCACCAGCCCGACCAACCCGACCAAATTCCCGCGAATTTTAAGCCAATTTGCCTTGATTGTGATGTATTGCACATAACACTAATTTGCAATATTTCACACTATACCTTCTCAATAATTTGATGCAACCAGCCAAACTATCGATTTGGACAATTATTCTTATAATAATTCTATTTTAAATATTACTATCAATGATGCTAATTTAGTAGTAGGTAACTAGCTATCCTTTTAAAGGTTTTTTTGGAACCCAGATATCCTTTTAAAGTTAAAGATCCCAACTTAATAAATCCCAAATCCCTTTGAGGACAATTCAGTTCGTATTTGGTTACAAGTAGGGACGGATCTAAAACTTTTAAGAACATATAAGGGTACATTAGGAAAAAGAAAAAAAGAAGTAAAAACTACAATTAATTTTAAATAATGTGATTTGTCTTCCTCTGATTTAATAAAAAAGAAATTATTGAAGTATAAAATAGTGTAAGGCGTCAAGCATGTTACGCGACTGATACAATTAAATAAATTTATTTTGTTCAACACTAATCCGATTTAAATTTTTTCTACCAATTCATGCATTTTATCAATAACAAAAGATGGACTCTTCGTCGAATTTCATTTCCCCACACTGTAATAAAATAAATATAATAATAACTTTTTCCTTTTGTAACCCACAAAAACGAGGGGTCTCCATTATCGAATACTTCTCTGTTACTCTATCCCCACCAAAAAAAGAATAAAAAACCCAAAAATGGACCCTGTGGAAAGACTTCCAATCACTGCATAACATGGGTGGGGACTCAATGTTTTAAAAGGCGGGTTGGATCGGTCGCTCAACGAATCAATTAAAAGTGTTAGACCGTTTGACTTTCGAACCGTCAATCCAAAACGCCGAAGAAGCAAAAAAAACGACAAAAAATGCTCAACGGTCGAATCGGTCAACTTGTCGTTTTGACATTATTTGGAAAAAAAAAAATTTAAGGGCTATTTTGCAAAATTTTAGTACTTATTGAAGGGTCCTCTTGCAATTTTAGGGGCAATTTTGTAATTTTAAGGAATTATTTTAAAAAATTAAATTTGAGGGACTATTATTTAAATAAATATAAATAATTATCTATAATTTATATGTATTTCATTTTATATTATGTTATTATGACTTCATACCAAATTTCAAACCATTTGAATAAAGGTTAGAATTTGATTTAACCCGATTCAACAAAAAATAAAATTAAAATTGTTCGGGTCAATTTCAGCTTCCGCTTTTAAAAAATATTCGAGTGTATCTCATGTGCATTCAAGTGCACCCTGCACGCATAATGTATTTTTCGAACAATGCAACTTGTTTATGTTGAACCGTGCAACTATTTTTCCATATTAATAGTTGCACGCCAAGATAAATAAGTTGATCTTTCAAAGATAATAAATTGGGTGATTCTAAACGACTATGAACGATGCGGTCTTGACCTAAAAGCATACAAAAATTAACCTAAATATTCAAGTATACATGCAAGCGAAATCATGTCTCTTGTGCTTATTTACCAAAGATTAAATTAGCATGAATTTGGTTCCATATCAGTACTTTATGGTAAATTTGTCACCGTGGACCATTAACAATGTGGGTGTGCGAGGACGCGTTTGTGATTAACAATTGCACCGTTAAATATTGAAGAAGATCCAAATCCAATTCGCATTGCATTATGATATTAATATGAAACGCATTCATACGCGTCTTGAAAAATTTCACAAAAACAATTTTCAAAATTATTTTTTTCTTTTCTATTTAAATTGTGAGATTGATTTTCTTTTTATAATGATCATGGCCCACTTTATGGACTTTGAAGATTCTTAAGATTAAATCTGCAGATGCAAACTAAAAGATGGAGACAATTTGGTATACAGATTTCCGAGCTTCAACACGAACGGAAATTAATGGTCGTTTGTGAGATGTGTCATGTGAATCGTGATGCATAAAATAACAGAAAAGTCAACGCTATAAAATGTGCATATTTAATACTCCTAGAATTTTCTAATTTATCACTTGAACTCTGAAGAGCTGGTCAATGGGAGAAATAGAACATTCTCTTTTAAATTAAAAATATAAATTAACCAAACACCCCGAAGTCAAACCCCAAAATAAACAAGTACACTAATTAAATTTAAATATTTATATTTAGGATTTAATTTGATGTTATAATATTTAGAATTTATTTACATTTCTTATTTTTTGAATTAATTTAATATTATAAATAGACATTCTTATTATTGTAAAATACAAGAAAATTAATTTAATATTATACATAAACATTCTTATTATTGTAAAATACAACGGTATTCTGGAGAGTGTGAACATAATTTGATTAAATCACTTTTCCAAAGATTCTTAAAATCAACTAAATTAGTGTGTTATTGGATTCTACGTGTTTATCTTCTTTATTGTACACTCTTGTTGCCTGCACAGTATTGATTTTATAAATTATCAAACTTTATACAAATTTTGTTACTATTAATCATTGAATTTCATTACAATGTGTAATTGATTAAAAATCAATGTACAGATAATATAAATATAGAGAAAAAATAAAATCAACCTACATTACAGTATGTTTTTAACTGTTGACATGGTTTAGTAACTGCAAATCTCTAAACTATTTAAAATAAAATTAAATAGAATAGTAATAGTTTGATTTGAAAAGGTCAAACAGTACACAAATAATTTCATCCCAGCCCAGGAATTATCAGTTGGAATTTCCTGTGAAGTTCAATTACAGCTCCTAAATGAATTTAACAAGTAAGAGGAGAACTAATAATACCATTAGGTAACAAAAAAAAAAATCCACTTTCCCAGGTGATAATCAAATTTTAGGGGAAAAAGTACTAAAAATATTGTGATACATACATACAGTTTAGCCAAGTAATGCAAAATTATTATAAAAAACTTACCAAGATGAAAAATCTTTAAGTTCTCCACCTGACCCGCCCAGTTTTCTCTTCTTCCCCACAGGCCCAGTTGGGATATCACTATCAAGACTAGCAACAGCTGCAGTCTGTCCAATTCTTGCTTTCAGGTACTTTCCGACCCCACCACCACCAACAGACGGAGTCACTGGATTGCTGTACCACGAACCGATCTTTTCCTGAAGCATGTTAACAACGAGATAAGAACCTTAACGTACAGAAGAAAATCATGGATTTGAATATATATTATGTCAAAAAATGGAAAACTAACATTCTCTTCATCCTCGGCATTTTTTTCCTCTTTGGTCTTCTCTTGCTCCTCCTCCTCCTCCTCATCAAGTTCAGCGTAAGGATTTACGTATATATCAACATTGATAATCTTGATCTCTTCCTGAAGAGGCAACATAAAATAAATATACGGACATAAAATTAAAGCTAGGAGTCGTTATATGTGCACTGATGATTCTAAGAGTACTTAGTGGTAATACCATGTGAAGAAAGAATGCATAAAGTGAAGGTTTCATTGCTGCAAAACTCACCATCTTTGAAGTTAGGGCAAAGTATAGGGTGAACAAGTTTCACGGTGAAACTGGTTAAGGAGTGTGACTTATATTACTAAAGAGTGTGACTTTTTATTATAAAGGGTGTGATTTTTTACTATAAAGGGTATTACTTATAAAAGTGAAGGGTGTGACTTATATTATAACAGAGGGTATCGTAGTGATAACTGAAGGGTTTGACTTATATTACTAAAGGGTGTGACTTATATATCGTAGTAATATACAAACGACGTTGTTAAATTCATGATTTTTGTTTCAAATATCCAAAAGCTTGGTTTAAAATGCAACGAGTCAAAGGTCGTTTTTTTAATGCACAAGTCAGCATACCAAAACAACGTCATTCGTATATCGGGCAGGGCTCAAACTACCGGTGTCTCAATGAAATTGAGATGTAAGAGTCCTGATTTTATTTGCGATATCCAAAATATTGGTTTAAATTGTAATTAAGTGACAATTAAGCCTAAAATAAACTTAAAATGCCATATAATAAGCTTTACATCATGATGCTGCCTGAACTTCATTTCATGACACCAATCATTTTCAATGAACTGGAACTGTAAGAACAAATGGAACTGGATAATAACAGGAAAGGAAGGATTTTCTCTATTCTACCATATATTCCAAGATTTGTGCATAAAGGAAGTGTCCTTATGTAAATCAAAGAGTAAATTAAAGCTTGGACTTGTGTGTGTGTGTGAGAGAGAGAGAGAGAAGTGGGGTAGATTACGAACCAACGGTCGGTCGTCGTCGTCAACGGGTACTTTTTCCAATGCTGAAAGTGTCGTCAACCCTCCAACAACCATTCCAAAAACGGTATGCTTGAAATTTAAATGATTTGCAGATTTATATAGGATGAAAAATTGTGAACCGTTGGTGTGAGGACCAGAATTCGCCATGCTAACAACACCTCGTCCAGAATGAATCAATTTGGAGTTGAGCTCATCTTTGAAGGACTTCCCCCAGATTGACTCGCCTCCTCTCCCAGTTCCGGTAGGATCACCACCTTGAAGCATGAAGTTTCTACATATTGCGTGCAACAATACACGATGTCAAAACCTTGGGTACAATTCTTTTTAAAGAAAATGATAAATTAGCGAGTAAATTGCAAAATTGGTCCCGTATTTATTGGAAGTTGGCGATTTTAGTCTCACATGAATCAATTTTTCTCTGTTATGTCCCATTCAAAATGATACAATTACTGACAAGGTTGCAGGATATTTGCTCACATGAGCTGCCAGAATTTCATGTAGCAAATAGACTAATGACTTGACGTAGCTTGAGTGGCATAATGAGACCCCAACATATTAATTTCAATTTTAAAAATCTTATTATCATCCTAAAACCAAATATTTATCAATGTAGGACGTCATGTTAGAAGTTATGGGACTTAATTGAGAAAATTGATTCGTACGGAACTAAAATCACCAACACCTAAGAAATATGGGACCATTTTTTAAATTTACTCATAACATAGCTATGGATTAAAATAAACTTCAAAATCACCTAATATTTCGGTGGAAAGAAACTTCATTATAATAACCACGCTCACAAAGAGTTATGAAGTTTTCACATGTCCTTGGAGTGAGGTCACAATGCAGCTCGATGTTGAGATCACCATGCGTTGTTTGCAGACGAACATATCCTTTCTTCTTGGGATTTTTCTCGACTTTAACGTATTCGTATTCGTTTTGAGTGACAGGATCATAAGACGTAGAAGTGAAAGAACGTGAAGCAGCACCAGTTGTGAAACGACTTTTAACCTGAAGAATTCAAATAAACACAATGGATCAACTACTAGAATTAATATATGGCCAGCCAATTATTAGTTAACACAATTCAATTTTTCCTTTTTTTATCTAGTAAATACATGGAAGCAACCATACAGTACAAAGACCGCAGATAACAAGAGTGGTCTTTGCTAAATAATGAAGAATGAGATGGGAAATTACATACTGACAACTCTAAAACATGAATTATGCAGTACTTGTGAGAAAGATATGTTAATCCATTAAAGAGTGGTTAGGCTAGAGCAGAACTCAAAATTTACATCACAGCAGTTGCCTTATATTTTCTCTGCCTAAAATTCCTCTTGGACTTCTAAGCATTTTTTGTGTAAAACAAAATAGTTTAACATCAGGATATATATAGAAGGAACCCACATAGTGCACTCAAGGCAGATAAAATGTTTTTGTTTTCCAACAAAAGATGTGGAGAATTCCTTAACAAAACAAATGTGAACATGCTTTTCATGGTATTACACTATGGTTGGTCGAAAACTGTACCTCCACCAAGAGAAGAAGAAGTTCTACTCAAATCAAGCATCTAAATCTCATACTAAGTAAAAACACATTGCTTTTACAATTCACATTCGGTGTTCCTAGATACATTATTTGAAAAAGGCTTAATTGCAGATAAAATCACAATCTTTTTAGAAATTGAAATCTGATCTAACTTTGAATCTACAAAAGCTCAATTTAAAAAATTTGGTCGCTCCTGCCCAGAATGAAATACCACCTACATGGCAATGAATAATTAATCATATTAACATGTTCAGATTTGTTCAGATAGCAACAAATAAGTAACAGTCATTTCCAGCAGGAGCGAATCTGCTCGTTGATTCGAATTGCCAAAAATAAATAAATTAAGGTTTTGTTAACCAAGATTCAAAGGTTTAAATTAGATTGCAATTTGCAGAAAGTTTGTGGTTTTATATGCAATTAAGCCGCAAAAGAAAAACAAAGATGAAGTTTTCAAATTTGAAGAACTAACCAGCTTCGCATTTACAGGTTTCCTCTCACCAGCCATGTGCATTGCTATACGAGCAGCAGTTTTTTCACTAGCATCAGCTTTTGCAGCAGCAGCACTTCTTCCATGCACTGCAGCAGATGCAGCATCAACAATACTGTATGCCTGCTTAGGCTTCTTATCATCATCTTTTATACGTGATCTTGCTTCTAAATTTTTTGCAAGGGCAGCAGATCTCTCGTTTTTAGCCTTGTCTCCACCACCACCATGTAATGCAATCTCTTTTGCTTTCTCTGTTCCAAGCTCCTTAAGCATTTGCTTTATATCCCCAATAACATTTATATTGTAAGACGGGTCAGATTCCATTTTCTTTAATTCTGCGATAGAACAAAGATAATGGTTTTCCAATTATAAGCTAAATAAGAGAATAGGCGGGTCATGATAATATAAAGGGTATGACTGTTCACCTTCATCATCAATTTTTAAATTTTTCTTGACGTGGTCGAATTCCCCGAGAACCTTGCTATCAAGTGCATTTGGATTCTGGACAGTAATATTCAGAACGTGTTTTAAGACATCATACTCTAATAACAAACTTGTATACACAAACTTTAACCAACCATTAGTGAGTTTGAAATAAGTTCTTACCTGAATGGTTATAATGTCTTCTCTAGTGAATGGCTCATCAGTGAGAAGCTCCTTCCAGTTCTTAGTTTTTATGTTTAATTCCTTAATTGCCTGGACAGTAGGCAAGCAACAGTTTAGTGAATTATGGTAAATTGAATGGTTATACAAGACTAGTAAATTGAAAAGGAACGTACCTCATAACAAAACACGTTTCCAGTAGTTTTAACAGCAACTAAGTGTGTGAACTCTGTGAAAACCTTATTTAGAACAGGGCAATGAAACTCTCCTGTCAATTGGGGGAAAAAAAAAAGAAAAATCAATTATAACTAATTTGGCATCAAAGTTTGGGAAATAGTGGCTGTAAAGAAAGCACAGTTAAAAACAATTAAAGGTCGGTCCTAAAACTACATACTTTAATAATAGTCTTTTGTTCACCATCCTAGTAGAAGGTCTATTCTTCCCCTTGCCAGAGTAGGAGTAACTGCCTCCATGTAGCTCCATTCTTATAAGGCGTTAATTCATGCAATAGTATTTGACATGGTTCCCAATCACTTCATGTATAAGTCATACTTAGATTAATAATTGACAAAGTAACATAAAGCCTACTCCCTCCGTACCCTTGTAGGGTACCCATTTTGCCAAAACGGGCATCCCAAATATAAGTTACCTATTTCATTTTTTGGCAAAATGTGTCCCCACCTTTTCTCTCTCAACCTTATTTTCTCTCTCTCTCTCTCTCTCTCTACCTTTTCTCTTTCCTATCACATATTACACCCCGCTACACATATAAATACAATATTCCTTAAAACTTGTGCAAAAAGCAAACGGGTAGCTTATAAGGGGGCGGAGGGAGTACATGATTCGACACATGATCAATAAAACTGAGATAGAATCCAACAAATTGCCAATCACAATTATGGTTTATTATTACGTTTGTTATAATCTACTGAAGAGAAAAAGTTGGGAGTTTCCAACACAAATAATAGCACAAGGCTGCCGATTGGATAGCTTTATTTACAGGGAATGAGTATGTATCTTTAGACCCAACTCCCATAAAAGAAAAAATTACAGTAAAGGGTTTATATTTACTAGAAGCCCTCTCTATCCATATGGCAAAGAACATGGGGTAAAGAATAATGAACTTTTATCCTGACATACTTATATCTTTGCTCAAGAAAATTCTTAAGTTGCATCTGCAATAGAACAATTAAAACAGAAATTATAACTCATAATTAAGGTAAATTACAGATACATTATTACTTATTAGGTTAAGTATTACGATGAGATAGAAACAACATCAGGAGAATGCTTGGAGATTGATTCTTTTTATATTTTAAAAAGGAACTAAATGAGATTCTGCCCATGGCCCATGCAGTATTTTCTCCGTGATTAGTGCACAAACTTTACCGCAATTTTTCGTTAATTAACTACAAAATACTAGCTAAGTTCAAACCTGCAGAGCACTGACCTGTCTACTGGAAATAACGATGACTGAAGGAAGACAGACTAGTGATATTGTAATAAGTAAAATCCAACACTTATTTGCACCATTCAAACTTCAAAGAATCCAAGAACTTTGTTTCTATTCAACCAAAAGACGTTATAAAATCGTCTCTTTCTACTACATCACATATTTAAGTCTCTTAATTTTCATCTTCAAACAACAATTGATGCTTCCTCAATTGGAATGAGGAGCTTCAAATAGCTTCTATTTCATTCAAATGCACATGGAATTGGAATTATGCCGAGCCAAAACCTATGCAACTTAGTATCAGTAGTTCAAATTCCAATCTGAATTAACATATCAAACACAACACGAAGATGGACAGAGTAGATAGAACTACCTTCTGAATTCTTGTGGAAAGTAAGTTGAAACAAATCCTCTTGCTTGAGCGGAACTCCAGTTACGGGATGTCTCCCATACTTCTTGAGGTATGGGATTATCTGCCTAAACACAATCTAACACGTTAGCATTAAAATCCATTAATTTTAGCCATCAATTCACTAATCACTGATTAAACCAAAACCGCTAGCTTACAAAAATTAGAAAAAAACTTACATGATGTCAAATACACTGCCATCCGCAGTGCAAACCGGAACTTCAAACGGCGTAAAGGTGAGACTGCATTGGAATCGCAGAAATCGGTCAAACAGAATCACAATAATTACACAGAGCTAGCTAGTAAATATTAAGGCGAAAGGGAGAGAAAATTACGCGCAGCAATAGAAAGGGAGGCGTTTGAAAGGGGTGCCGTATTCTTTAGATTTGGCGCCGCCCCACTCGGTTGCCCACTCCGTCTTCGTTATGAACATCCGGTCCTTGCTGTGCTGCTTCTTCCCCATTTTTGCTGAGTTGTTCTTGACCTAATGGTTCGATTGATTATGTTATAGGTTGGGGGCTTTGCGATATTGATTGATTCGATGCAAATAGTGGAGTTTCGAATGTTTTGAAAGGCGGTGAATAGGATTCGCGGCCGGTGAGACGGCGAGTTTGTGTGGGTGGGGTAGTAATTTGGGTGGAAGAGTGACTTATTAATTTGAAGTCTATTATTATTATTTTTATTTTATTTTTTTGAGCTCTGAAGTCTAGTATTTAATTACTATTTATTAGGAGTACCATGTTGTTTACTTATAAAAAGTATATATATGTATATATTTTATTTTTAACTTCCAAGAAATTTATATTATTGGCACACAAGTACAAGTAGAAATGTAAAGATCACAAAGTAGGATGGTTCATTCCAATTATTAGGATTCTCATTTTTTTTTTCAAAAAAATTATTATTCATTAAAAAAGAGTAGTTGGGTATAAGGAATACCCATTACAAAGTAAGCATTGTAAAACTGTACAAAGAGCTGACAATAATCTAGGATTTTCTAGAATCGGTGATCCACTAATTGAAAGTGAAATCACAAAAAGAAGGGAATTTAATTGAACAAAAACTCCATAATCTCTCTTTTATTTCTTCCATTAACTTCTCCTCTTCAAAGGGAATGCCTTCAAAAATAAGTTTGTTTCTACTATTCAAATGATCCAAACAATGCATATCCACAAGCTCAATCACAAAATTACGCCTATTCTTACCAATAGGAAGACCCGAATGAATATTGAAATGTTCAAAAGTTCGGATGTGAGATGTCGTTGAAAATCCAAACCAATTGTAACATGCCGCCCAAATGCTTGGGCGATTTGCTACAATCGAGAAAAAGGTGAGATGTAGTCTCTTGCATTTGCATTGTTGCAAAGAGAGCACATTAAATTGGCATTGTGATCCAGAATTTTTCACTTGGCGAGATTGTATTTTGTTGGTAACCGATCCCATAAGAATCTCCACGCCATAGTTACTGTCTTAATTGGTGTAATTTTGCTCCACACTCTATTGAAAGTCGATCAAACCACCAGATTTGGGAGGTTATCATCAGGTGGACAACTTAGTAGATGACAAGCCTCTTTCGTTTTGAAACATCCGTCCAACAATATCTTCCATCTCCAAGTGTCTAAAATATTTTCTTTGAGAGGAACTTATTGATGAAACATTCAAAATCATTAATAGAAAGTATCTCGCGATCAAATAATGCCCTATTCTATTTTCATTCCCAATTCCAAGACCCCATTTCCCACGATCCCATCTCTCTAATCGATGTCTCCTTCACCGAGCTAAGATGAAAGAGCCTCGGGAATCTAATCTTAAGAGGAATAGGCCTTGCCCAAAGGCAGTGCCAAAAGCTCGTCTCACCCTCATCCCCCAAAGATCTCTCTAAACTCCCAATAGCCGCTTCTCTATCTCTCCAGACACCATATTTATTATATCTCTCCACCATTTTAAAGTTCTATCTAACCAACCCTTTGGTACAAAACCCGTTTCCCCCATATTTTTATGTGACCATACAAAAATTTAATGACTCTAAACCACAAGTTATCTCCCTCTATCAAGTATCTCCACACTCATTTTCCCCAATAATGTCTTATTAAATAGACCCAAATCCCTGACACCCCCCAAAAAAAAAAAAAAAAAAAAAAAAAAGAAGAAAGATTTTTGTATGCAAATAGATTTCCAACTCACCTACACAGTTTTAGAATTATGCTCACACTCACCCCACAAAAATTTGTGTTGTAAAGATGGTAACATTTCAAGGTTTTTTTTTTTTGGTAATTTATAAAAAGAGAGCTGATATATAGGCAACAAGAATAGGACCGCTTTTAAGAGAGTAATCCGTCCCCCGAAAAAGCTCTTCCGTCCTCCCAAGACTTCAATTTTTCTGGAATTTCTGAATCAAACTGCTATATTATTTCGACTGGCCGCACGACGCTCCCACATGGATAACTCAGGTAAGAGAAAAGTATTTCACAGATCACACAACTAACACTGCTGCCATCGACTCCATATTACTTATTTTCACGTTGTTTCCCATCAAACTGTATTTGTTGTAGTTGACTTTGAGCCCAGATAATAGGTCGTGTTTTGCTTATTGTGTAGGAAACGAGTGGAAACGAGCAGAAATGAGCAAGAACTGATTTAAAAAATTGCTTTGATCTAGAAAGATATTTGAGAATATGGATAAACTACATGAAGCTTCTCGAAAAGACAGTCGCAACCAAAAAAGAATCAACTCAATCGGAGTTTGGATGCTCGAGTTATAAGCGAAACAAAATCGATGCGACAACAGAAAAAATACAAACTCGGCTCTATTCGCGAAAATTTAAATAGCAGCCCACAAAGCCCAAAGGTTGAGCGGCCCAATTGATTTTCAAAGTGGAGGTGCCTGTTTTGTACTACTCTTTTATCCCATCCAATCCAATCCAGCAAGTCAGACTTGAGAATCAAAAGAAGCATGCAGCAACCTAATTAATTGGGAATTACCATGAATTAACAAAGGAAGCAAGCTGCTGATTAATTATTTGGGCCTCACGCCCAATTTCCCTGTTCCACCTGTCCATTTTCCGCATTTCTCTCAAATGGTCAGAACATTTGGCGGTGAAAAGTGTTACTCAGATTAGCAATTCCTTTAGAATGGAAAATTAAAAAGCGCGACTTATGAGCGTGAGAATTAAAAGGTCAGTAGCAGAATTCCACCAGAGGCAGAAAAGAAAAAAGGCGGCAGTAGGAAGTTTTAGAAAAAGGTTTTAGATGGGGTTTTAGAATTACTCTTCCTCCGCACACACCAAAACAGCTAGTAGATAGATTTATTACTTTTAGAGTAGATTTCTTTGGGTTTCAAAAGCAAAGACAAGATTCAAGGTGTAATCACTTATTAGGTTACTTCTATCATTTTTAACTGCTTTCTCTGGTTTAATTGCTATGTTTATGAGTTTATATCTTCTATTGCTTATGGGTTCAATTAAAATCATGATTGACTAAATTTTCTTGTGTTTGGGTGTTTAGAATTATGAGGGTGATTGATTAATTGTTTTGATTATGAGTATTTACTTTTATTGATGGTTGTTTCATTAATTTGAAGGAATTTTCTTGTTCAATTTGGGTGGGTTATACTATTAGCTTGTGCGTTGAAGCTTGTTTATCGCAACGAGAGTTGGGTAGACGGGATAACACATATGGGTACTGGTTTAAACAATTGAAATTGAGTCAATTATGTCCTATTGCAATGAGAGTTGGGTAGATATTTGCATAATAATCCCTCTAATTTACATTATCTTCTTGAGTTAGTATCTTGAGTGAAAATTGAAGAGAATATAGGAAAGTTAATCTTATTATACAAGTGGTAAAACACAGTGACATAGTAGCTAGATAATTAGAGGACCTTAACTGTGTGATTACCCGGGTTAGAAAAGGAAAATTTTCCTCTCGATCCTACGATTTTAAAAGACGTCGATTCCCATAAAATAAGTTTAAAAGAATACGCTAATGCAAATTGCAGATATACACCTATCGTACCTGAGTAATCAAATGACAGGTTGCAAAGTTCCAGCAACAAATTTTTTTTTTCAACGTCCGGAGATGACTCGACCAAATTGATAATTGCACACAACTGAATATTTTGTATCAGTAGTGGGAAAAAAACGAGTCAACCAAGTGAAAACAAAATTAACATAGAGATATACTGAAGTGCTGAGATGTAGCCAACCACTTTAAAGTGTAGATCGATATTCTCGGACCTCATCATTGGTACAAGAATAGAAAGAGCATTGCATTGAACAATATAGTGGACATGTCTAATTTGAATGGTTCATACTTCAGTATCTAGTGACAAATCATGTCTAACTAGGGGTGCGCATTTTATTATTTGGTTATCGAACCGAATTAGCAAAATCAAAATAATTGAAAAAGTTTACAATAATGAACCGAAATCAAGCCATATGCTAAAAACTGATACTGATCATATTTTAAATTTAACTATTTTTAAAAATATTAGTGATAGAAGATAATATCTGTAATTATCTTTGTAAATTATGTAATTAATTTTATTTCTTAGAACAGAGTTTTGAAATTGAGTGAGTTTTCTTGCACACATTTTTGTCCCTGGAACTTAAGTTTGAACTTTATAATACAATCTAAGTGCCTGTTTGCAAGTACTATGGTAAAAGCAAAAACACTTTTTTCTAAAAAAAATAAAAATCACTTAAAACCTGTTTGCAACCACTTTTTTAAGTGCTTAAAATCTAATTCGGCCAAGCAGTAATTTCCTACTTCTAGCTTCTCCTTAAGCACTTCTCACACACCCCTAGGTAAAACACATTCCTTTTCAAATGCTACTTTTGTAAATTAAGTGATTTTTTTGCACACATATTCTTTTTTAATCACTACTTAAAATTCCTTTATTTCAAAACACTCATCATTTTCAATTTTACTACAAAAATTACTTAATAGCACTTTTTTTAGTGGAACTAATACTTGTAAACAGGCACTAAGTCTAGTCTAATAATATTCTCATTGCTAGTTTAATAGCGTTTTCAATGTGATTGGTCTATCACTAGTTCAAGTTTTAGAAGACATAATATTTTCCATTTTGATTCGATATTTAGTATCGACTATGATCGAACTAAGTTATTCCTCATATATATTCGACTTGAGTTTCGACTTTATCATAACATCTATATATAGGCTAATAGTGTATGTTTGGGTTTACACTTTAGGTTTTGAAGTTTAAAACTCATTTTAATTTGGGTTTCTAAATCTAGTTTTAAAAATCTAATACTACACACATACACATTACCTATAAAATTTATTACTAAAAAAATAATATAATAATATAAAAATTTAAATTTTATCCTACACAAAATTGAAAACAAACACGGAACTTATAAAAACCCTTGAATATTAAAAATTATTTTTAAAAGTTACTTAAAACCCAAAACAAACATACCCATAGTGTTCGAAATTGTGATTGATATAAACCTAGTTAAAGTTTTAGAAGACACAACACTTTCCACTTTGATACAATATTTGACATCAATGGTGATGAAACTTAGTTATTCTCCCTATCAATTCAATTTGAGTTTCAACTTTATAATATAATCTAATTGTAATCTAGTAGTGTTTTTTATGTAATTGATTACACATTGTTGAAGTTTTTGAAGAAATAATATTTTTCACCTTAATTTAATATTTAGTGTCGACCATGATCGAACATTGTTATTATTCATATAAATTAGATTTGTGTTGGGAATTTTGTATTAAGTTTTGATGGAAGTTCCAAAACAGGTTGTAATAGGACCCGGTCGGATCATTAGGTATCGATGATTTAGAATCAGATTAAGATGACCAGCTGAAATGTATAGATAGCTGATGTAAAAGATAGGTCACATATTGAGGGGGAACTCAATATGTATAGGTCAGGTCAAATTATCAGATGACCAGATAAGGTCAGATGATCAGAAGACTAAACAAGTCAGAAGACAAGAAGAAGTCAGATGATCAGGTGAAGACATAAAAGCTCAAGTTCAGAAGACCTGAAGATCAGATGACTCAAGAAGACCAGAAGACTAGAAGACCTACATCAGCCGAGTCTGCAAATTGTGCTAAGACAATCTGCATCAGAAGACTCTATCGGTAGATCGATCGGGTTATCCGATCAAAGTCACCACACCGTGTTAACCAAAATGTTACACCAGATCATACGAATCTTCTACAAGAAGAATGTCAAACTTTAGTTGGTAGAACAAACACCGAAGTGTTGTACTTGTGAAACCAATGAGAGAGCGACACGTACGCAAAAAAAAAGGTAACATCAAGGATTCGCTACCGCAAAGATAAAACGGCTACAAAAGACACTATTCACGCTTTTTCGCCATACCGCGAGCACGCAAATCAAATCAATCCTCAAAATCTACCTAATATAAATTTAAATTCAAATTGCTCTCCAACGGCTCTTTGATTTCGAGGTCTATATATATGGGATTACTCTTCATAATGAAGACACGGAAATTATCAAGAAGCTCAAACTATAGCAAAATTTCCACACGAAGAACACAAATTTGAAGAATATTTCTAAGTGTTCATCCCATTGTTCTTAGCATAGAAATCTCATCCTCTAGCTTTTGGCTACATAAACACTAGGATAGATTTCGGTTGGAACAAACAACAAATCTTTACCCAAACCCAAAAGTTAGGTTAAGTTTGTTTTGCAAGATTTCGCATCTAGGGTTTCTAGTTACGATTTAGGATCGGTTGAGTGTGAACTCAGTAAATATATGTTGGGTGTTGGACTAACACGTTAAACTAAGTCCAATCGGTTTAGTTGGTGCCCCTTGTGATAGGGAAGAGTGGACGTAGGACTGGTTGTCCGAACCACTATAAAAATCTTGTGTGCATTTACCTGCTCTTTACTGCTTTACATTATTGCACATAACCAGGCTTAAACCTGCATACATATTCTCGTGGTTAATATCGATCCGCACCAAGCAACCGATCCGATCGGTTTGATGCTTTAGTCACCGATTGAAAATGCATTGAGAATCGATTTGATAAAACCGGTTTTTCACATCGGTATAAACTAAACTTCCGCGACAATCGTTAAACCGATAGATACATAACTGATCTGCCCTCGGCGATCAAGAAGTTGATATCACCCAAACCGATTCACTTGCACTCGATCGTAAACCGCAATCACACCCGACCAAGACGAAAAAAGTTTTAAAGTCTATTCACCCCTCCCCTCTAGACTTCTACCCTCACAAAACCCGTTCGGGACCTACAAGTGGTATCAGAGCAGTGGTTCTACAGACCACTGGCTTTGAATATCATCGGTTCTTGAGGAAGAACCTTTGTGGTCACTTGAACTGATCTTGAAAAACTATTTTCAAATCTCATTCGTTTTCAAACTCACGATCAACATGGATAATACTTCGGGTATGTATCATGATTTGCCTAAATTTTCCATTGACGAGTATGTAGACTGGACGATATACATGAGCAACCATCTGGGATCTATAAGCGACAGAATGATGGAAGTTATTGAACGAAGACCCATCATCATCTATCATGACAACCCAGCTGTTGGAGGTGATCCAGATTTTGCAGTTGGAAGTCTTGTCAGAAAGAGTCCTGCCCTGATGGATGCTGAAGAGAGAAAGCTGTACACTCTGGATACAATAGCCAGACACATAATCATGAAGACCATGGACAAGATAACCAAAGAAAATATAAAGTATCTCAAGACAGCTAAACAGATGTGGGATACACTTGCTGAAATGTGTGAAGGAAATGATCTGATTAAAGATAGCGATCGCAAGTTGAACTGAAATTGAAATTGAAACTTAAGATGCTTGCCAAATGAAACCATCAATGAGCTCGATGGAAGAATCACCATGTCACCAACAACAAGCTACGTGAACTTGGACGAGAAATGTCAGATAAAGACATCAATTACAAGATCTTGAGATCTCTAACCAAGAAGTGGGATATGAAAGTCACTGTAATAAAGGATTGTCAAGATATTGCCAAGATGAAGCCAAGCAACCTGTTCCTGAGTCTTAAAGCCCACGAGTTCGATCTGATCGAAAGAGGGCAAGAAGAAGACCCGCCACATCAAAATCAATTGCATTCAAAGCGACCCAAAGAAAGAACTCAAAGTCTCTTCAACTCCGTTGGAAATATTATAAGCCAAATCGAATGCAGTTGCTTTGCTAACTAGAAAACTTGAAAAATCTAACATTCAACTTGGTAAGTATCGCAGATTTTATAGGGATTATCAAAACAGCAGAGGAAGAGATAGGAGGCCAGCTGACAGATCTCCAGAAAGGACCAGATCTGATGACCGAAGAGATGATCGGTCTGATGAAAGAAGAGACAACAGATCCGAGAGAAGAAATTTCGATTCTAATCGACATGTGTAAGTCACCGACGCATTCTATACAGATGAATGACTCACCGCGTAACAAGTTCCGTGGATCGTGAAGCATGTTTCAACCTGTGGAGAAACCGGTCATTCTGGTAGATTGCCTAGACCTGACTCCAAAAGAAAGAGAAGAGAAACGGAACAAAAGAGAGCAACGCTATAGAGACAGGAAAGCCATGGTTGCTGATACATCAGGAATTGATGATTCTTATCTGCCTTCTGAGGATTCTGGCTACTCATCAGTAGAGAACTTTTGTCTGATAAGCAACGCTGATGATTTCTACGACTACGATGATCTGATATTCTCTTCTGATGATGAAATCTGTCTGATGGCTAAGGAGGAAAACCAATCTGAGGTAACCTCTAAACCTTCTGCTCTTTCAGTTTCCACAACAGCTATAATTAACACACATGTTGGAGAGATTGACTTGCAGCTCTATTCTGAGCAATTGCTTGATGATCTCTCTAACGCAGTAGAAACTTATACAATAGTGGAAGCTGAAAACGATAAGCTAAGGATTAAAAATACTCAGCTTGTTAAAGAAAATGCTATCGAGAAAGAATTTGAACTAAAATCACCAAGTTTCGCCGAAGGTAAATCAAGAACCGAAAAGTTCTGAAAGTTAATTCTTCTGATCAGGAGAAGCAGATTAAGGAACAACTAGCAATCAATAAACATCAAGCTGATGATTTTAAAATCTTACAAGCTAAGTTTGATGAACTCTTCCGACTACATGAGAGTCTGAAATTAACTGAGGATAGTTTACGTAAGAAAATAGAGGTTTTCATGAAATCTTCAAAACCGCTTAGGGATATGAACAACTATTTTCTAACGCCAACTAATAAGAAGGAATTGGGTATGAAAACCCTTCTACATCCTCAAAAGCTCCGTCCCCGTTCACTTCAAAAAGGTGTAATCAAACGAGTTTACGATATAGATACACATAAAGCAAAATATGTATCTCGATAAGGGAAAGAGACTCACCGAACAAGTAAGGCAAGTGCCAAATCGAAAAGGTAATAAAATGGACCCAATCGATTAAGCATCGGTAGAGAATCAACAAAGAACCGGTTCTTCCGAAAAAGACCCTCAACTCGATCGTGATTTAGGTATCGAAAAAAACAACCACAAAGGGAAATCTAATCAAACCTAATCGTGGTCACCGCCTAACAAGCAAGCTAAAGGTAAACCGCTAAAGACCATTTATGCCAAAAAGATATGAATCTTTTAATGGTAGCGGTTGTACCTACCCTTATAATCGAAAACATAGGTCACGCGACCTTTGAGCCCCCACGGGTTAAAAAAGAAGACAAACCGCAAGAAAAAAATCCCAAGTCTTCGATTCACTCAAGGCTCGCACAAATAATCATAATCGATCGTAATGCATATGAAGAGATGTATGATTATGTAGATGTTTATGGGAGACAAATCGGGCCTTCCGATCTATCGACACAATAAAAGTGCCACCTGCTTTGTATGGATCCCTAAAACCAACTCTAACCCCTCAGGACCCAATCCAAAAGGGGTACCTAAAGCTGACTTGATTGCGTGTTCGCGTGGGTTTGGCCAACAAAGGAGGTGTACAAGCAACTATCGGTACATCGATAGTGGATGCTCAAGGCACATGACCGAAGCAAACATCTCCTTAGCTTCTTTACGTAACAAGAAGGCCCACATGTACTCTTTGGTGATGATAACTTTGGTTTTACCAGAGGATTCTAACCTTAGAGAATGATGATGTCTGAGTTCTTTGAGTCTCGATGTCGAAGGTTTAAAGCATAACTCATTATCAGTTTCACAATTCTGCGACAACGGATTCAGTGTTGAGTTCTCGAGTGATCAGTGTACTATAAGGAATCGAGCTACTCAATAGATCTTGTTAATTGGTTCAAGGAAAGACATGATTTACACAGCAGATTGGAACAGTTGTCCAAAAAATGCCTGCCTGATTGTTAAGAGTTCCAAAAGTAGCAGTTGGCTCTGACACAAAAGAATGAGTCATCTGAACTTTAAAATTCTTAACAAGATAGCAAGGATGTTTTTGGTTGAGGGACTTCCGAATGAGGTATTCTCTAAGGATCAGACATGTGCCGCATGTCAGAAGGGAAAACAGGTTACAACCTCATTTAAGGGAATCCATGGACCAGCATCCAGTAGAGTATTGCAACTGCTCCATATGGATTTATTTGGACCCGATTACACTGTCGGTCTCGTGACGAAATATACTCGTAATCGTGGATGATTATTCCAAGTTTACCTGAGTTGTATTCTTGTATAAGAAGAATGAGACAACAACAAAGATACCTGAGCTGCTCAAGAAACTACAAAACGAAAAGGGTATCAGTATAGTGAAAATCAGATCAGATAAAGGTACATAATTTCTGAACACTTTTATTACTGATTTGTGTACTAAGTTTGGTATACAACATGAGACATCACCGCAAGAACGCCACAATGTAGAATGGTGTAGCGAAACGGAGAAACAAACACACTCAAGGAAGCTCGCCGCACTATGTTAAATTTAAACATGCAACACCAAGCCGTTTAAAGGCGTAAGCCATCAATCTTGCATGCCACACTCGAAACGTATGTTCTCCGACTAAGGCTCACTACAAAACACCCTATGAATCTGTGGAAGGACGTAAAACCTCGTGTTTCTTATTTCCATGTTTTTTGTGCAAGTGTTTCATACACAACAATGGGAAGAGTCCGGTTGAAGACTTTTGAGGCTAAGTCAGATGAGGGTATATTCTTAGGATATTCCTCATCCAAAGAAGGCTTTTCGGGGGTTTACAACAAAGCGAACCTTAGTTGTGGAAGAAACACCTCATGTGGTCTTTGATGAAACATCTTACGAACAAGAGAAACTCCGCTCGAACAAGAAGTACCAGATCAACCGGTACCCGATGCACAGAAAATGGATCAGCTAAGTATCAAGGAAAAAGGATCAGAACACGTAACAGTGTATATCCCAAATCTTGCTGATTCACCAGGTCAATCAGACCCTAAGGTACATACAACTGTCAATGAAGAAGCCGTACAACCGAGATAAAGATCAATCGAACCATCCGGTTCGGGGAACACCGGTTCTACCGAGACTTGTCCATGTCAAGTGGATCATAATTCTGCACCACTCCCAATCACTAGTAATGAACTACTATCAGAAGAGGATGATGTTCTCCAAATAGATGCAAATCAGAAAAGAAGGACCTGGATAACCAGTCATCCAACTGATCTGATCATCGGAGACCCATCTGATAGAGTCAAAACTAGACATCGACAATTGAAAGTGCCATGTATTGTTGTTATGTGTCTTTGAAGGAACCAACTAAAGTAGAGGAAGCTCTACAAGATGCAAACTGGATTCTAGCCATGCAAGAAGAACTGGAACAGTTTGAAAGGAATCAGGTTTTTAAACTAGTGGACAGACCAACCCATCAAGATGTGATTGGCACAAAGTGGGTATTCAAGAACGAGAGAGATGAGAATAATGTCATAACCAGAAATAAGGCAAGACTTGTTGCTAAGGGGTATTCACAATCGGAAGGAATTGATTATGATGAGACCTTTGCACCGATCGCCGCCGCTAAGCCATTCGATTGTTTTTTGGCATATCTTTGCCCACGAGAGGGTTTATTGTGTATCGGATGGATGTAAAGAGTGCATTCTTAAATGGGGGGTACTAGCCGAGGAAGTTTATGTTGAACAACCTCCATGCTTTGAAAAAAAGCGACCCGAGTGTACCGTTTAAGAAAAAAGCTCTCTATAACTGAAAACAAACTCCTCGAGCTTGGTATGATACACTCTCTCGATTTCTTGATAGACGGTGGTTTCACTAAAGGAATAGTGGACAAAACCTTATTCAGAATAGAAGATGGAGAAGATATTCTCGATGGTTCGATTTATGTGGACGACATCATCTTCTGGATCTCCCAACAAGAGTTTATGTGAAAAAATTTAGCAAAAGGTGATGCAAGGGAAGTTCGAGATGTCCATGATGGGTCGGATGAGTTACTTTACGGGTTTACAAGTTAAGCAAAGTACGTAAGGATATTCATCTCGCCAAAGCCGAAGTACACTAGGAGTTTATTGGCTAAGTTTGGAGTTCAAAATTGTAAGGAAGCGCCAAATTCCTATGATGACCGGATTCAAGATGGATCCGATGAGGATGGTCAAAAAACTAATCAAAAAGAATATAGGGCTCTCATTGGATCTTTACTATACCGACCGCCAGCCAGACCGGATATCACTTTTGTAGTAGGTGTATGTGCGCCGATTTCGTGCAAATCCAATGCAAAGCCACCGAAAGCGACTAAACAGTTCTTAAGTATCTGAAGGGACAATAAACCTTGGTTTATTTTACCCATCAGATGAGAATCTAGAGCTTAGTGGGTATTCTGATTCTTATTACGGAGGTTGCAGAATTGACAGGTAGTCAACCTCAGGTACAAGTCAGTTTTTAGGTAGTAAACTGGTCTCTTGGTTTTCAAAGAAGCGACATCGGGCCATGGACATCTACTACCGAAGCAGTAATATACGGTCATAGAAATCGTTGTTCCCAACCGCTCTCCGCTAAGTCAAGAATTGAGGATTACAACATTGTAGCTAAGAACGCATTTATATTATGTGACAATAATAAGTAAGTATTGCAATTACTCGTAATCCTCGTTTCTACATACAAGATGCAAGCATGTGGATGTCGACATCATTTTATAAGAGATCATGTTGAAAAGAAGAATATCGAAATGGAAAAGATCCATACCGATAAATGAAAGTCGATATTTTAACCAAGCCACTAGTTGAGATCGATTCAGAATTATGCAATGAGCTAGGGCTTCGGATCTCGGAGAAAGTACACACGAAATGTTTGGTGGATCGGTCTCCAACTACCGGTTGGTTAAGAGACTAACCGTGTTAAGAAGAATCACCGAGTTAGGAATCTCAAACCGATCGGAAGATTAGTCAAGGAACCGATAAGAAAAGACTTTATCGATTCGCATAAGGAACCGATCGATTAAGACATATATCGACATAAGGGGAACTGATCGATTGGAAGGTTATACTTTGTAAGTTTATTAAGCTATGTTCAACAAGCAAGTATTATAAGTTTAAGGCTACAAATCGCATAAGTAAGTAGAAACAACACAACAATGAAATAATAGAACTTTTCATTGATAAGGACCCAGAGGTCAGATTTACATTACAAGTTACAAGTACAAAAGGACCCGGAGGTCAGTACATAAACCTTAAACCATAAACCCTAAGCCTAACCCTAGAAAGGGGGGGAGATGCTTTAAAGATTTTAGAGCCTGATGCTCCCATTTTCCCCCAACCCTAAAAGGGGTGTGAGAGGCTTTGAAATAATCCTAAGCCACCCCTCGAGCTTGGAGAGGAGGCGAGAGCGGCCATGAAGGATTTCTAAGCCGCGAGCCCCTAGTCCTAAAATCAATGGGCTCTCCAAATTGTTAAATGGGACAAAAAGTGCCAAAGATGCAAATCAAAAGACCATATTGGCACAAGTTGTCGATATGAAATATTGAGTTTGATATACGATGATCAGCTATTGTCTGATCAAAATCGGATACCAAACTCATGTTTTGTATCAGACTGAGTCTGTTGATGCTAATTCCGTCATCTCGACAGGCACACAAGGTGCATACGGTTAGGAGAAGTGCCTTCTCATTTACTATAGCATATCCGCCGCCTCGGTGGTAGAGAAGCTTGGCAATAATTGTATGTGTAATCTTCGATGACGACGAAAGCAGTAATAAGGGACACACAGGGTTGATGTGAGAAGCTGAAATCATTTGAGAAGGGTTAAAGGTTTTTGCCGGAAGTTTCACCGGAAATAAGGGTTCATCGGAAAACATGGAGTATAAGCTAAATAAAGAAGATGAATGGTTTATGTTGTGTTGTTTGCCTAAAACCCCAGATCTATTTATAGAAGAAAAGCAGGGGTATAGGTGCAAATTCATTTTCTCAAGACCCTTAGGAGAAATTTGCACCACAAGGACAGCGCGTAAGAAATACGCGACTGATGGTTGGATGAGTTGACGGTGTGAGTTATCACGACGTATCCATACCATTATTACGGAGTGTCAAATCACGCAGATTTAGGGAATCGAGGTGACTTTTTGACTCCCCGAAGTAAAAGCTTTGGCGGGAGTATGACACAAATCCCTAGGAAACGTGACCTGAATAGAAGAAGACGGTTCAAAATATTTGAACATCGAATGGCCCGATCGAGAAATCAAATCTCGTGGTTCAAGTCTTGAATTGCTGAATGTTGAAGAGGATCAGATAAGTATCAGATTGGATAAAACAGGAATCTGATCAGATTAGTGGAATATTGTTGGGAAATGCTAAGGGATAGGCTACCATCGAAGAAGGTCAACAATAATCAAGCCAACCAGATCGGATCACGATGGTAATCGATTGATTACAATATCAATCAGTCAGATACGTTTCTTATTTATCTCTTTCTGATCATCTTATATGCCTTACTTAAATAAATTGGCTTTTACTACTGTTCTCTTAACTTTGTGACAAATACACTGCAAAACATTAAATGCGGACATGGGAATATGTATTTAATGCGTTTTATTGAAGTTTTTCAAAAAATACGAAAGACTACTTTTCTCAACCGTCACGATTAAAACACTTTACGATAGACTAATCTCGGCCATTGATTTCAAAACATGGACACTTGAGTACTTATGGGAAGTTGTGCAAAGAGGTTTCCCTCGCATAATATAAACCCAAATCTTTCTCCGAAAACCTCTTTCCACTCCTTCTTCTTCTCAGTTTCTTAAAAGATCAAACTCTCAAAATCTTCAGAAATTATTTTCCAAAATCGATTGATTCTATTTTTCACGTTTATTCAAACCTACGAATCAATATCTGGTAATTTTATTTTAAGTACTGCATAAATTCACTCATAGTGGTTATTAGGTTTACAAATCGTGCTGTTGTGTGTCTGTAATTTATATCTGCACTGATCTATATGCTTATTTGCTTAATTCATGCTTAGATTGCTGGTTTGACTGAGTTTATTGAAATAGTTTACTCAAACTAATATCAGTTTGCATATCATACAGAAATGGCACATCTTATTGCACGAAAGGGCCAAGGCGAAAAGATCTGCAATTTCGCATCAATGAAGAAGGATATCATTGATGAGAAATATGTGGTATTTTCGGTCACCTCAGATCCTGAATCGTTGGAAATTCTGGAGTGCCTGCGAGCGTGTGGTCTTGAACAATACTGCTATAGACATTAGAGCGTAGTCCACACTCATGAAGCCCTAGAATTTCTGTATAATCTACAGAAGGACGAGGATATTGATGCGGATTTGATTTCTTCCATTGGAGGATTGGAAGTAAGAGTCACAAATGATGATCTTCAGAGAATCTTTGGTCTCACTCGAGGAAGCATCAACCCAGAAACCTTCACAACTGATGTAGGAGAGAAGGATTTTCTTGAAGCCGAGCTGTTGAGGCCAGCAAATAAGGATAATACACTGAATGTCAAAGCTCCTTACCTGAAGAGGAAATATCGCCTTCTCTTTGAGATTGTGCAGAAGGTGATTATGTGCTCAACCTACAGTCTTGATGTTGTCACCTCTTATAAGATCAGTGTCATGACTGCAATCATCAAGAAAGCATCTGATATGGATTGGTTGGGTATATTCAAGTCAAGACTGCGGAAAGACTCAGGGAAGTTCGATCTGAACGAGAGGAATGAAGTGTACTTATCCTCCAAATGCTCTTTCATGCACAAAGTATCAATCATTCTATCAGACAAGCTGCTGAACAATTACGAATGGAATGAGAATGGTACAAAGGTGTACTTAGCAAAGTACAAGGCCATCTTGGGCAAGAATGAGTCTCTGCCTGGCCAGTCTGATGAGGATCCTACTCCCTATGTGCCCAAACAAAAGGGAGAAAAGAAGGGAAAAGAAAAGGCAACTACATCTTCGATACAATCAGAAGCGCAGGGAACGGCCATCCCAGAGAAGAGGTTGAAGAGGAAGGACCTGGCCAAGAAACCACCGCCAAACGAAACGCCGGAAGAGAGTTACTTCTCCTCTGAAGACTGTCCCCATCCCCACTCGGAAGTTCACAGACGGGAGGAGCCGATTCAAAGTTGAATCGGGAAGAGGAGATTGCAAAACCTCCGAGCACACTGCAAGTGGAGTTAGGGACGAGCAGATGCTCGAAGGAGAAGGAGAAGAAGAAGGAGAAGGAGAAGGAGAGAGAACTGTTGAAGGAACTGAAGTGGAGCACTCTGAGGGAGAATCACCATCTGATTCTCTGCCCCTCAGCAAAATCTTCCAGAAAGAAAGATCACCTACACCCACTTCCAAATCACCATCACCCTCTCCTAAAAAATCATTATCACCACCACCCTCTCCCCACAAAACATTCTTACCCTCACCCTCACCCTCACCAGTCAGACCACCTCCTTCACCCAAATCTCCCACTCCCCCAACCATTGAACCTGAACAAACTAAACCCCCTCAGACTTCAATTGTTGAAACTGAACACCCTCAATCTTCTGTTCAGGAAACTGAACCCCCTCAACCAGTGGTAAACGAATCTGAACCTCAACAACCTACAGCCAGTGAACCACATATATCCCCACCTCACCCCCAATCTCCAGAAAAGATACCAGAACCTGAGAGATCTGACAAACATATGTCCATCTCTCATAATTCTTTCAACACCAGAACCGTGTTTGCTTCACCAGATTCAGAAAGCCCTATTATAAGAATTATGAAGCAACATATTAAGGAGTATCTGCTGGACATGTGCCATGAGTTGGATCAACACCCTGGCATCCAGCACCAGATAGAAGAGATTGTGTTCTGGAGAGATATCAGATTGAAGAGCATCGAGGAGTTTCTGATCCTCATGAAATCTCTGGACTCTGACTTTTTTGTAGATCTGGAGATGAAGTGTTTGGAGAGTGCTGGGATTGATAGTGTTGTTGAGTTGGCCTCTGAAGATGATATCAGATGGTTAATTCATGATAGGTTTGAGATTGCTGAAAATAAGGAGGAGATCGCATAACCTCCTTCTCATACAAATCTTGAGGGAGTCGCCGATGAACCAAAAAGTGGGTCTTTGCAGATGAGACCCACTTGGCAAGGCATCAACATCTCGACCCGATCAAGCTATCTTTGAGCTCCGATACCCTAGATCTTAGTTCTGAGAAAATTCAGGATGGGGTAAAGGCTGCCATTGAAGAGATATTCACAGCTCTCACAACATATCTGATGAAGCGTTTTGAAGAAGAGCAAACGAATCTGGTTGACAGAGAACGAAATCTCACAGTTGAGAAGCTCACACGGATGCATAATGCCATCCTTTCGATGTGATACAACCGGTTAATCCTCTTCTTTGTGAAGCTCACTCTCCAACTGATAAACTCAAAATTGAGATTTACATGCTCGGTGAAACATAGATTCTCTTTGAAAGTGTCCGGCATCCCCGAGAAGACCGACACTCACATGGATATGGGTTGGAAGCATTTTGTGGCTTCTACGAACGTCTGAGGAAGGATATTGAATTTACTCTTAGACGATTTCTAGCTCCAAGACTTTTCCGCAAATCTCGGATCACTCCTCTTCTTTGTTGAGGAACTCGGGAGGAGATGACAAGGCGCTTTAATGCTCAATCATCAAAGTTGTCCAAACTTTTGATGAAACCAAAAAGGGGAAGGGACAAGAGAAAGAAGAAAAATGATCTGATGGTAACCATTGTGTCTTTACCGTAGAAGCCATCAGATCTCGACTTCCGCTCGGTTCTCCATCTACTGATCTTGTTACTCCTCCTGATGTTGCTGAACTAAAAGAGACTTTGGAGCAACATAGCAAAGAGCTCAAGGATCAAAGGAAGGAGATCACTGAGCAGAAGATTGCTCTTTCTGATGTTACTGCCAGAGTGGATAAGATTGAAGACTTCTCTTCTTCTGTACAACAAAGGATGGATTCTGATGATCAGGCCAAGAGCCTTGAACTTGCAAAGAAACTTGCAGAAGAAGATAAACCTGAGTAGACTCTGAAGAGAAAGAAAGGTAAGGGCAAGATGGCGAAATCTCCATCACCGGTTCGTAGAGAAAGGGCAAATATCCTCTACCAAGAGCCATATGTCCCCGAACAAATTCAAGAGCAAAACAGATCGAGAGTCGAGAAAATTGCCATTAAGAAGCAGGTTGGCGGCTTAAAGGACTAAACATCGATACATTCGGGCAAAGAAAAGAAAGAAGGAAGTCAAGAAGCAGAGGATATTGCGTGGGAAGAGAAAGCCTTTCTGACACCAGTTAAAGACATCCTCTGTGCCCGGCTAGATCTGCTTCCAGAATGGGATCAAATCAGAGCAGAATGGTTGTGTGACGTGTACATCTTGGAGATAATTTCGATTCATCAAGACCAGGCTGAAAATGATGATGAATTCCAGAATTGGTTAGAAACGAAGTACCCAGACTTCTACCAGATTGTGATGAAGGAAGGGAAGATCATGACATTGATACCTGAAGCTCCTCCCTTCGAACAACTTCTTCCACCTATGCGTCCAGATAACAAGCTCGATACTCTCAAATTCAAGGATGCTTACTATGGATTTGCCGACAAAGGAGGGATTCACAGAAGCGAAGATCTGGACAAGCTGATGCAAAGGATGTACACGATGTTTGGTATTCCCAAAGAACTTCAAAAGTTCAACTACTCCTGAAGAAGACAACTTGGAATCAGATGATAGGTACATTTTATGTAATCTGTAATGCTCACACCTATCTGAATAAAATATTCTATCTTTCTGATTCTAAGACAACATCTCATTGTCTTCTAAAGTGTGCACTGTTTTACATTATCTGCATTTCTATTTATGTTATCTATTTTTCTGATTACGTGTTTTGGTTCCTTCAAAAAGGGGGAAATTGTTGGGAAATTTTGTATTAAGTTTTGATGGAAGTTCCAAAACAGGTTGTAATAGGACCACCGATCGGATCAATTAATACCGATGATTTAGAATCGATTAAGATGACCAAATTTAAATGTATAGATAATCGATGTAAAGATAGGTCACATATTGAGGGGAACTCAATATGTATAGGTCAGGTCAAATTATCAGATGACCAGATAAGGTCAGATGATCAGAAGACTAAACAAGTCAGAAGACAAGAAGAAGTCAGATGATCAGGTGAAGACATAAAAGCTCAAGTTCAGAAGACCTGAAGATCAGATGACTCAAGAAGACCAGAAGACCTACATCAGCCGAGTCTGCAAATTGTGCTAAGACAATCTGCATCAGAAGACTCTATCAGGTAGACTGATCAGTTATCTGATCAGGTCAGCTCACACCTGGTGTTAACCAAAATGTTACACCAGATCATACGAATCTTCTACAAGAAGAATGTCAAACTTTAGTTGGTAGAACAAACATCGGCGTTGTACTTGTGAAACCAATGAGAGAGCGACACGTCACGCAAAAAAAAAGGCATCATCATGATTCTTCACACGCAAAGATAAAATGGCTACAAAAGACACTATTCACGCTTTCGGCCATACCGCCCCTGAGCACGTCAAATCAATCCTGCAAATCTACCTAATATAGCCAGAAATTCAAATTGCTCTCCAACGGCTCTTTGATTTCGAGGTCTATATATATGGGATTACTCTTCATAATGAAGACACGGAAATTATCAAGAAGCTCAAACTATAGCAAAATTTCCGCACGAAGAACACAAATTTGAAGAATATTTCTAAGTGTTCATCCCATTGTTCTTAGCATAGAAATCTCATCCTCTAGCTTTTGGCTACATAAACACTAGGATAGATTTCCAGTTGGAACAACAACAAATCTTTACCCAAACCCAAAAGTTAGGTTAAGTTTGTTTTGTAAGATTTCAGACTAGGGTTTCTAGTTCTGATTTCTGGGATCGGTTGAGTGTGAACTCTGTAAACATCTGTTGGGTGTTGGACTAACACGTTAAACTAAGTCCAGTCGGTTAAGTCGGTTTAGTTGGTGCCCCTTGTGATAGGGAAGAGTGGACGTAGGATCGGTTGTCCAACCACTATAAAAATCTTGTGTGCATTTACCGCTTTCTTTCTTTTTTACACTATTATTGCATAAAAAGGCTTAAAATCGCATACATATTACGTATTAATATCGATCCGCACCAAGCAACCGATCGTCGGTTTAACGGTTTAGTCACCGATTGAAAAATGAACTTGAGAATCGATTTGATAAAACCGGGTTTTTCACATGGGTACAAACTAAACTTCCGTCAAATCGTAAATCGATAGATACCTAATCGATCGCCCTCGAATCGACAAGAAGTTGATATCGATCAAACCGATTCAACTTGCACTCTCGAGTAAAAACCGCAATCACACTCGACTGCATGAAAAAGTTTTCAGAAGTATTTTCACCCCTCCCCTCTAGACTTCTGCCCTCACAAAACCCGTTCGGGACCTACAATTTGATTTTTAACTTTATAATATAATCTAAGTATGGTCTAATAATGTTTTCAATGTGATTGGTGTACACCTAATTAATGTTTCATAAGATATAATATTTTTCACTTTGATTCAGTAGTATCTAGTATGACATAACATAATTATTTTATGTATCAAGTCGGTTTGAGTTTTAACGTTAGAGTTAATTTCATAAAAAATCACGACATATATTTATCAATTACAACATGTCTTTTCAAAATTTGCAATTCATTACACAAACTAATTAGGTGGTATAATTTGATACATTGATCAATTTTTTGGCGTATTTAAAGTTGATGTGGCAATTGGAATTGCGAAATGAAAAGTAAGCTACGAGAATACAATGATAAATCTTACATCGTTTTGAACACACAAGTGAATGAGGTCTATGAGTCTTTAAAACAATTATGTGGGTAAGATATGGTAAATCAGTTGTCTCACAGTTTCTCGAACATGGTGGACTCGAAAAATACATGATGTAGTACATGTAGATGAAGTAGGGTGAATTTTTTGATCCGACTTCGAAGTAAGGTTGGTACCTTCCATAGAACATGCTCGACGCTCACTAACTATAGCTGACTGAGGTTATCCCATTGGAGAAGAATTCAAATTTTTCTATGGGAAATACTCTTATGTTGAACTACTAATGAGGCATGGATTCACATTTGCTGAGAATTCATACGATATGTTTGTGTTGAGAGTCAACATACCAGATTAGTTAATGACTCTCCTCGAGCCTAAAGATAAGCACAAGCGTGTGACTTCATGATTAATGGGTTGCACTCCCATAAGAACTTAGACATATTATAGACTGGTGGTTTGTGGCCCCAATGAAGGCATATACAACAATCCTTTGGAGAACAAAGGAAAAGAGGTTTTTGTCAATCGAGATTTGATCTTATTCCTTCGCAAAAAAGTGTGTACATATACACAGTCCTTAAAGAAAATGTGATAAGGTGAGGCAGGAAAGTTGCAGTTGAAGACCAGAAACTGCACCGCAGAAAGTTAAAGTGTAAGAATTTGATAAGTGGTATACCATCTTTATCAATGAAGATAATTTTGTGGTCATATGGAGAGCAAAGGTGCGTCAGGGCTAAAACAACTTGTACTTGGAACATTTTACTCTCCGACACACATCATATCCAACAACTGTTCTAATAACTGTCTATATGAAACACTAGTTCATGATCCACTACAAATGATTGCTCGAGAAAAAAAATCATAAAACCCCTCTTAAATAATTCTTGTCTTTTAGTAATTCATTATTCCACATCAAAATTAACTTACTATTTGTTCTCTTTGAACTCAATAATTGAATATCATTCACTCATTTTTTGAGAATAGAAATCATTCAACTATCCCATTCTTTTATCTTCTCTTCGAGTCTTCCCAGTTTACTACCTAAAAGCTCTAAAAACTCTACAATTGGCTGCAACAAGATAAATATATATCACTTATTCATAACAAGATATAGCATCACATGATTAACCCATAAACGATCTCTCTAATTAAAAAATAAAGTAGGCAAGATGTACTCCACTGATAAATTTAGAATCTTGAAGTATCGAAACAACACTCTCTTTAATAAAATCTGCAACATTATCCTATATAGATGCGAAAAATAGGAACAAAGAAACAAGAAAAAACCAATAAGTTCAACCAACAAAATGGTCCAAAGGTTACAAAAATTAAACTTTAAAATTCTATAACAACTCATTTTCTACAAGTCTGTAAAGAATGGATGCACCATTGATTAGCAGATTCTCATGTTCGGATCCAAGGAGATTCAGTAATGGAACTAATCAACCACTCTGGCCTATACGGACTTGTGTGTGTGCATCCTAAAACAGTTCTAAAATGTTAGTGATAAGGAAGTAATTCAAGATGGCATAGCAAAAAAACTCAAGAAAAATGATAACACTACAAAATTATCCCCGACCTATTCCTCGCGGCTTCAAATCTAATCTAATAATAATAATAATAATCAGAATCTTTAATAACAACTTGAAATCCAATATTTATAGGCAGAATTAAAAATCCTGATGGGCCAACAGACTCTAATTAAACATAAAATAAGTCGGGTTAAGAAACATAAAATTTTGTTTAGCACCCCATGATATATACAGCATGAAATTTTAAAATAATAGATCAAAGAGAAAGAAACACAATTTTTTTACCTTAGCTAAAAACCTTAGTATAAAGGTTGATCTTTTCTTCAATCGAATATCAGGCGACTCGAGCATACCTATTAGAGGTGGCAAATCACCTCTTTGAACAATATGCACCTGCACAAGCATTACTAACTGATTTATCTGTACAAATTATAGTTTCTAACAGTGATCGTATTGTTATCAATTAATCATAGTATTTAGATTTTATTTTAAATTTAGTTTTGGTCAACCTTGCGGTCGGTATCTTATGCAATTAAATCACCTAACTAGACAACTTTTCTTTGGATCTCAGAACGACATGATATGTTTTCATGAACACCAAACACTTAAATAGGAAAACAGACATTGATTTTTCTATAAAATAAGTTTAAGAATATGCTAATGCAAGCTGCAGATATACACATATCATACCTGAATAACAGAATGACAGGTTGCAAAGCTCCAGTAACAAGATTTTTCTTCAACGTCCGGAGATGACTCGACCATATTGATAATTTCACGCAACTGAATATTTTTTATTAGTGGTGAAAAAAACGAGTCAACCAAGTGAAACAAAAATTAGCATAGAGAAATAATGAAGTGCTGAGATGTAGCCAACCACTTTAAATTGTAGGTCGGCATTCTCTGAACAAGAACAAGAAGAGCATTGCATTCAACAATCCGAAATTATCTAAAGATTTAAAAAATATATTATTGATAATAAACATTTTTTTCATAAGTTAGTAAAAAAAAAACTTGATTCAAGTGTTCCAATTACTCCCGCCGCTGAAATCTTCGCCTTTAAGGGGAGGGATACCACCCTCATCCCTGACAACATAGTTAGTGTTAAAAGACATGAAATTCATAAGTATCCAATCAAATAAGTACAATAAAAAAATTGACCTAACAAGGGTTTTAATGCTTCTATTTTTACTAGCGATTGCATCAACGACTATCAAGATAAGACGTTCTGCTGCCTTGTCATTAATATGCCTCTTTAACAGCTCTAAAAGATGTGGTATATCTTCGGTATCAACTATCATCTATTGATACTCCTGCAAAAAAGAGGTGGGTAGTATACAAACTACATGTGAGTGAAATGTTACAATACATAACATATTTAACATCATATAAGAAAAACATATCAATCTCGGTTAGTGCTTAGATCGACAAGATTCTCGAGCGTGAAGCACTCGCTATCTCTACTAAATGTTGATACTGATTTACCTCCCTTGTTGGCGGTGGAGCTTGTAGCTGATTAACCAACATTGGTATGGCTCCACACTCCACTACGATATTGACTCTATCTTCTGCAATCAGATCAAAACTGTGAGAATATTGCCACATCAACAAAAGAACTGATCTATGAAAATAATAATATACTATGAAGAAAACAGTAATATACTATGAAGATGAATCTTGTATATGAATCCAAGAGAGAAGCATGAAAGATGAAAACAACAAGTGGAGACCGCACTTCGAGGATATGGTCTTGAATTGAACATTACCTATATTAATTTGCACCAAATTCTGAATCAAGAAGACCTCTCCAAGATGGACAACATCATTCAAATGGTTACATAGGAGGCAGAAGAAATTTTAAAGGTGACAGAGGTTTTAGAGGTGGTTCATATAAAGGCAAAGAAGGTTGTTTCACTAACTCCTGATTTAATATCATAACATTTGTAAATTAAGATCATAACATTAAGTGCTAGAAGCAATGATGTCGAATCCTGATCGAACAGGCCGGTTCAACCCCGATTGAACACAACCGGTCCTAAAGCACCCTAAAAACCTTTTAATCGGTTGAACCGGTCAAAACCGGTGAAAATCGATCAAAATCGGTAAAACCCGGTTCGAATTTTTTTTTTTAAATCTGAAATTATTTAGTCAGATTAGGGTTATTTCAATTTTTCATTCATCAGTTTCACTTCACGCCGTTTTCTTTCCTGAGTCGCAAATAAATCCCACGCTGCCACGCCATCTTCATTCCCGCCCACCGATCGTACGTGCATACCGCCCGACCGACCGGTGGCACAAGGTCCGACTCAAGCGGTGATCTTTTTTTTTCTTTCTTTCCATTCTAGTTTAGTTTTTTACTTAGACTTTGTTCCACCATTTATTTCATTCACAGTTATGGATTCTTTTCTTTATATTTCATTATTTCTGACTCTGAGACCTGAATTCCTAATTATACTAGTATTAGAGTCATATAGTGTGCGACCCTTTATTTATTTTATTTGTTCTTTTCCCAAACTTTTATTTTATGCATTTTGATTTAAGATTATTTTCTATTTTATGAATTGGCAATTAGTTGTTGTTAGAAAAAGATTAACATTAGGTAGTCACATTAATGCATTTAGCCATACTCTATTTTTTATTAAAACATCTATTGTCAGTTGCTGTTTTTTACTTATATTTTTATTTAATGAATTGTATAGTCACATTAGGTAACTATGGAGTATTTGACAGTTGCTGTGAAAATTGAAAAGATTAACATTTAACAATGCTTCTTTGTGTAGATCACCTATATTGTAGTTTGTTTGAAGTATTCTAATTTCTAACATTTAATATTTACCACTATTATTATAGATGGATTCTTCGTCAAGTGGTCAACAATCCAATACTTCAATTAGTTCAACCCAATCATTAGTTTTTTTCGAGCAAAAAATCGATCCAAATTGGGCATATTTTAAAGAGAATTTAGTTGATGGCAAGAAAAGTTGGACTTGTTTGCTTTGTAACAATACTTGGAAAGGAGAGGGAATCAATAGATTGAAAAAAATACTTAGTTAGTCGTACGGGAGATATTGCCGCGTGCAAAAAAGCAAGTCATGATGTATGATATCGGATGGAAGAATCATTGAAGGAGCATGAAAAAAAATCAGTGGGAGGTGATCTTTGCGATGTGATTGAAGTTGAGGAAGAGTTGGATACTCTACAACTGAATACACATGCTCAAAGAAACGATGCAATTGCAACAGGAAAGAGAAAACGAGATGAGAAATTGGGAAGTTATTTTGCTCTGAGAACCACTGCAGGTGCACAACCCTCAATCAAAAGTGTCCTTGTAAGTAAAGAAATTTTGCATAATGTTGATATGGTCGTGGCTAGATTTGTCTATAATGATTGCATCCCTTTAAATGTTGTAAATTCTTCTTATTTTTAAAAAATGGTCGATGATATTGCTTCTGTTGGTCCTGGTTATAAGTTACCTAAATATAACCAATTGAGAGTAAATTTAATGGGGGACGCAAAAAAAGAAGTTCAATTGTTGATTGATAGTTACTGAGCTAGTTGGGAAGAATGGGGTTGCACTATTATGGCTGATGGGTGGAAGGATAGATCAAATAGACAACTTATAAATTTCATGGTTTATTGTAAGAAAGCAACAATATTTGTGAAATCAGTTGATGCCTCTGATATCATGAAAGATGCAAGCACACTTTGTAGTTTATTTGTGGAGTTAGTTGATTGGGTTGGCGCAAAGAATATTATTCATTTTGTGACTGACAATGGAGCTAACTACAAAGCTGCTGGTGTCTTGCTAAATGATAAGTATCCTTCCGTCAAATGGTCACCTTGTGCTGTACATTGTTTGAATTTGCTACTTGGAGATATTGAAAATATGGAGCTTGTTAGTGGCCTTACAACGAGAGCATCTCTAGTGACAAAGTTTGTGTACAATCATGCATTTATACTTGCTTGGTTGAGGAAGAGAGAAGGAAGGACATAAATTGTACGTCCAGAACCAACTCGGTTTGCTACCACATTCATTGCATTGAAGAGTATGCTTGAGCATCAACATGATTTGCAAGGCTTTTTTACCAATAAGACATTCAAGGAATCTCGATACTATAAAGATTAAAAAGCAAGTGCAGTGTTGGCAGTAGTTCTTGATCCAAAATTTTGGAGTGATTGTACGTAGTAGGTGTTGTTGCTCCACTCATACGTGTATTACGTATAATGGATATTGATCAGAGGCCTTCCATTGGATATGTCTATGACAAAATATATCTGGCGAAGAAGACAATAAATGATATATTTAGGCATAAGAAAAGATTGTACAAGCTCTTCACGAATATTATCAAGACAAGGTGGGACAAACAACTTCGACGCGACATTCACGCTGCAGCTTATCTTCTGAATCCTACTTTTGCATATGATAGGGAAAACATGTGCAAAAAGAAAGAAATAATGGATGGTTTTGTTGAGATGATCACAACCGTGATTGGGGACAAAAACATTCAAAGAAGTGCATTGATGAAGTGAGTATTTTTCAAGAGAGGATGAGAAGTTTTGGTCGATCACTTGCTTTTGATTCAAAGAAAGACTATCAAATTTTTAAGATGTGTGTTAATACACTTCAAGTTTACATTTAAAGTATTATTTTGATTTTTGACTAATTCTCATAAAACTTACTACTTTGTTGTATTTATAGATGATTGGTGGAAATACTTTGGATGTAGTGCTCCAAACTTACAAAATCTGGCCACGAAGATCTTGAGTCAAACTTCTTCTTCTTCGGGATGTGAAAGAAATTGGAATGTGTTTGAAATAATACATACAAAGAAGAGAAATAAGTTGGAACATCAGAGACTTAATGATCTTGTGTTTATCCATTATAATTTACGCTTGCAAGAGAGATATTAGTTCTTTCAAATTAATCTTTTATTGATATAATTTATTCTTGTAACTTATATTTATCTTTTGTCATTAACTCATTTATTTTATTATTTATATGGAAGGTTTGAGCAAAAAATGATTTGTTATGATCCTATTGATTATGAAAGCATTGAGAAAACTAACTTTTGGGTTGTGGATGAAGAAGAAGAAAATCATCCACCTATTATACATGTTGATGAATTGAATAATATGCTATATGGGGAGGATGACATTCCAATAGTTGCTCCTGAAGAAGGTATTTTTTTTTAATACTTGAATTAATTTAAATGATTGAATTATTTTCTTTTTGAACCCACTTGTGTCTTTTATAGATATGGATAAAGTTGAAAATGAAGTGCATGAAGTGCATTATTTGGAAGAGATTGGGGAAGATGACGAGGAACGCATTGCGACAAGAATAATTGAAAGATTGTATGTTGTTACCAATGAAAGAGATGGGGAGATATGAATCAATATGATCAAATTATCATAATTATTTTGTTGTTTTAAAATTGTGTTGTCCATGACTATGACTCTCTTGTGTTGTCCATGACTATGACTCTCTTGTGTTGTCTTTGACTATGATTTTATTGTGTTGTTTATGATTATGACTTTATTGTGTTTTTTTCAATATGTAATTTATAAGATATATGTTTAAGTTTTTGTAGGTGTATATTTATTTTATTTTTTAACTAAATATATGAAATGTTGAAAAAAAAAAATAAATCATTCATTAGGTTGAGCGAACCGGCTTACCGAATCGGTCGAACAGTTGAACCGTGACCAAATTGGTCTGTCTGTCGATTCGATCACCTGCCTTGCCTCAAAAACACTGGCTAGAAGTATTAATTTATAAGAATAGTGTGGTTTCATTTTATGGTATTAATTTCATAGTATGAACATGTTTTACACGAGAGTTTGTGTAAATTTTAAACAAGATATGAACAATGCCTTTGATAAATAATAAAAACAAACAAAACTTACAATAAACTTAAAGATTAAGCAACAATATTCACAAAATATTCATGATATATATATATATATATATATATATATATATATATTTGAGTGCATAAGTGATATTTTTTTTATTTTTATGTTTCTGTATTTTAATTAAATTGAATGATATTATTAAAAAAATTATTTTAAAAAAAAAAAAGCGGACCAACCCAACCCAACCAAATAACAACTAACTCAGTGCGGGCATTAAAAATGGAGCCTCACTTCCCAACTACCCAAATACTAATCCAACGCTACTTTATATATAAAAAAGAAAAGAAGGGCCCATTTTGACAGATCTATCTCTATGTGCCAATTTACAAGATCTTATAGATTGAAAACTAAAATATGCTAATATTATGAATCTCAAAGATCAATGAATTCTGAACTTATGAAATACCTGAAAGGAGTACTATAATTTTTTACCTTTACAAGTTTAACGATTATTGTATTCAAAATCTAATTTTACATAAAATTAGCATATACTATATAAACATCGATGTTTATTAAGATTTTTAACAAAAATTAGTAACTATTATTTCTGAATGAGATAAGCCCAAAGACACAAGGCCCAAAACCAAAATTAGCCCAATAAATATCTTTATATAAATACGCAAAACCCTAGACACAATTCCTCTGTATTCACCGTGCATCTGAAACCCTTCCACCCCCAAATCGGCGGCCAAAATGAAGTTCAATCCGCGCGTCTCCTCCTCCCGTCGTAAGAGCCGTAAGGCTCACTTCACGGCGCCGTCGAGCGTCCGCCGCGTCATCATGAGCGCTCCTCTCTCCGGCGACCTGCGATCGAAATACAACGTCCGTTCGATGCCCGTTCGCAAGGACGACGAGGTTCAGGTGGTCCGCGGGACGTACAAGGGCCGTGAGGGCAAGGTGGTCCAGGTTTACCGCAAGAAATGGGTCATCCACATCGAGCGCATCACTCGCGAGAAGGTTAACGGATCCACCGTCAATGTCGGCATTCATCCATCCAAAGTGGTTATCACGAAGCTCCGACTCGATAAGGACCGGAAATCGCTCCTCGACCGCAAAGCCAAGGGCCGCGCTGCCGCGGATAAGGATAAGGGCACCAAGTTCACGGCGGAGGATATTATGCAGTCCGTCGATTAATAGGTCGATTTAAGTAAGTTTTGGTGTTATAGTTTTGCTCTGGTATGTTTATTTTGATTATTGTTGGATTTTATAGATTTAAGTTTTATCAGAGAGGTATAATCTCATTTTGAATTCTCGAATCTTGCTGCTTTATCTATTTTGATTATGTTTGAGACCTGAGATGAATATCAATTTTTGATTCAGTAATTGTGAATAGCCTGGTTGAGACGATAAGAACAGTTGCACAGAACTGTTGGATTGAATCACTTCCCATTAGTCGTTGATGATGCAATGTTATTTTGATCCGTTTTATTTCTCAGTTGATTTTAAATTGTAAACAAACTAGGTTTGCTCTAGTATGTTTATTTTGATTATTGTTGGATTTTAGTAGATTAAGTTTTATCAGAGACCGGTATAATCTCATTTTGAATTCTCGAGTCTGTTTTGTTTTTGTTTACATTTTGAATATGAAATCTTATGTTAGTAATTGTGAATTGCCCGGTTGAGACAATTGGAACAATTGCATCAAAATATAGGATTCAATCACTTCTTTTAGTTTAGGCTTCCTTGGTCTATCAATTCTGCATTTTCCATTATAGTTGTCGAATCCCTTTGAAAGCCTCTATGCTACTCATATTCTTTAGTATCCACACCTTCTAGTTGGTGTGGAGTTTGCAGATTGTGCCAAAAATTTAACATTTTCTTCCTGTTACTTGTTTTGGTAGGATGTTTTCTGTGTTCAATTCTGAATTGTGTTGGCTGTCGTTCATCCTAAATGTACTAATTATGCGGTTAGTAGTGAAAAAGGTTGAGAATGGTGTTGGAAACAATCCCCATTTTCCTTTGCTTTCAAAATTATCACCTCTTAACCGTTTTATCTTTTTTTTGCATCTATGTTTGTGATTTGGGATACCAATTTTACTGATTTATTCAGTTCAAGTTGCTTGATAATATAAAAATGCTTCTCCTTCAAAAAAGTTAAATGTCTTATTCTTATCACTTTTACAATAATTATTAAAGTTTTTTTTATGTATTAGTGGATTACCAGACTCACTGCTTTGTTGTTATGGTTTTTTATTAATGCTAGCTTCATAAGTGTGTGCTATAAAATTAGTTTTACCAGGTTAACCACCTGTTTTGAAACTCTAAAACATGCTCCAGAAGCACTTATTTTCAAAGATGTTAAAAACACAACTTTTCAAAAAAAAAAAGAAGGTACTTTTAGGTTTTGTATTGAGTTTCAAAACACCCCTAAGCTGTTGACGGGTGCTTTCTTGGATCCTCTTAAATATAATATACCGAATTACCACTCTATTTCCGTAATGCAGAATATTAATATTAAAACAAGTAGGTTTTTAGTTTTATTAAGATTGAAATTTAATGTTTCATTTGAAAATGAAAGGTTTAGTGTATTTAATGTTTTTATTTTCATCTTTTAATTTAATTTAGTGATTATAATATAAAAAGTAAGAACTTTCAAAATACTCATCCTTGTGCAAAATGAGGTATACGACATGTTCCTCGTACTTGTGCAAAATGAGGTATACAACATATTCCTCTGGAATACGCTGCAAACAATCAGTTCGAAAACAGACCATATGTTCTTTTTTCAAATGACATAACTAGTTGTGAAAATATAAAAAATTGATTTGAAAACCAATCCAAAAAAAATTGTGTTGATATTAAGGGGGTGTTTGTAATAAATTATAAGTGATTATAATAATTTAAAATTGTGGCTTATGAACATTTTTTAATTATTAATAATTTTTTTTAAATAATTTTTATTGAAAATTTCGCAAACAATGCACTATTTTCTTGTAATGTTTAGTGGCTCGCTTAGTCCGAAGTATGCTAGGGTAGATCTCTACTATTAATTGACCGCTTAAAGTGAGCCGTTTATCCCGCCCCTGTTAGAGTTAGATAGTTTAACATCTCTAATTTAATTTAAATTGCCAAGTACAATTGGTCCGCGAGGAACTAACTCAAACCATTAATATGAGGGAGATCTCTAATATTGTAACTAGTTTTCATGATAAAGCCTGTGTAACAATTATATATGATATACCATGCGTTAATAAAAAAAAAAAAAAAATTCTACCTGCAGGTCATTTACAACTAAAGTGACCATCACTCGAGTATTTATTTTCTACATAAGTAGTATCATTAAATTGTGGATAATAAATATAGTATATATACATTAAAAAAAAATTGCGATAAAGCTTTGACCCCCGCAGTGCACGGACAACTATAGAAGTTAAAACCGTTGTTCTGTTACTCTTTTGATCCCCATGCATCCTAAATTTCGGATCAAAATTACTTAGGAAACTTGTTTAATTTGCATTTCTTTTCACTCTCTCAACATTCATCATGCAATCTCACTTTCATCCCCTAAAGGGGAGATTTCAATTAAAGTTAACCTTCGATTAAAGGAATACAATTAGCTACATCAAAGAAGAAATCCAAATAAAGAGAGAAGAAAATAATGGAGAATTTCTTGAGTGACAAATGGGATGTGGATTCGAAGCATTCACCGGATGAGACGTTGCAACGGTGGCGGATCTCTGTGGGTCGTCAAGAACCCCAAACGGAGGTTCCGTTTCACCGCCAATCTTTCCAAGCGTTACGAGGCTGCCGCAATGCGAAAAACTAATCAGGTTCTCATCCATTTTTCATTTTGATTGTTACTAAATATATATGTCTTTGTAATTAATGTGTGGTTGATTTGAATTTATGTAGTGAGATGACATTATCTGATGTAAAATTAATCTTGTCTTGTAACTAGTGTACATGAGTAAGAAAAATGGGTTGATTTGTCATGGATGTTAAAAAAAAATGTTATTTCTGACCTTTTGGAATATCCTTTTATATGATATGATCTTTTGTTTTTGGGAAATTGATATAATTCATAGATTATGAGAAGAACTGTTTAACTGTGAAAGTGATTTAGTTCTACATACAATTTCAAGTGATCATAATCGCTTTTAAATTTTAAAAACCACATAGAAAATAAAAGAGATTGACTCATCAATCATTATATGCCTTAGTAAGATGTATTGACATTCCCATATAAATGAAACATTCTTGATCTCCTACGTACAATGTCCTCAAATTCGTTGGTCTGTTCAGGAAAAGTTCAGAATTGCAGTTCTTGTTTCTAAAGCCGCATTTCAGTTCATACAAGGTGACCTTTCTTGTACATTGTATTCTTTTCATTTCTCAACGAATACCCTCCTACGAAACTTGTTCATAATACGAAACTGTTGCACGTCATACAGTTCAACAGAAACAAGTAACAATTTAATAAAAATAGAACAAGTTTCACAGGAGACTTTCCAATTCCGCAAACCATAAAAAAAAAAGAAATTCCAGGAATGACACCAAGCGACTACACGGTGCCGGAAGAAGTCACATCTTCGGGTTTCCAAATCTGCGCCGACGAACTAGAGTCCATAGTCGAGGGGCACGACGTAAAAAAACTCCGTTTCCACGGGGGCGTTTCCGGTCTTTTAAGAAAGCTCTCAACCGACTCCTCCAACGGCATCCCAACCGACAACCCCTCCCTCCAAAAAAGACGTTTCATATACGGTATCAATAAATTCGACGAAACTCCCCCGCAGAGTTTCTGGAACTTCGTCTACGACGCCCTTCAAGACATGACCCTCATGATCCTCGGCGTCTGCGCTTTCGTCTCCCTAATAGTCGGAATCGCCACCGAAGGCTGGCCAAAGGGGTCCCACGACGGCTTAGGAATTGTGGCCAGCATTCTCCTAGTAGTGTTGGTGACAGCCACGAGTGACTACCGCCAGTCTCTGCAGTTTCGGGATTTGGATAAGGAGAAGAAGAAGGTGTCCGTGCAAGTCACGAGGGGCGGGTACCGGAAGCGGATGTCAATTTACCATCTACTCCCTGGGGACATCGTGCACCTGGCGATTGGGGATCAGGTCCCGGCTGACGGCCTTTTTCTTTCTGGGTTTTCGGTTTCGATCGATGAGTCGAGCTTGACGGGGGAGAGTGACCCGGTTATGATAAGTGTGGATAACCCGTTTTTGCTATCCGGGACGAAGGTGCAGGACGGGTCTTGTAAGATGGTGGTTACCACGGTTGGGATGAGGACACAGTGGGGGAAGCTCATGGCTACGTTGAGTGAAGGGGGCCACGACGAAACTCCCTTGCAGGTTCAACTCAACTCTCTTCTTTAAACTTTTACTATAAAATTAATGGTCAACTTAGATATGTACGTCACAAGTGGTTTTTGGAAAGGCTTTTATTAGGAAAATAATATACACGAATTGATTTCACAAGTTCGTACTTTTAGATGAGATGAATTTTTTTCAGTATTTTCACCAAATAATATATACTAAGCAAATATTATCTTCACTATTCGGCAACTGATTCACGAGTTGAAGATAATTGTTATTTTTTTTTCTCTTTTTTTAAACCCTAACAAAAATCATAGATTGGGGAAGAAATATTTCGCAAATTAGTTGCAAAATGGGAGGAGAAAAAAGGATTCGCGCTTAGTATATAGGATTTGACAAAAATACATTCTTAAGATTCATGTGTGACACACTCGTAAAAAAAAGGGAGAAATTTGGTTGAAAATGAGTTCAGTGGTTTTGTGCAAAACTTTATAGTTTTTATAGTTGGGTGCTACACAAAGAAGTTTGGTGGTTCAAGTGCAATTTCAGTGATAAATTGTTGGGTTCAGTGCAGTTAGACCTATAAATTATCGAGAAAATTTCATTTTTTATCATGTACATGTGTCCAATTTTAATAATTTTTTACTAATTTCCCACCTAATGTTCCATATTGACCAATTTCAGTCATTTTTAATCGAAAAAGGACTAAAATTGGTAAAATAAAGGATTAAAAGCGGACACAATTGAACTAAAATTGATAAAGTAAAGAAGAAGAAACATGTTAAAATTGGACACATGTGGACTAAAATTGTCAAAGTAAAAGATAAAAGATTCTTTCTAGAATAACACTAAGTCATGACGAAAATGAAATTAACTCTGAAGTATCACATTTAGCATACGAAGTATCATTATTTACACAATGTATAATTTTATATGTAATTTTCTTTTGCAGGTTAAATTGAACGGGGTGGCTACGATTATTGGGAAGCTTGGACTATTTTTTGCTATTGTGACTTTCACAGTTTTAGTTCAGGGAATGATGAGCATAAAATGGCACGAGGGAACGACTTTAAAATGGTCGGGAGATGATGCTTTAGAGCTGTTGGAGTATTTTGCAATTGCTGTGACAATTGTAGTTGTAGCTGTTCCAGAAGGACTGCCATTAGCTGTGACTTTAAGCCTTGCATTTGCTATGAAAAAGATGATGAACGATAAGGCGCTCGTTCGCCATCTTGCTGCTTGTGAGACGATGGGGTCAGCAACGAACATTTGTAGCGATAAAACGGGGACTTTAACTACGAACAAAATGACCGTGGTGAAAGCTTGCGTTTGTATGAATGTGATTGACTTGAGCGGAGAAGGAGGTGCTTCTGAAATGAAGTCACAAATTTCAGAAGATGTTGTTAAAATCTTGCTTCAATCCATTTTCAACAATACGGGTGGGGAAGTTGTCGTTAATAAGCGTGGAAAACGCAAGATTCTTGGAACCCCTACTGAGACGGCTATACTGGAATTAGGCCTATCGCTTGGGGGTGATTTCAAGGGCGAAAGAGAAGCGTATAAAGTGGTGAAAGTCGAGCCTTTTAACTCTACGAAGAAACGAATGAGTGTGGTTTTGGAGATAGCACAAGGGAAGCTGAGAGCTCATACAAAAGGGGCTTCAGAGATTATCTTAGCAGCTTGTGATAAGATGATCAAGTCAGATGGAGAAGTTGTGTCATTAGATGAAGCATCTATCAATCATTTGAACAAAACGATCGATGAATTTGCAAACGAGGCTCTTAGGACATTATGTCTTGCTTATACGGATCTTGAAAACGGCTTCTCTGCAGATGAGGATATCCCAGCCACAGGATATACTTGTATAGGGATTGTAGGGATCAAGGATCCTGTACGTCCCGGTGTTCCGGAGTCCGTTGCACTGTGTCGTTCGGCTGGTATAACTGTACGGATGGTAACTGGAGACAACATCAACACTGCTAAAGCTATTGCTAGAGAATGTGGGATACTTACTGATGATGGTATAGCTATTGAAGGTCCGATTTTTCGGGAGAAGAGTTTGGAGGAATTGCTTGAAATAATTCCCAAGATCCAGGTAACCATGTTAATACATGAGTAGAATCCTAATTTCTAGAGTAGGCTCACTTCTTTAAAGTAATACCTTTTAGCATGCCAAGTATCACTGTTTAAATTTTTTTGAATTTATATGTGATTACTTCATATGCTAAACAATATACTTGAGTTAAGCCATAAAACTTCCATAAACCAGGTTCGCATACAAGTTTTTGTCTAATTTCTTTCCATGCATGTTGTGTGTTCTTTATTTTTTACAGGTGATGGCTCGTTCTTCGCCTATGGACAAGCATACATTGGTGAAGCACTTGAGGACGACGTTTAATGAAGTAGTGGCTGTAACTGGTGACGGAACCAATGATGCTCCGGCTCTTCATGAGGCCGATATCGGACTTGCAATGGGCATTGCTGGAACTGAGGTATTTCTCATCATGTTTAAGGGGTAACACAAACACTACTCACATTTTAGAAACACTTCTCAAAATCAAAGTTGTGAGGGGAATACTTGGGGAAAAACAATGCTTCTTCCCCCTCCACATGAGTAGAAGAGAATGACTCCGTTTTGTGAATGAATTCAGGTGGCTAAAGAGAGCGCGGACGTCATAATTCTGGACGACAATTTCTCCACAATCGTGACAGTGGCCAAATGGGGTCGCTCCGTCTACGTAAACATACAGAAGTTTGTGCAGTTTCAGCTAACTGTTAATGTTGTGGCATTGGCTGTAAACTTCTATTCAGCTTGCAGAACTGGTAACAGACCTACCTCTCTTTACAACATATATTATTGAAAAATGATGTGTATCCATCTACAAAATCTTTTACCTTTCAAATGATGGTGCTTAATTTCAGGAAGTGCTCCCCTAACTGCTGTCCAGCTCCTGTGGGTGAACATGATAATGGACACGCTCGGCGCTCTTGCACTAGCAACAGAGCCTCCGAACGACGAACTGATGAACAGAACTCCTGTCGGGAGGAAAGGAAACTTCATCAGCGTAGTCATGTGGAGGAACATTCTAGGACAATCGCTGTACCAGTTTCTCGTGATATGGTTCCTTCAGGCACACGGCAAGACCATTCTCATGCTTCATCGCTACCCCAACCCAAACTTAGTACTCAACACAATTATCTTCAACACATTTGTGTTTTGCCAGGTAATATCTTAAAATATTTCAGTTCCCCCTCTCGTGGTTTGAAAATTGCACGAGGATCTTTGGCACAACATTTTTCAAACCACACGGGAGTTTCGTGCAATCAATCCGATCATGATCATTGCAACTAATGATGTCATAATACAATGGTTGTTATGTTGCAGCTGTTTAATGAGGTGAATTCAAGAGAAATGGAGAAAGTAGATGTGCTGGATGGGATACTAGACAACTATGTATTCGTTTTAGTATTAGGTTTCACAGTGCTATTCCAGATCATTATCATTGAGTACCTGGGCACATTTGCAAGCACCACTCCTCTCTCCTTCATCCAATGGTTCATCTGCATTTTTATCGGATTCTTAGGAATGCCCATTGCTGTAGCCTTGAAAACGCATGTCCCTGTAGAAAATTAATCAACCATAGCTTGTAACAAATTCATCAAAAACATATTTATTTCATTCAATTGTATTTTAATTTGTGATGACGATGATGATATTTAGAAGTAACAAATTCACTGTGCAACATGTGTATACGCCCTTGATAAATTTCAGCATACCAAAATTTCAGTCCGATACCATTCAAAATTCAGTATATCGAACTTTCAATACAGTATCGACAAATATTTTTCATATACCAAAACTTCGGTATATCGAGAGTTTTGGTATAGTATGAAAGGGTATTTTCTATATACCGTATCGAACCACAAACAGTCTCAGAAAAAGCAGCCTTTTTTTCAGTTTAAACTTTATGTACAGAATTTAACATAAAATGCAGGCGCTGGTAAATTTTCCAGGCCTGGAGGAGCTAATAAATGAGAAATAGACAAGTAATAAAGTGAGGAAACAAATCTATCAACATAGCATCATAATCATCTTCACTTTTAAAGCATCTCATTTCTCAAACATTATTTTCATCCCCCTTCCAATCGAGCATATTGTTGGCAACGGCTGGTTACCTGTCATTCTTCATCCATTGTACATCCCTTTTTATCATTAACAAAAGAGGTCCAAACAGGTTCAAGCAACGCCTTTGCACAGTATAACTTTTCTCTATCCTCCTCCGTATTACCTCCCTCTTCAGCTTCTTTAATCACTTCGCGGTACGTCTCTTCCCAAGATGCCAACATCCACTTGAGTTCTTTCCAGTTTGCATCTTCATCCCTTACTAGTTTCAGACAAACAAAACGTGCCAGACCCAAGACAACATCGAAATCCTTGCTTCTCAGTGCATTCAGTGAACCAGTTACGAAAGAAACCCCCACAGCATCTAGTACTTCAATGTTTGCATTTAGAAGCTTTAACATCATTTCCAAAAGTCTCTTAAACGCAGAGAAATCCTTTGAATTTGGAACGTTCTCAGTTTCAGGAAACTCAATCCTAGCTAAAATGTGAAACCATGATGGGAAATGGAATGTTGAATTCTCAGTTGAATCAGGAGTCTGTTTCAACAAGTGGTGGGACCCCAAAGATAGAATCAGATCAGGAAGCCATGGCTGAACGGCTGTGACGAAACGAGCAGCATTTCTGTACCCCAGAAGCTCTTCTACTGTAACGATGAGATTAAACAGTTGGTTGACAAGATTGTAAGCTTCTGTTTGAGGTACTGGGTCTTCACAAGTTTTGAGGACTGTATTAAGTAACTTGGCTCCATATGTAAGTGAACTTTTCAAGCAAATGTTTAAATCTTTTATGTCTTCTTCATTGAACTGAGCAATTGCCTGTTCGGTTAGGTTTGTAATGATGAATCTAACATTTTCTGTTGCGAAATTCAAGCATCTTTCATGATGGCGAGGAGCAAGATTCATTGCAGTTGCATCAACGATGAACTTCAGAATTGAAGTTAATGCCTTTATCATATCTGGTATCCTTGTTTGTTTGACCAAACTGGTACCTGTGCAAAATTATCAACAAATTAATAAAGATAATACATGTATCTGAGATCTCAGAAGCTATTGACATAAGAGGAAGTAGAGTTGCCCATCCGAACCGGAACCGCCGGAACCGTTGGAACCGGAACCGTTGGAACCGGAACCGTTAAAGTATTTTACACGGTTCGGTTCCGGTTCCAACTTTTTGGAACCGGGAACCGGCGGTTCGAACCGTTTGGGCAACTCTAAGAGGAAGGGGTTTAAGGATAGACTGATCCAAACAATGTACCATAAATATTCTTTCTTAGTTGTCGATTACAGGCACCATTTTTATAATAAAAAAAAAAAAAAAAGAACATCAACAACCGCCATAATTCAATCTTTACCCCCATTATGTTGGTTTAACTATATGGATCATATATCACATCATGTTTGGTTGAAACATGAAGAATGTAAAAATACAGTATTATTTACTTTATTGTCTATCAAGGTCACTAGACTCACTACGACAACTGCAAATCTGAAATCTTTTTTTCAGTCTCTCACCATTCAGAAAAGAGGAAAACGGAGACATACCAGTTCTACATTCTCCAACATCTTTGCTGGATCCAGGTGGGGTTTTGCTTGCATTTCGTGATTCTAGAAGGGAGTTGCCAGGTTTTTTGCCATTGTTGGCTTTAAATAGGTTAGATGCACAGCGAAGCAGATGGTCCAACGTCATTTCTGTGATAGTTTCCTGGTGATAAATGGGCTAAATTAGTAAACAAATTTAATGTCCAAACCTGGAAAATGTGACTTAAAGTTAACCGTAAATAATAGTAGCTGCATGCTAAAACACATTAACATTTCTAAGCGTGATTTTCTCTCAATGACCTAAGAGTTATGCAAAGATTGTTCAAGGATCACATTTATTTCATCGCTGCTAATTGCTTCAATGTTCAAGCAAAAGGTCGGCGAGAGTGGAAGCAATAGTTTCATGCTTTGCATTTCTTTATTACTTGCCACTCGCCTGATAAGAAGAGTCACTTGCAATATAATTAATTCGTCCTTGGAAATTTTGGTCTCTAGTTGTGGTATCCTCACAGGCTTACACTACACGAACAATAATGGCTGCGGAGTGAGGAGAAGCAAAAGGGGAGGACTAATGTACAATTTAAAATGGGATATGGACAATGTCACCTTCAATAGTAAATGCTCCAACAATATAGAAAATTATATTTTCCTTGTTGTTTGGATGCATAAAATTGATAACAAGGGCTATGAGATACTTCATCAAGTATCGAGTAAAACTATTTCATTAATTAAAAGGATGAATCACCAAAATCAGAAAAAAAATCCAGTCAATCGTAGTCTTTTTGCAATGTGTTTGCTAATATTTGGTTTTCATTATAGCAGTTATTGAAGTGAAACCTCACAATATTAAAGAACATAACTAAAAGTTCAAAAAATGCCAGTTCAACCCTCCAATTTGTTCCACAGAAAAAGTGAATAAAACATGCATACAGAACCATATCATTCAGAATTAGTTTAGCATCACTTGCCTGTGAATCGCTGCTTCCATCTGCCTTGATGTTATGAAGAGACATATGCAAAGTCAGAGTTGTGTATGCAGAAACAATATATGTATTCATATAATCATACTGCAGGGAATGCTGAATACTAGCTTCAGAAAGGACCTTCAGCGCTGAGTATGCACTTTCTAAAATTCCAGAACCTAAAATAGCTTTCCTTGTATTCTCAGACTGAAGCAAGTCCCTTATTTGCCGGGCTACCCCAACAGCAAGTTCATAATCTTCCTTTATTTCCCTTTTTTTCTCGTTGCTATGTTTTGACTTGGATGATACTTTCTTAGATGAACTAGATTTCGTTCTTGTTGCCGACTTTACACTATGTTTTCCTATTTCTATACCAAAACTTGCCTGACATCCAGACGCAGCTCTTTGCAGAACCCCAACCAGAGATTCAAGCATGTTATCAAACCAACCACACGATAACATCATCTTGTGAGCAGACCTCACTTCAGCTTGCGTTTCAACATTATTCGACAAACCACTGCACTTAGTGATCAAATCCATGCAAGGATCAAAAAGGTCACCAGCAGAATTCAGAGATGTAGATGAAATAATGTTACAGATAGAAGATTGAGCTCGTGTAGAGGAAGCAACTGCAAAAAGGATCTTCAGCTTCTTAGTAGACAACTCCTCTTTGAGACTTTCCTTGAGAGAAGTGTCCTTCACAAGATCAGTACAAAGGTGAGATCCAGCAATAAGCAAACCCTCAATCTGGTCTTTGTCAAGCTTATCTGATGAAACAGTCAATCCAATAACAGTCTTGAAAAGCCTCATAAGAGATCTGAGAGATGCTCCTTCTGATGCTGCAAACTCACAAAATCTTGCTCCAGCTCTAGGAGATCTTTTAATGAGAGTGATCAAGCGGTTGCATGCTTCTTCCTCTGTCACTTTAGATGGGAAGTAAGATGGTATCAGGAGTTTTGTAATTTTCCTCGCGATAATTGGTTGGTCATCAGCAAGAGTTGTGAACAACACATCAACGCGCACTATCTGAAGGAGCAAAATGGACAACTAATAAAAATAGCAAAGAAAATGAATCAAAACTGGGACAAAAGTGAACATGTATCTGACTACCTTATGAAAATGAAAATTTCGGATCTCATTTAAGAGAAGGAGGAGATCAGCAACAGCAACACGTACTACTGATGCAGAATCCACAATCAGATTGCCTAATCTAGGTAAAAGTACTCTAAGGACCTCATGAGATTGAGGGTTGCCCAGCAAATATATAACACCATTCACTGTTGAGAGCCTAACCTCTGTGCAAGCATCATGAATCATGTGCTCAAAGATTTTGGTGATAATCTTTGTAATGGTTGGTGAAGGAATAACTTCCCAAAAGTGGTGAAGAATTCGGCAACTGCCTTCTACTGCTACAAGTCTCACATCTGGACATTCATCCATGAGTAACTTGTCCAACAGAAAGAACTGCTTTTCTAGTAGAATGTCTTTATCCTCTTTAGTGGCATCAGGATCTTCTAAAGGGAACAGGTCTAGGAGTAAGTGCAATGCATTTTGGCGAACATTTGAGTTTGCAACCTGCAGAAGACACAATGCTATGATTATGAGACATCAACTACATTATATTTTCTTTTTCTTTACAGCATTCCTTTTCATTACTATGCAACATTACATAATAGAGACAACTTCTTGAGTGAGAATGACAAAAGATTCAGTTTATGCTGACAAAACATAAATGAGCTTCGTGTTCGTTGCTCTAATATTGATCAACTTCCACTTCAGCATTTGAAATATCCAACATACAAACACCACAGTATATTCTCTACAATTAAATGCAAGAACACACTCAATTAGCACTTTTAGCCCAACATCATATCTCTATCACTATTTGTCTATCATAATTCTGTTTCTTTCATGCAGCTACTAACATGCATCACAATGCAAGGATAACATAAATAAACAAATAAAAGACAGACAGGCAGACAAGTCTTACCAGGACTTCATAGAAATTAGACATTCACATCTAAGAATTAAGTGTTTAATCCATTAACGTTCCAGCTTGCTACATTGAATCAAGCATGATAATCAAGCTAACACTACTGCACAAGTCTAACACGCAACCCAGACCTACTTTAGTTTTCCTTCAGCTATCAAAGAATAAGAATGGGTTATACTAACAGCTTCTATCTGTGTATTTTGTTATGTATGCAACAAATTAAGCATCAGAACAGAAGCAAACGGTTTATGACCCCTATTTCATGCAGATTCAGATGCAATACTGTTATCAGATTTAGGAATTTAAAATGCATTGTCCATGTACAAAATAAGTACTGTAGAGTGACATGCTAATAGAATCAAAACAGTGAAAAGGATTTCCAGCAATAAACATAACATTCAACTTCTATCGTCACATACATAGTTATTAAAGGCGCGCCTAAGGCGCCAGGCACTCGGGGCGCCAGCCATCTCGCTTGCCATAGGCCCAGGCGGTTGGGATTTTCTGGGCGCTCGCCTGGGGGCGCCTTTCGGCGCCTTGACTCGGCAAAAGGCGCGCCTAAGGCGTGCCTTGTGTACATCTAGGGTTTGAAATAAAAAAAACATTTTTTTATTTGTCAAATAACATCAGAATAATAAAAAATACTATCTCTTAAGTCTTAATATTTAAGTGAATCACATCTAGGGTTTCAAGATTCACTTTTTATCAAGTATAATCGTGCATATCTCTTTGAGGGATATAGATGAAAGCAATGAGTGGGTGGTTGGTCTAATGGAAGATGAAGATAAGTTGGTTCACCAAGGTAAAAATTTGACTTGGGGTATTGCTACAGAAGCCATGGTTAGGTTTACTAAGAAATTATCAAGGTCTTATGTTGTTTTTTCCAGGGATGCAAGGCGAGCGCCTAAGGCGCTAGGCGCTGCTTCTTGCCTTGTGGCGCCTTGCGCCATTAATAACTATGGTCACATAAACAAATTATAATACCTGAAGCGACCGAAAAATCACTGGCTCTGCCAGATGAAAAATAAGTTTTTCTACACCATCTGTTGTTCTCTGTTGAACAAAACCAAATAAAACCCTTCTAATTGATGCAGCTAATGCTGGTGTGCTGGCGTATATACCACCCTCCACCAAGCTTTGTAAAAACCCATCCTCAATCTCATTCTTGCATTCACCCTCCACAGCCTTCCATGCTCTAAAGACAATTTCACCATACGCCTCTAACATTGATTTGCGCCCAAATGGGATCTGCGATTTTATCATTGCACATAATTCCTTAGTGAGCTGAACACTAAGACAGAACAAGTACGCATTGAATTTCCTTCCATCCTCCGTCTTCAAATACAACGGTGAAATCACACAGCGAATCATCAAATTCTTCAAGTCCTCAATACTGTCATCCTCAAAATCAAACAACACGAAGGCATCTCGAAGCGTGTAAACCCTATGAACATCAACTTTCTTCTTCAAAGTCAAAGAGCGCGACAAAATAACCGCCAACGATTGAGAAATTAGGGTTTCTTTCCCTGATAAACCCCCCTTCCACCACTCCTCACATAAATTCGCAATCTCCGACAGCAAAATCGAGTCGGACTCGAACAAAATTAAGTTATCGTGCAACTCTTGTACGATTGGCAACAAATCAGAAACGGAAAACACATTGCTAGGGTGGAAAACGCAGAGGCGCAAGATGTAGACATAAACCTGGAGTTTTTCGGGGATAGACTGCCTCCCATTTTCGCGGGGTTGGGTGGGAGATACGCCGTCGTCTTTCCTGTTTCTGGCGGATCTACGAACGCGCTTCGCCGCAGGCGTCACCGGCGACGCCGTGAAAGTCGAATCGGAGTTTTTGAACTGAGAAATGCCGTGTGAAACGACATTGTGAAGAGAGTGTGGGAGAGTGGAAGTTAACTCAGATGAGGGCTTTAAGCTATTAATTAAGGTTTTAATGGCTGATTTGGAGGAATTTAACGGAAATTTGGCAGCGGAGGAGAGGAATTCTTCGGCGGAGGTTTGCAACGACGACCGGAGCCTTTTCTCCATTGATTTTCTCTGCGATTTCCAGAGTCCCGCTCGAGGTTTTTCATGCACCGTTGGTTTCAGTTCAATGATATTGGTTGGGGTAGGGTTGGGCAACAGCGTGACAGACGAATAAAACGCGCAGTCATCATAAAATAGACTGATCTTATTCGTCTGTGATGCTGATGAGTGACAGTCATGTTTGTTTAAGCATTTTGAAATTTTGAATCTCGCATTGGCGGTCAAATGGGTTTTTTTTTTTTTTTTTGTCATGGAGTCGGCAATCTGCCCAAAACAGGCACTCAAAATTAAAAAACTCAAGTAAATTACAAAAATTAATAATTAAATATATATTTGTAATTTTAAGTGTGAATAACTTAGAAAAGCAATTCATTTAGCCGAATTTCAAATCAACTTACGATTTAATTAATCACAAACAATACATACTTGGGGTAAAATACTTTTTAAAATAGAAAAAATATCAATTCAGGGCCTAAAAGAGAGTAAAACTATTAATTTAAGATCTTAAAGATTTTTCCTATCGATTCAATGTCTGAAAGATAGAAAACTATCAATTCAGGCACGAAAGATAGACACTATCAATTTGAGGCTCATATATTTTAAGGTTATATTTGACACTTATATTTCATGTCCATATTTTTTTATTTTTAAAGTTTAGGGTTCATGGTTCAGGGTTTGGGGCTCATGGTTCAAGATTTAGGGTTCATGGTTCATTGTTTATGGTTTTAGTGTTCAGGATTTAGGGTTAGTGTCAAACATGACCTTAAAATGTGTAGGTCTCGAATTGATAGTTTTTATCTTTCAGATCCTAGATTGATAGTTTTCTATCTTTCACGTATTGAATCGATAGAAAAAATCTTTCAAGTCTTAAATTGATAGATTTACCATTTTTCAAACCTTAAATTGATAAAACTCCTTTAAAATACTACTTTAAAATTTGCCCCAAATTCTATGTTTTAAAAGCAGAAGCGGCGACCGGATCTGACCGTTTTTAAAGCGGTTGAGCCGGTATGACGTCATAATTACGTTATATATATTATATATTTATTTTATTATTAATTTAACTTTTAAATCTTTTTTTTTACTCCATCCTAAATATACCTAACTAAATCTTCAGCCCATTATCAGTTTAATATTTTACGTGAAGAAGCCCATCAATTTGATAAAAAAAATAATACTCCATCCGTTCTGATTTTGATTATCCGCTTTCCATAAATAGCAGTCCTAATTTTGTTTATCCATTTCCAAATAAGGCAATAAAGCAACATTCAATGATATTTAATACTATTACTTCTCTCCACCAAATCCACTTTACACCATTTAATACTATTATTTTCCTGTACTAAACTCACTTTACACCATTTAATACTATTATCTCCTACTTTTTTTTAATCTCCGTGTCTACAGTAAATGTAAGTTATGTATTTTTTCGTACACCCATGGTCAATTTTCTGTCAAAGTGCGCATCTTAAGCCCTAATTTCTCTCACCCAGTTTCATATCACACTCCTCACTTTCTCTCTCTACCTCCCACTCACACGCTGCTCTCCCTCAAACTCTTGGCTTTCACTCTGATCTCCTGCACACAGCAAGTGTTTCTTGCAATTCTTTCTCCTAAAAATCAATTTCAAAGGTATTTAATCTCTATTCCTCTTATTATGTTTGAAAAAGGGGCTGATTTCGTTCTCCATCAAATGAAGAAACGCCGCAGCTGGAGAAAGTGTGCACCATGGAACCGATCTGATGGTGTCTACAGTCAAATTCTAAATATTGCAAAATAAAAAATAAAACGAACCGGCGGCCAACCGGTTCAACCGGTCGCCGGTTTGCACCGTTTTTGACCGTTTCAAGCGGTTCGCGGCCGAGTAAAGCGTTGAGCGGTCCAATGTTTTGAAGCGGTGCGGAAGCCTCCCCGAGTAGCGGTCCGACCGGCCGGTCCGATCCGATCCGCTTTTTAAAACATAGCCTAAATTACCCATCTTCCTTTTTTATTGGTCAAATTTGGTGATTCTAACTCATAACTTTTTCAACATAAATAGTAGTAATGTTTTAATCATGTGAATTATCTCACTTTATTCTTACCACTCCTAAATTTGGTTCCAGACTTCCGGTTATGCTGGGGACAGAGCTTTGCTCATACCCCTAGCTGCCTCACACGTGTCAAATGGGCCAACATATTTTTCTCTTCCTTTCCAATCTTCTTGTTTTTAAAATTTTTAGAATTGAATTTGAAGTTCAAACCAACCATGATTAAGTATTTGTAATATTTTTAAATTTGCACAATGAACAAGCCTTTAATTTTCTTTTAAAAAATTAACAAGCCTTAAAAGACAAAAACTTATTCCTTCCAAGGTGTTAAAGCATCAATGTCCAAATCATACCCCGTCTCACTATAAAACGGTTTCACTTAAGTGTGTCACGCTTTAAAAAGGATTTTAACTTACGACAGCCCTTTAATATGTATATTAATATGCGACAAGCGTTTGAAAATGATCTTAAGTTACAATAAACCTTTCTTTTCTTATCAAACAAATAGTGACTCGAATCAATTACCTCCCGATATAAATAGTGGTGTTCTATCCATTTGAGTTATTCCACTTTGTCAAGTTACAATAAACCTTTAATAGATATTTTTAAGTTTTAAAAGTTTCTTTAAAAAAAACAAAAGTTTTGAAACATGTTTTAACATGCTATGCTATATATGCTAGCTCTTGTTAAAATTTATTTCATCACTTTCATGTTATTGTTTTATTGTTTTCGTTTTAGTCTAGTTCTTTAGGTTGATAAAACAAATGAAACCTACAGAAGTTACGAGGTCTTGAGTGAAATGGTCTCAACGGTTTATCACTTTGAAAGGGGTAAGTGTAAAATTTATATTATTGAAATCTTACTTTGGAAAAAAAAATAATAGAGATTTATAAGGTAGTCGTTGAGGCAAATGATCGAACAAGTGAAAAAAATACTCTATATATTGTATATTATAAAAAAAATAAAATTATCTACATGTACAATTTTCGAAACAAATAAGAGAAATATACGTAGCATTAAATATTCATAAAATTAAAAGAATTGTGCTATTATAAGGATGACAAAAGTTTGTATAGACCTGGTTCATGCTATGAACTCGGTTATTTAAGTATCACCGTTACATACAAAAACTCTCATTGTTATGTATAAAACTATCACTGCTATGAACAAAAATAATCATTGTTTAGAAAATATTTTATATTTTTAAACAGTGAAAATTTTTGTGCATAACAATGATAGTTTTTACACATAACAGTGATAGAGTTCATGTGTGAACCTGGTTCACATGAGTGTTACTCTGGAAACAGATCTTTTTGAAACACAAATATAAGAATTTTATTTAATCTCTCTATCAAAGGCTTGTCAAAATTAAAGGCTTAATCATGGTTGGTTTGAGCTACAAATTTAATTTTAAATATTAAGAATAAAAAGGCTGGAATTAAGAAATTAAAAGTAGAAAAAGAGATGGTGGCCCCTTGACACTTCAGGCTGAATTTGATGTCAAATAAATGTCCCTAAAAGAAGCAATATCTCTTTTTTGTTTCTCCTTGCTTAGACCGTTAGATGGTAGTTTTTCTCAATCTGCATTGCAATAACATGACCTAAAATGGAGGAGGCACACTTGGTTGAGACGGTCTCACGGTGAGACGGACATAATTTGGGCACTGACACTTTAACACTTTAAAAAGAATGGTCGTTCATTTGTGTTAGGTTGTACACCGTCTCATATATGAGACCGTCTCGTAAGAATTTTTGTCCAAATGAATGTATAAAATGCTTAGTTTCTCGTGATAGTCTCTGCAGCCCTAACACATTTTATAAAAGTTGATTGCTTCCTTAAGATGACGATCAACTTCAAGGTTAGCATTTTAGAAAATAAGAGTAACATCTGAAATAATATATATGAGAAATACTCGATGTCATCTTTGCTATTTTAATGCGTCCACAAGATCTCACAAAAAATCTAGCTCATAATTCAAAATATATAAAAATTGAAAGGATGGGGCTTCTGTGCACTAAGTGCACGATTCTATAGTGTTATTTAAAAAATATATACAATTTATTACATTAAAATGTGCAATTAGTATTTAAAAAATAAATTATATATTTTAATATAATAAACTGTATATTTTTAAAATATATTATAAAATACACCGTCACTTAATCCTTATCCTTACTATATTAAAAAGTAGCTTATGTTGTGGAAACATTTTTAGACTACTTTACCCCTCTAAAGTTTACATTGTGCAGATTAAGCCCTCCCAACTCACCAAAATATATATACAAACAGACGGTCAAGCATTAAAACAATCAAATGAAAGAATCGCTACAGGCGCGACGACGACAAGAACGCTAGAGAGAGGGTATGGCGCGCCCGCCACGACGATGGTTGCAGATCGTGAGAAGACCACAATACGGGCGCGACGACCAAGGGTAGCAGAGGCACGATCGAGAGCGCCTGAGGGGGGGGAGGGCGCGGCAACACACGCCAGGGAGAACGCTTGATGGAAGGGAGGGCGCGGCGAACGACTTCCAGAAAGGTATTATTTTTTTAATTTGTACTGTCTATTTAATTTAATCAAGGGTCTGATTCATTATGAGTGATCCTCTATCAGGCGATCTACAAGGTTCGTGAAGGCAAGGTGGTCCATGCATACTGCAAGAAATGGATCATTCAGAGTCGTTGTCACGAAGCTCCAACTCGAGAAGTACAGAAAGTCACTCCTCGACTTCAAAGCTCATGGCCGCATTGCAGTCCATCGATTAATAGGTTAATTAACTTTTGATATTATGGTTTTTATTTCTGGTATTATATTTGGGTTTCAATTGATGATTATTGTTGGATTTAATTGATTAAGTTTACAAGGAAGACATATAAATCTCATTGTGATATCTCAAAAAAATAAACAATAATACTAACGGGAAGGGCAGACAAGATCTGTACTTTAATTGAGGGCAAAATTGTTCCCAGAAAAAAAATTGAAAATAGATTTTTGCAGCTATTTCCATCAGATGCAGCAGTAGTATCGACTTGGTTCCCTTTACAATTGTACTGGAAGAAGTGCTCTTTATGATGCGGTGGCCAATACCTTATCCCCGCACTGTCAAATTGGGGAAACTCTGTTCCATGGTAAAATTAAAATAGATTGATCAATAATTCTCTTAAATATATATTTACCATGTTAAATTTCTCTTCATCCAAGTGTTTCAAAGATATGAGGATTCTCTGAGTGCTCTTTAGCAGATCAATGAGAAGACTCGGGAAGATTTGTCAGAAGAACGAAGAGACAATTTCTAGGTGAAAATATTTGTGCCTTTACTACGATCTTAACTGATTTTCATATGCATGTTATTTCCCTGCGAATATATTTAATCTCAAATCAGGTTCATTTGCTTTGCAGTTTTTAGTAAATGAATTCTTCTTTTATTGAGGATTTTTTTGTTGAACAGAGTTAATGGCATAGAGTTATTTGCTTGGATTCAAATATAGCATTAGGACATACTGTTATTGAGACCACTGCTGATTGAGTTGCTCAATCAACCTCTTATGTTTTTTTGGCAGTGTGACTTCAGGAATCAAATCCAGTTTCAATGAGGAAGTCAACAAATTAGAAAGAAAGGTGAGATGGATATTGTTAATAATCTCATTGCCATAATACTTTTCTAATTTTATAATTGACTGGTTTCTTCTCAAGCATACTTTCTCACAATAATTGACAGGCAAGGCTTCGCTAATGGATTCTCAAAAGAGCTCAAAAGTGGTTAAAGTAATTTAATCCCCTTACAAAAGCTTTTAGAGCACTTTCATGAGTAGTGTTAGAAATGACTCACCATGTTCCTTATTTTTCACTCACGTCTGCATTGTCTATGTCATAATTGTGATTAGTGTTATTCTTGGGTAACTTGCACTTCGATTTGGTTTATGAAATATTTCATATTTGTGCAGGATGCTGCTAAAGTTATTCAGAAGTTTATCCAGAAAATCCCGATTCAATCAACTTCAACGTTATCGCTCATTCAAAGAAAACTGAAGCACTAGAGTGATGCAAGAACAAGCGTATATAGTGATTTGGAGACACTCCACGAGCACGTTATGTGGATAGTTACTGCTTGCGGTAAATTTTGAGTAGTTTTCGCCGCCAGTTTTTTTTTTTGGCTTGATGTCTTGATTTCAACATATAAATGCTCCAAAGGGTTCATTACTATAGTGATCTTACTTCATCGACTTTATCATTAAAATAATTTTGTCATAACTTTTTGGTTGCTGCCCTCTATAACAAACTAAATTAATTCGGGTCGATTTTCTATAAGGAGGACCAATCATTATTTGATGAAGTTATATTTGGGATTTGGATTATTCTTTCATGCTGTTAGTAATTAACACTTTGAAATATCTTAACTAATACAAATGCTTGAATCTATGATAGGCTATTGACTATAAGATTGCAAGATGCTGAAGACCATGATAACAAAGTGAGAAAATCAATTACGTTTGTTTTAGGCTTATAATTAGGTATGAGAAATCACGGACTTTGTTTTGAGATTTTATAAGGGTAGAATTATATAGGATTATAAAAAAATTGATTGATTTATATTATTATATTATTATTATAATATGATTGAATGATTGAGTATTGCGTTGGAAATTGTGTAAAAGTGATAATTGAGAGAATAGGTGCAGAAGTAGTGTTTAGGTTAGGTTTTAAATTGGATTTTGAAATCTTGATTTTAGTCTTGTATTAAATGGGTATGTGGAATTGTAAAGTCTAAAGTTTGTCCGTGGTAGTCGGGAACCAAACATACCCTTAGAGAAGCGGTAAGCTTTGTCATCTTAATTAAATTCTATTTTCCTATCAATATTGGTGTATTAGAATTTTTAGTTTGGTATTTTTTTTATTGGAACATACTTGCAAAATGCTTGATGCTGGGAATCAAATGTGTTAACTACACATGAAGTTATTATTGTTCAACTTTAGTAATGTCATTACTCAATATATTTCCATATTTATTTTCTTAGATTTATCATTTAGGAAATATAATGAATTGAAGCCAAATTGTATTGTAAGCTGAATTTTTCTTATAAGCAAGTGCGTCTAATTTAATTTAATCCACATATCGTAATGACTAAAGAGAATGCATCAGAGTAGCCTTTAAGGTATTTTACTGACTATATGGAATGACCTATTCTTGAAGATCTTTTGCTTTGATTAACGCATGCTTCAGAATTTATTTTATTTACTGAGATTTTCTTCTCACTTTTTTTTGTTTTGTTCAAATATTCAGTATTATCTTTCATGAGTTTTAGTTGTAGATTTACTTTTTTCTTTTTTTTGGAGATGCCAGCATCCATGCAGTTAAAGAGAGGTTGGATTAGAATTTTAAATAGTATCTTATTTGATTGTAGTTAGATATCTAAAATATTGTGTGAATTTGAACTGCTAGATGTTTAGACACAGTCAAATTTCATAGATGCGTGAGCAATTGATGGAGATATTAAGCTCCATCGTACTCATATTCTGTTCGAGTGAGGAGTATTATTTTACATTAAAGAGTACTGACAGTGACAGATCTAGAATTTGAAATTTGGGGATACATTTGAGTGTATTTTTCGAATTATACATAATAAAATATATTTTTTTCCTAATTATACAAGGGGGTGTATTTCATTTTGGGGTACAATTGTACCCCCATGTACCCCCCTCCCTCCGCCACTGAGTACTGATATTAGTTTTACATTTTGCATCATTACTTAATTGGTGAAGTATATGAATGTAGAACCTGCTTTGTTCTCTCATATATAACTTAATTTTGCAGTGACATTTTAAAGTTTTTGATATATAAGATAGTATGTTATGGTATCAAATGATCAAAATTTAGCTTTGGAAATGCTAATATAGTGATTTTAGTATGTCTTTCTGAGAAAAGAATTATAGTTTCTAGACAATAAATTCATACCAAATATACATGTTATTGCCATTGCTTGTGGTTTAATGTGATCAGTATTATTCTTTAGCGTCTGAAAAAAAAAAGGATGGTACCCACTCCTATTTGGTGTAGTGATATTTAATCCTATATAGTATAATGATATTTAACCCTTGGTTTAGTACGATTGCGATTGCAGCTTTTCCAAGAAAACTAAATGGATGCTAATACCTTTATTAGTATTGGTTTTCCAGTTAAAAGAAATAGATAGTCACTCCTGTAATTTGATATTTTGCTTCATTTTTAGCTTCTTTTTATGTGAATTAAATTGTTTTGTCTATTTTATTAGTGGAAGAGGGTACAAAGAATGTCTACCTAGCACACGTGCCCTCACAAGCTGATGATGATCGTGAAGAAGGAATCTCTTTGAAATTTGGATCGGGAGGTAAAATCATAGGACAATATAGGAAAATTAAAGAACATGCGGAGACTTACCCATGTGTCTGATGTTCCTATATCCTTGTCTATTGAGGATTGGGTCTCTGTAAACCTACAAATGGGGAGCCCTTCGCGAAAACCGAATCTGAGTTCAAGCTCTTCAAGAGATTCTTAAAAAATAAAATTTGAAGTCTTGGCCCGCCTCCGAATCTTCTACAGTTTCAAATCAGTCAGCAAAATCTGCTTCGTTGAAAAAAAAGCGACCTTCCTCTGCCTGATAAAACTGCAACATAGTTGGGTATGGTACTTGGAAAGATTTATTCTCACATAGTTTTCTTTTGCTCTCTCATATTTTTGTAGATTGGTATAAAACTAAAATCCAATGATAATGCAATTATTTAGTTAAACAAGAATGGGGCATGCATGTAGGATCCAATTTCAAGTATTTAACTATTTATTCATGTTTCAAATTTTCCTTAGATTCCTCCAAGTTACAAACAAGAAGCTTCGTTGTCATTACGACAACTACTCATGTTCCAAAGGTACGTTTCTAAACTTTTTTTCTTTTTACATTTTCAATTTATTCTGTTGATTTCTTGTGAACATATTGTTGGTGTTTATATTTGATTGCCAAGTTGTCACTTTATGGTGCAGTTTGTGTTTGACCTATATTTGTGATTTGCAGGATCACAAGCTCCACTCCGTTTCAAACTTGAAATCGTCCCTTTAACCCTACTTTCACATTTCAAGTAGATATATACAATATACTGATCTTATTTGATCCTGAGTTTTTTTTTTTTTTTTTTGAGAACATTATTTGATCCTGAGTTATTTGCCTCAATTACTGATTTGAAACATTAGGAAAATTTAGCTATAGATTCATTCGCTTGATGTCAAGTGTCAGTGGTCTTTTAGGGTTTAATTAAACAAAATATATAATCTCATGCTGCAATTTGGTGGAGGTGGATATGCATGAGATGACAACTTTGATGAGAAAATTAGCGGGAAATATCTTTGGATTCTGATTACAACATGCTACATGCCTTCAATGAAAAGTTCTAATGCATAAAAATACCTTTAGTGATTACTCACCTAATAGTTTTATTTGAATGTGGCTTTTACTATATTGCAAATGTTATTTAGCTATTAAAACTTATTGAACTATTTATAGACTACTTACATGTAACGTGCAACGCACGTGGTAAACACCTAGTCCATATAAAACACAACCAAATTGAAAGTTGATACTTGATAGGATGTGATTGTCGAATTTTTGTATTAGTTGACAACATGAATTAAGAAATAATATCTACGTAAGCTCCACATGAGTGCACACTGGGAGAATATATATGACGTCAAATTATTGACTTGGTAGATCTATCATAAAACAAATATACGGAGACACAGATAGTCTAACAAATTCGTCCATTAATTAAAAGACTAAGTCTCATATACACCAGGTACACAGATCTAAGATCCGTGCACTCTCCCCACCCTTACCCGCCTAAGTCAAATACGGATCATATACAAACTCCTCCCTCTCCACCTTCTTCCTCGCAGGCAAATGGTTTCGAATATGCTACCATCTTGAGAAATGGGTCGAATAGTGAAAGTCCAAAACAACAAGAACAGGGTATATCATAATATTATTGTTAGGCCCCGGTGGAAAACCCATGGAATGCGGAATAATCATGAAATGCATATAAAAACAGGGGTGAAGGAATGGTGATTCCAGATTTTTCTCTTTTAAGCTCATGTGTTGTGTTTTGCTTATGATCGAATGCATATGACAAGATAAGAACATAAAGCAGTAAACAACACAACAATGTATAGTGGTTCGGAGACTCAAGCTCCTACATCCACTCTCCCTGTTCCTAGGGAAATTCCTTCAAACACTTCCTAACGTTTTCTGACTACCTCTGTAGTTTACTAACCTTTCTACTTTGAGCTTTCTGACTACCTCTGTAGTTTACTAACTCAAACTGGACTTATCACCCTCTCGGGCTCACCTCTAGATATTTAACGAGTTCACACTCCAATCGGGACTTATCACCCTCTCTCGGGATTGCCTAACAACTACCTCACTTCACCACTAGTTATCTCTTACGAGAATGGGGTTTGGGTTTGGTGTTGTCTCCAACTATGGTGAGATTTTCCCGTACATTTGTTTAGCCTCAATGCTAAGGTTGGGAAAATCTCTCTAAGCTTAGGATACATCGTGGGTTGCTTAGATTGGTTTCTAGAACACCCTTTGAATATATTTGTATATCTATAGACTTGTGTTCTATGGTGGGAAAGCTTGAGTATATGTTCTCTTAGCTCTGTAGCATCGTTGTTATCTTCTCCGCACTTCCACACGTAATAATGAAGGAAGAACTTGTATTTATAGTGTGGATTTGAATGTTACCGTTGGAGAGAATCACATTCAAATCCATACTATTCTTTGTAAGTTCTGCAGCTTTTTGTTTGGTTGTCTTGCTCTCATTGGTCCACGTCGGCTAGATTCCATCTATATTTATATTCCTCGGCTTCTTCGCCCGGAACATTCAGTTATCTTGAGCATTCAATATATTCGAAGTCTTCGATAATTCTTGTGCCTTTAGTATCCTTTGTCTTGATCTTGATATCTTGATCTTATGAGTCTTGATGTCTTACGAGTCTTGAAGATATCTTGATTGATATCTTGATCTTCATCTTTGAGTCTTGATTTCTCGATTTCATCTTGAGTCTTGATTCTCGATCTCATCTTGAGTCTTGAAACTCGATTTCATCTCAAACTTCGGTTTCTTGAAACTCATTGAGTCTTCTTGAATCTTCAGAATCCATCATGATCTATATCTGTTGACTATACACGGTCTGAGATAATATCCCCAACACTCTAAAAAGCCGAATCTGACTCATCTATCAAGATTATCCCCAACATGTCATACTCGGGGTTTTGGATCTAATCAAAATCTTCTTTATTAAATTCATTTCCCAACAATTTCCCCCTTTTTGATGATGTCAAAACCATCTTGTTACAAAAACACTTAACCTATACTCAGGTTTCAGTTTTTCCTATTACAAGATTGGTAAATCTCTCAATAATTTCACAATAAATCTCCCCAACAATTTCCTCAGAAACAATCATAAGGCATATCAAATGTAAAGACATGTAAAAAGATAATGAGATATTATCTTTGAGCATAAAGATAAAGTTTCATTGATTGTATGATATCAATTCTGATTCTGATGAACTTATCAAAAGTAAAGACAAAAACATAAAGAATTACAAGAGTCTTCAGTCTTGGTCTTCAGTCTTATTTGATCTTCAGCTCGGCTCCTGGCCTCAGGTCTATCTGAGCTCTCAGTGTATTCAGTGACATACTGAGTCTCAGGTTTCTTGATTCAGTGGACCTTGTCTGATCAGGCATACTGACACTCAGGCTGACTGAGTTCAGTTTCTTCTGACTTCAGACATCCTGACCCTTAGGTCTCCTTTACTTACTGAGTCTCAGATCAGTTTTCTTTACTGAATCTCAGATCAGTTTTTACTTACTGAGTCTCAGATCTTCTTGAGTCTCGGTTTACTATACCGGCTATCGATTTCTTCTTTGCACGATCGATCATTTCGGTGATCAGATCAACATATCTTCAGATCAATATATTAGGATAACATCTGGTAAGTACATCATATCAGGTTATCATATCTGATCTCGATCACGTCTGATCTTGATCAATCTCTTTTGCTCACATTCTGATTTGCAACCTTCTCTTCTGTTGGTCCCGATGCAAACGAGTCTTACACGTGTATGGGGAATACGTGTTCGGTGTTTTAAAACTTTTCTTTTTGAGGTCACTTGGGTTGGTTGTCGCAAGATTTGGTCCCGAGAAGCACAAATCACTCTGAAATCAAAGTCTCCATCGAGACGATGATCCTAAGTCGCTTTGAAACCTCGGATAATCCCAACCGAAGTCCTGAGTTTTTGAGATCCTGAGTTGCTTGGATCGACAACTAACTTCTTGAACCCTCGGAAGAGTAAGTTCGAGTTTGGTAACTATCTGTTCTAGCTACTCAGATGTGCGGAATGGTTGGCCCTTTAGTTTATAATCGTTTTAAGCTTTGCTGAAAACCTTCCTTTGAATGGAATAGTGATTAGGTTGTGATTCAATTATATACAACTTCCAGTGGATTGATTCCAACTGAAATCTCAGTGAAAATATGTTTTCAAACTCAGTGATGCAACAGTTAAGCACAGATAAGGAAAGCAATAAACAACACAACAATTATAGTGGTTCAGAGACTCAAGCTCCTACGTCCCACTCTCCGATCCTCGAGAAAATTCACTAATCACTTCCCCGAGCTTTTACGACTACCTCGCGTGGTTTACTTACTCAACTCGGCCCTGAGCTTTCTGACTACTCCACGTAGTTTACTTACTCAACCCGACCTTGAGCTTTCTGACTACCTCCGTAGTTTACTTACTCAAACACAAACAAGCTTTCAGACTACCTCTATAGCTTACTAACTTCTCCTCTAGAGCTTTCTGACTACTCCGCGTAGTTTACTAACTCTTTACAACTCTTCTCACCAACAAACACACTCCAACTACCTTCTCAAGGGTTTGGGGTTTCTCGGTTGGTTTCCAACTAGGATAAAATATCCTTTACAATGAAGTACAATGCAAAGGCTAGGATATCTCGACTAAGCTTCGGATATGTCTTATCAAGCTAGGCTTAGTTTAGTGAGCTCTCTTCAATATAAAAGCACTTGGGAAATTTTTGGGTTTTCGAGTGCTTCAACTTTGCGATAATAAGTTTGAGCTCTTGAGTTGCTTACAAATTTCCCGTAACCTTACAATGTAGAGGGTCACAAGTATTTATAGGCATACACCAAGGTCACTCTTGAAAAACTATCCGTTGGAGAGATAAACCGTGAGTTTCCTCTTATGGTGTGTGAAAACGACTATATTTAGGGTTTGAAACTCCCTAACACGTTTTTAGGCAATAGCCTTTCATGTAGTCGGTCTTCACTTTTTGCAGTCTGGAACTTTTGTACTTCTGACATATTTTTTCAAATACACATCCTTTATCGATTATCGATGTTATGATCTCTTTGTCTTCCTCTTTTTTGACTTTTGTCTCCGTTAAAGGTAGACACCTTCAATGACTCTTTTTGTTTACAAACTACGAGTTGATATAACCTTAACAACACTTTCGACTTAGTTCCTTTTATGCGCATTTGAATGTCTTGGCAAATATCTATTCTTCTAAGGAATCGCGATCTTCTCGATGTGCATCCTTCGGATAGATATGTTGATGCCTCGGAACATTCGGTTTTATCTTGAGCATTCATTACATTCTTTGAGTCTTGATAATTCTTGTGCCTTGATATTCTTGATCTTGATTCTTCATCTTACGTGTCTTGAGTCTTGAGTCTTGAGGTCTTCGAGTCTTGGCGTCTTGAGTCTTGAGTCTTGAGAGTTTTACGAGTCTTCCGCGGATATCTTGGCCCGTCTTGAATCTTCATCTTTGAGTCTTGATTCCTCGATTTCATCTTTGAGTCTTGATATCTCGATTTCTGCTTTGAGTCTTCATTATCTCGATTTCTGCTTTGAGTCTTGATATCTCGATTTCCTGGCTGAGTCTTGATATCTCGATTTCTGCTGAGTCTTGACTTTAGTTTCTTCTTTGAAACCGGTTTCTTGAAAACATCTTGAGTTCTTGAGAATCTTGAGATCTGTCGATCTATATCTGTTGACTATACATTTTGCGAATATCATCACGAATACTCTAAAAGCTGAATCGACTCAACTATCAAGATTATCACGAACATGTCATACTTTCGGGGTTTTGGGATCTAATCAAAATCATATATCTTTATTAAATTCATCTCCCAACATCTTCTGATTAGCTGGCTTTAGCTTTTCTTTATTTACGATTTTTGCAAATTTCATCGATTGACTCGAACTCATCTAACTCATTCGATCTCGTCGGTCTCGCCTGCAGCCTCGTCTGATCTTGATCATCTACTTCTGATTCCGTGAGTTCCCCCTCAACTTGTTATCTGTAAATTAACTTGAATAACACAAGTTGATAATGTTTTGGCATAGTTCATCAAAACTAAAATATCCCAACAAGGACGCCTTGAAAACATTAAAATATATGCATTTTTAAAGAAATGGGTTTTCCTTTAAAAGATCGATTCGTTGGTCACTCTGAAATTAGTGAACCTTTTGAACTCTGCTCCTCGATACCACTTGTTAGGCCGGTGGAAAACCCATGGAATCTTGAGAATAATCATGAAATGCATATAAAAAATAGGGGTGAAGGAACGGGTGATTCCAGTTTTTCTCTTTTAAGCTCATGTGTTGTGTTTTTGCTTATGATCGAATGCATATGACAAGATAAGAACATAAAGCGATAAACAACACAACAATGTATAGTGGTTAGGAGACTCAAGCTCCTACATCCACTCTCCCATTCTCTAGGAAATTCCTTCAAACACTTCCTAACGTTTTACGACTACCTCATAGTTTACTAACCTTTCTACTTTGAGCTTTACGACTACCTCTCATGGTTTACTAACTCAAATGGACTTATCACCCTCACGGGCTCGCCTCTAGATATTTAACGAGTTCACACTCCAATGGGACTTATCACCCTCTCTGGGATTGCCTAACAACTACCTCACTTCACCACTAGTTATCTCTTACGAGAATGGGGCTTGGGTTTGGTGTTGTCTCCAACTATGGTGAGATTTTCCCGTACATTTGTTTAGCCTCAATGCTAAGGTTGAGAAAATCTCCTAAGCTTAGGATACATCGTGGGTTGCTTAGATTGGTTTCTAGAACACTCTTTGAATATATTTGTATATCTATAGACTTGTGTTCTATGGTGGGAAAGCTTGAGTATATGTTCTCTTAGCTCTGTAGCATCGTTGCTATCTTCTCCGCACTTCCACACGTAATAATGAAGGAAGAACTTGTATTTATAGTGTGGATTTGAATGTTACCGCTGGAGAATCACATTCAAATCCATACTATTCTTTGTATGTTCTCCCAACTTTTTCAGTTGGTTGTCTTCCTCTCATTGGTCCACGTCGCCTAGATTCAATCGGTATATTCCTCAGCTTCTTCACTTCGGAACATTCAGGTTATACTGAGCATTCAGTATATTACTGAGTCTTCAGTAATTACTGTGCCTTCAGTATCCTTTGTCTTTAGTCTTGATATCTCGATCTTACGAGTCTTGATTATCTTACGAGTCTTGAGATTTCTTGATTGATATCTTTGAGTCTTCATCTTTAGTCTTGATTTCTCGGTTTCATCTTGAGTCTTGATTCTCGATCTCATCTTGAGTCTTGAAACTTCAGTTTCATACTGAAACTTCAGTTTCTTCAGAAACTTACTGAGTCTTCAGAATCTTCAGAATCCATCCTGATCTATATCTGCTGACTATACACGGTGCAGATAATATCTTGAACACTCTAAAACTGAATCCTGACTCATCTATCAAGATTATCCTGAACATGTCATACTCAGGGGTTTTGGGATCTAATCAAAATCTTCTTTATTAAATTCATTTCCCAACAATTATGGTGGATCATAGAAAACCATAACTTCACTTAACCGGTAGTGCTTTCCCTCAGTACCAGCATACACCTTCTCTGCACCACCACTATCGCGGCCGCCGCCCTCTCCGCCTCCGCAGTGGATCGCTACTTCTCCGCCCCATTCACCGCACCCTGCACCACTGTCAACAAAACATCAGATTCGCGCAACATTTCCCCAATCCGAATCGTGCAAAGCGAGCTGCGATCTAAACTCTAGCGACACCAATTTCTTGAATTAACCAATTTCATCGCGAATCACGACCACAAGGGTTCAATTAATCTGTGGTCATTAAGCAGATTAAACAGTCGATTGTCACTCGATTGTTTCAATGATAGGAATCGTGCAAAGCGAGCTGCAATCTAAACTCTAGCGACACCAATTTCTTGAATTAACCAATTTCATCGCGAATCACGACCACAAGGGTTCGATTAATCTGTGGTCATTAAGCAGATTAAACAGTCGATTGTCACTCGATTGTTTCAATGATAGGAAGTTGAGTGTTTTAGTGATAGAACGTTGTGTGTTTTTGTTATAGCTAGTTGCACGTTTCTGTTATAGGTAGTTGCATGTTTATGTTATAGGTAGTTGCACGTTTCTGTTATAGGTAGTTGCATGTTTATGTTATAGCTAGTTGCATGTTTATGTTATAGGTAGTTGCATGTTTTTATTATAGGTAGATACATGTTTCTGTTATAGGTAGTTGCATGTTTTTCTTATAGGAAGCTGCACGCTTCTATTATAGGTAGTTGCACGCTTCTGTTATAGGTAGTTGCATGATTCTATTATAGGTAGTTGCACGTTTCAATTATAAGTAGTCGCACGTTTTGGTTATCGATTCTGTTATAAATAGTTGCACGGTTTGGTTATAGAAAGTTACACATTTCATTGATAGTAAGTTTCATGTTTATGTTATTGGTAGTAGAATATTTTAGTTATAAGTAGTTGCACACTTTGTTAACAGGTGGTTGCACGTTTCTTTTATAGAAAGTTGCACGTTTATAAAATGAAAAAAAGAAAGAAAATAAAATAAAAAAAAGAAAGAAAATAAAATAAAAAAAGACTGCCAGTATTAAAATTAAGCCCATAAAAGAAAAACTAGAAAAAAACATTAATGAGATTTGAACTGTGTATCTTATCTTATAGAAATAAATGAGCATAACCAATGGGGCATCATATGAGTTGTGCAAAATTCGGTATACTCATTTATATGAGGACTGCAGGTGCGCGTGACCCAGTTCTAAATGGGTCACTCATTTACATGAGTGCACAGTGCACTTGGGTGCACAGAAGACCCACTTTAATTAAAAAACTAAGATAAACATGTTATTCGGTGAATGAAGATTATAGGGTCAGAGTCAATAGTATATAACTCGTATAATATTAAAGACAAAAACTCGTATGAGACGGTCTCATGTATGAGACGAATCACATATTTAACCCAATTCAACCTACTTGACCAATATTCAAATCGGATATATTGATTGTTTGACTTTACCAATGAGAATGCCCAATAAGCCCCTCCCCAATTTGAACTCACACCCTCACTCCCGTCATTCCCCCCTCACGATCGACGACAACGGCACGTGTTTCTGCGCGATGCTCACAGCCGCCCACGTGGTCTCCATAGCGCCATCGTTCTTCATTACGGGAAATTCCTTGTTTGCGTCAATGTAATCTCCTCCAAACGACGTATTTATCATTCAACGCCGCCTCTTTCGCTGCCGATTGCCTTATTTTAGGTACTTACTCTAATATATATGTATATGTTATAACTTGTTAGTTGTTACTTTAATTTTAAGTTGTGATCGTGAACACTTTTTTTATGCATTCTGACAATATATATATGTGTTTTCTTCCTTCATAAATGTTTATTGAAATCACTTTCTCAGGATATAATAATTTTAATTTGTATACGATATTTATTGCATTAATCTAGATTGAAATTACGGTGAAACATTACCTGAATTAGTGGTATCTTTAATGATGTTGGTGATGATCTCTTTAGGCCATTAAGAAACGACACTATTCAACATCTTGAGTATGACTACAAATTTGTTGTTTTTAGTACTTTAAGCATTACTTATGGTTCTCAATTCTAATTTGCACATAAATCCTTTGCCTATTTTCTTGGTTTGTACAATGTAGAAACTAGTAGTATATTTATATGACGACAATGGTCAACAATCCCACTTTTTGTTCCTGCATTTAAAAGAGGTAATGCTTTGATTGAAATTAAAGTTTTTGTATCTAGTTGATCTTTTGTCACATTCTGAAGTCAAAAGTTTAATTGGGAGTTATAGCTTAAACACATAAGTCCTACTTGTGTTACATTAATTGCATGAGTGCCACTAAACACACCCCAAAATCCTCTAAACACACCCCATTTGTTAAGCACACCCCAATAAAATTTAAAAATTAAATTGTATTACTAAACACACCTCATTTCTTTCCTATCATATCCTTCCTCTATTAAAATTGAAAAATAACACTTTCCTACCTTTCATTTTCTCATGAATATTTCTCCTAAAAAAATCATTTGATTCTTTCGTATTCATTAATTTTTTATGAAAAAATTCTTAGAATTTTATATAAATTCAGAAATATATTATAAAAAAATCAACTAATTTTTTTCAAACATAAATAAATTCAAAAAATTAATTTTAAAAAAAATCTCTAAAATCATAAAAAAAGCTAAATACAAAATAAAAATATTAAAAAAATCAACTAAATTTAAAAAAAATTAAATTAAAAAAATGATAAAATTAAATAAATCTGTAAAATATTTAAAAAAAATCTATATCTAAAAAATAATTAAATTAAAAAAAATCAGTAAACCTAAATAAAAAAAATTAATTAATTTTGGATATTTATTTTTATCTTTTAATATTTTATTTATTTTTAATTTTTTTAAAAAATTTTCTACTTATTTTCTAAGATTTCGTTGATTTTTATAATATTTTTAAATTTTAATTTAATTTTTTTAGATTTTTTTTCGATTTTTTCTTATTTGATTATTTTAAATTTATTATTTTTATATTTTAATTTAATTTTTTTTAAAATTTCAATTATTTTTTCATATATAAAATTTAAAAAATTAGATGGACAAAAAATAAAGGACCAATCAAAGTGATAAAAAACTTAGAGGACTAAAATCAAAGTAAATAAAATTTAAAAGACAAATAATACCCCATATTTATATAGGGTAACTTAGTAATTCTATATATATTTATTTTTGTCTTAAAAATTATAGGGTGTGTTTGGAGGATTTTGGATGTAAAAATATTTTTGTTGCTGTTCTTTTAATTAATGTATACGTGCATTACATAAAGATGTTTATACAATGGACTAAAAACAAGAATTGTTGCCAAGTGTTGTTCTCTAATTTTCTCATTAAGCGATGATTTGTTTCAAAGCAGAGTGACAATTATCATTACTCCTCATCAACTTGGGATAAAGATACTCCTGATAATATTTGATACTCCTTATAGTAATAAAAAAAACTCTGATACAACTATCCATGTACGTGATACTCCTGACTAGATTTTTTATACTCCTGAATTTTAATAAATCACAAAGTGTTTTGCGCTTAGTGTTATTTTACTAGATAATAAGATAGTAAAAGGTCATTTTTGTGTTTTTATAAACTGATAATAAGATGTTTTAAAAGATTCTGATAGTCCTGATTGATACTTCTGAACTAATATGTATAATTTGATACTCCTGATTGTGTAGTGATGAAGACATTAGAGAAAAAGCTGCCAAAAGGAGGAAGAAATTAGCTTCTTCTAAAGCATACTGATGTTAACAACAAGAAAAATAATGTGCAGACAAAGGTAATTGATTTTTGTTAAAAGAAGCAAGTAGACAAAAAGAGAGTCGAAACAGAGCTCAAAAAGTAGAAGAAAAGGAAGAATAATGTAAAATGTTAAAGCTTGTTATGAATCCTATCTTTATTATGGTTGTCTACTTATTAGTTATTATTAGATTTGATTGTATTGACTTGTAAAGTACTTTAGAGTACTTTGCAATATTATTAGTTGAGTTTCATATTTCAAGTTATAGTCTCATCATTCAATGACAAATAGATAAGTCAAATTAGTAGTATGTCTTTTGTTTTCGATCTTATTGTGCTTGTTGATTAATTTATTATAGTAGTTCATGATGCTATGTATGAATCCTTTGTAAATCATTCTTTTGATTTATGACGACATTTTCAAATTTTGTATTTTGTATTAGCCTTTCAAAATTTGGTAGTATATCTATATTCATAACTGATACTCTTGAATCAAAAGGTGATACTCTTGAACCATAAAATGATATTTTCAGTATTTTGGAACAACGAAGTTACATTGTTCCAATACGCGTATTAACATGTACGTCACTCTTGAGTTAATTTTGATCAGTTTTAAGTATTGATTGTCTTACATAAAGTAGTGATACTTTTGAATTCATACGTGATACTCTAGAACTAAAATATGATACTCTCGAACCATAAACTAATACTCTCTGTATTTTAGAAATAGAGAGAGTGACACCTTTTGAACTGAACATATATACACTTGAATAATGAAATGATGATACTCTAGGTTTTTATGAAGGGTTCAACTAACAATATCCAGGTTTTTGCTCAATACACCGACTTTACAGCTGTGTATTGATAATATAGTGTGCAATAATGTGTTGTATATAAGGGTGTATTGAGAAAAGGTTTGAGTGTTATTATTCTGATAAATAGTGACACTTCTAAATTAATAAATGATACTCCTGGACAAGTACGTGGTAATTGATACTCTTGAATTAAAAGGTAATACTCTTGAACCATAAACTGATACTTTCAGTAGTTTGGAACAACGGAGTTATTCCAATATGCATTTTAAATTATCATGTACACAACTTTTGAGTTAAATTTTGATCATTTTTAGTAGGAATTTTCTATGGTCAGGGAGGCTTTCGCACTCCCTAACTTCAGAAAACCAATAAAAATTTGACACGTCATATAATTTCGCCATTGACGATTCAATTTCACAATGAGGTAAAATAAATAATTTTCTAGAAAAATAATATAAAATTACTAAAATAACCTCCTATTATAACTTAGAAACATCCACAACACTATTTTCTTTTCAATTTCTTATTCGAATCAATTAACAAGGATAAGCTAGTTAATTAAAAAAAAAACCTATTCCTTTCCTCCTTTCAATGCAGAATTTGTGAAATTCTTTCTTGGATCTAATACATATCAAGAAGACGAGATTCTTAATTTTATGTATGTTGAAATTTTGACTGAGGATGCATGAGAGTGTTCCTTTTGGGTTCTATTTTATTTGGCCGGTTAAAATCCTCTTCTCAATGGCGGAAAGACACCATGACGACAACGGTGTAGGAGGCGCTCCGAATCGAGCCACCAGTTCATCACTGTACAGTAAAGCCAAATGGGATTCTTGATTGAGTCTCACAGCGGGACGAGCAATTGGAGAAGCTGTTGAAGCATGTGCACTGGATCAGAAAAGAACAAATAGAAGAAGCCAGGATATTATGTCATAGAAACATAGTTTATGCATGATTGTATTATTTATATATATAAGTTAATCAAATTATATATCTTGTCTTCCTTGCAATTATTTTGATCTTCTGAGCTAGCTACTAGTATGAAAAATAGACACACAAACACAGTAGATAATTATGTTTTATGTGGAATGTTCCACCACTATTCTGGTTTCATCTAGTATTTTCTTTCTTTTATTGATATGTTTTTTATAATTTTTTCATAATTGCCATCTTAAAATTTCTGGGAATGTGACATAGGTTTGATTTTATTCATGTTATTCTTTCCTGCTAATGTATTTTCATTGTTTTAACTATTGATGCACATGAGAAATGATTGTTTACGGGGTAGAGTAAGACAATTGAGAATTTAAATTTGATCATGTTTTTAAATATATGACTTCCGTGCAACATTTCTACATACACATACCTCACAATGCCGAGAGGCTACTGTAACGGTTGATGTTTAGTTGCTCGAACGAAGTACCTTTCTTTCAATTCTCAATTGTGAGGAGCAAGTAATTTTTATTTTGTTAGAAATCTTTGATTTTGTTTTGTCATTCTGTACTAATGGTTTGTGATATACATTTAGGAGAGAAACACGCTCCGTTAGTGAAGAAAGACGAGCAGAAAACGGTTCATAGAACTTCGCTTAAAGCTATTGTATTTGTCCCTTATTTGAAGTCTTATTTGGTAGGAAGGTTATAAATCAAGGCTGGAATTGAAGCACACAAGTTGGTATTCTCTGTTAGTGTTAGTTCCTAGAGACAATCTATTGCTACAGGTGAAAAGGTTTCCTCATAGTCGATCCCTTCTTTCTGAGTATAACCTTTCGCCACAAGCCTTGCCTTGAAGGTTTCCACCTTCCCGTCCGGTCCTCTTTTTCTCTTGTATACCCACTTGCAACCAATGGGTTTGACCCCATTAAGTGGTTCGACTAGCTCCCACACTCTGTTATGATCCATAGAACCCATTTCGGCTTCCATTGTTGTTTGCCAAGAAACCGCATCCTTGTCTTGGATTGCCTCGTCGTAAGTCCATGGGTCTGATTCATCTTGACCGGGGACTAAGTCCGAGGACTCTCCTACCCCCATGAATCTCTCGAGTTGTCTTACAACCCTCCCACTACGACGAGGTTCCGGTTGTGTAAGTGTGTCGTTTGGTATGTCATCTTGTACAGTTGGCACTGAGGTTAGCCCCTTTAGCTCAGTTAAGGTAATCTCACCTCTGGGTTTTCTTTCGTTCATATAGTCTTCTTCCAAAAATCTAAAGTGGGTGCTTATTACCACCTTTTGATCTTCGGGACCATAGAACATACACCCTTTTGTTCACTCGGGGTATCCTATAAACAACCTTAATTCTGATCGAGGATCCAATTTTTCGACTTCCTTGTCCAACACGTAGGCCGGACACCCCCAAATTCTCATGTGTTTCAAACTGGGCTTGCGCCCGGTCACCAATTCTTTGGGAGTTTTGGGAACCGATTTGGATGGCACCAAGTTCAGAATATAAGCCGCTGTTTCCAAGGCATCACCCCAGAACGACTTGAGTAGATCCACATAACTCATCATTGATCTAACCATTTCTAAAAGAGTTTTGTTTCTTCGCTCTGCAACCCCATTTTGTTGAGGGGTTCCGGGTGCAGTTTGCTGGGATACAATCCCTTCATCTGACAAGTAGTTCAAAAACTCATCGCTGAGGTACTCGCCTCCACGATCAGATCGTAGAGACTTGATACGTTTTTCCCTATGATTCTCTGCTTGAGCCTTAAATTCTTTGAATTTGTCAAAGGTCTCAGATTTATGCTTCATAAGAAAAATATAGTCGTACTTTGAGTAATCATCAATAAAGGTGACGAAATACTCATAACCTCCTCTTGATTTGATTGACAGTGGACCACATACGTCTGTGTGAACGATTTCTAACACTTCTTTGGCTCTATTCCCCTTGGCTCCGAATGCCCTCTGGGTAATTTTACCCTCCAAACATGATTGCAAGTTGGGATTGGTTCAACCCGGAGAGACTCCAATGAACCATCTTCTACCAACCTTTGAATCCTTTTTTGGATTAATATGTCCCAATCTGAGATGCCATAGAAGTGTCTCGTTCACGTCTGATGAACGTTTTCTTTTATTGGAAACCGTTGATGTGTTATAGGATGCATTTCGTGAGTGGTGTGCACAGTTAATTGTATAGAGATTATTCGACAATGTTCCATGACATATAAATTTATCATAAAGAGAAATGGTAACAACTTTGTCAAAAGTAACCGAATATCCATCAAGGTAAAGTTTAGAAACCGAAATTAAATTCTTTCTAAAACTAGGAACGTAAAGAACATCTCTTAAAATTAAAACTTTGTCTTCAAAAGACTGGTGCACTTCTCCCACTGCTTCAGCTGCCAATCTCATAGCATCGCCCAATGTGATGAGGATCTCACTCCCACTAAGTTGCCGAGTCCGCTTGAACCCCTGTAAAGTGAAACATACATGATCAGTGGATCCCGTATCCACCATCCATAAATGGGAGGCATACGCCGCTAAACAAGTTTCAACAACTAGTGTGTGAGAATTACCTTTCTTTCCATTCCTTTTGGGTTTGGAACAGGCTGACCTCCAATGTCCTTTTTCACCGCAGTTGAAGCACTTCCCCTTAGCTGGTTTACTCACTCCTCCACCTCCCTTCACCTTTTCTTTGCCCTTGGCAACACTTGAGTTCACTTGCTTGTGGCTTTTATCCTTTTTCTTGTTCTTACCACCCTTTGGCCTAGAAGAAGAAAAAGGTCCACTTGCCACCAAGGCTTGACTCTTTTGCCCCAATATAGCCTCTGCCGAGACTAAAGCTTGCAATAGGTCAGACATCGAGAACTTCTGATTGTTCATTTGGTAGTTCACTGAAATCGCTTTCAAAACTTTTTTCGGTAGAGAGTGGAGCACAAAATCGATTTGGGTCTCGATGTCGATTCACGCCAAGCACCTCAAAGCTTGTTAAGGTGAGCCATCCAGAGGTCCCGAACGGGGTTTGTGAGGCGTAAGTCTAGAGGGAGGGGTGAATAGACTTCAAAACTTTTGTGCAGGTCGGTGTGAGGCGCGATTAGCCCGTCAGTCTGAGCGAATCGGTTTGGTGATAACCAACTTACTAATCAGCCGAAGGCGGGCGATTCGGTAACTATCGGTTTAACTCGATGTGTCGGAAGCTTAAGTTTTACCCGTGAAAAACCGGTTTTATAAATCGATTCCAAAGTTAGTGTTTTAACCGGTTGATCAAGTGTCAAGCTTGATCGGATCGAAGCTTGGTGCTAGGCATCTCAACTTAGAATATGTATCTACGCTTTTAAAGGTTGTGTGCAATTGTGTAGACAAATTAATCAAAGCGGTAAAGGCACACAAGATTTATAGTGGTTCTGGACAAACCAGGTCCTACGCCCACTCTTCCCTATCACAAGGGGCACCAACTTAACTAACTGAACTTAGTTTTATGTGTTAGTTCAACACAAGACAATCGACAGATATTTAAGGAGTTCTCACTCAACCGATCCCGTAAATCGAGAACTAGAAACCCTAGTCTCAAATCTTGCTAAACAACTTAACCTAACTTGGGTTTGGATAAGATTGTTTTGGTTCCAACTATGAAATCTTTTCTAGTGTTTAAGGTAGCCTATCGGTAGATGAAAAGATTTCTATGCTAAGAACTTATGGGATGAACACTTAATAAAATAATCTTCTTGATCGTGTTCTTCGTATGCGAAATCGATAATTGCTTGAGCTTCTTGATTGTTCGGTTTTAGTGTCTTCACTCCCCGTGATCCCATATTTATAGACCTTGAAATCAAAGAGCCGTTGGAGAGCAATTTGAATTTCGTGCTATATTAGGTAGGTTTGCGGATTGATGTGACGTCTTCGCGAAATCGACATGGCCGGAAAAGCGTGAACTTGTATTTTATAGCCGTTAGAAAAGAGCAAAGATCAAATCCCTTAATTGTCGGGCCCGATCATACGTGTTTTGTTCTTATTGGTTAATGAGCGACTTTTCGGTGTTGTTCTTCCAACTAAGGTTGACATTCTTCTTGTTCAGATCATAGATGTATGATTAGGTGAAACATCGGTTTTTTCACTGGTGAGTCGACCTCGATCGGTCGAAATCGATCGATCTCTACGATGGAGTCTTCTCGTCTTGGGTTGACTTAGCTTCAACTAGCGGACTTCGGTGATGTAGGTCTTCCGTCCGATCTTCCGAAGTCATCCGATCTTCAAGTATTCGAGTTTGAGCTTTTTATGACTTCAAATTTGATATCCGACTAGATCGGTCGATCGATCTTCTGCTTCTTCTCTAGCATTCCGCCTTTCGGATATTAAATCATTTTTTGGATCTTCAGATCGATTTATACATATTGAGGTTCCCTCAATATGTGACCTATCTATTACATCGGTTGTTCTATACAAGAATGATCAACCGGTATTCTATAAACGGTAATATAAACATCGGTCCGCCTAATTGTCCGATCGGTCCTATTACATGTGTTTACGAACTTTTATCAAAATTATAAATTTCCCAACAATTTCCCCCTTTTTGATAAAACCAAAACACCTGAGAAACCAAACACAGTTGATAAATATAGAACAGTAAAGAGCACATAATCAGAAGACAATGAGATTTTGATTTAGGATCAGAAAATAAACTTTTCTCATTAGATATGTTGATTACATGTTACATCGTAAAAGTTTGAATTTAAAAACAAATGATCCCGAAAGTCTTCCGATTCTTCACTCTTTAGGCAGATCCTTCTTCCTCTCTTTGATCTTGAGGTACGCGTTGAAAATCGATATAGTTTCCATTTGACATCATTGGTCTGGCCGAGGATCGAGTTATATGCGTTTTGCTCAGATGTCAAAGTAGAATCTCTGAAATGCCGGTCTGTCGAATGAGCCATCCGCCTTCTTCGAGTAATCCAACGGATCATACTCTTGGCGAGATATTTTTTACATTGATAAGTTTGGCCTCATTTTCCGGATACTTGAGAAAAATCTGATATTTATTTTCTAACCAGTTGAGGAATTCATCATCCGAGATTCTTCTCGGGAACAAGATTAAGGACAAAAAAAGCATCCGAAGCCATTCACTTCGGATCTTGTTCCATTCCTCAAACCTCTTAAATGACGCGGCAGTAGCTGAATGATCTCATCAACTCTTCTTTGGCGGTGAGGTTACGCATGCAATTTTCCAGCCTTTTCCTTTCTTCGCTCTCGATCCGAATTTTTTCTTGATTTTACGCCTCATCCGATTTTTCCGCCCTTCTTTCTTCTTCGCTTTTTAAGACCTCTTGAACTTTTCTCTTTGGGCCATTTCTCCCTTGATTCCTTATCGGCACATGTCGGCTACCGTCTTCTTGTGACTATTTTAGTCTGAGTGGCTGGTACAAGTTGTATGCGAGTGGTCTTTTATACAGTTGTGATTTCCCAAAGACCCCGAAAGCTGCCTACCTTTTGTGATGTCCCAAAGACCCGCATAAAATACCTTTTGCCTTTGACTTTTCCATCTTTTGAGAGACTTCGTTAGCAAAAGAGATCCAGATGGTCTAGTCTTTGTCCATAGACTTCAAATCGTATGCAATTAGGTCTTCATTGTTACGATCATGTCGGTTGGTTTCTCTCCGATCTTTACCTTTTTGGTTTGATAAAAAAGAGTCATGAGGTGGGGAAGTTAGGGATCCAAAACCGATCGATATTGCCCCGTTGAGATCTCAGAAATGATAAACCCGGAACTTGAGAAGTTAGATGTTCAACCTTCGAGATCACCGGTCTTAGATGATTCCATGGCGTTAGAGAGTGTAAAAATCGAGTTTGTCAAGTTTCTCTTCATTGGGAAATTTATAGTTTTGATGAAAGTTCCAAAACACATGTAATAGGACCCGGTCGGACAAGAATGGTATCGATGTTTATATTACACGCTATAGGAGACCAGTTGATAATGATTGTATAGAACAACCGATGAAATAAATAGGTCACATATTGAGGGGAAACTCAATATGTATAGGTCGAATCCAAGACTCAAAGGATACCGATATCCGGCGGTGCCGTAATGCAAGACAAGAAAGAAGATCGGATCGCCTCGATCCGGTATGATATCTCAAATCAAGTCATGTAGATCAAACTCAATATACTCAAGATCGGACCAGGAAGACCTACATCGACGAGTCCGCTAGTTGAAGCTAAGTCAACCTAAGACCGAAGACTTATCAGTAGATCGACCGGGCCAGATCGATCAAATCACCACCGTGAAATCGATGTTTCACCTAATCATACGTCTATGATCTGAACAAGAAGAATGTCAAGCTTAGTTGGAAGAACAACTCTGAAAAGTGAGTCCGCTATCCAATAAGAACAAGACACGATGATCGAGCCGCAATTGGGGGATTTCGATGCTACCTCTCAGAACGGGCTACAAAGTACAAATTCATGCTTTTGGCCATGCCGCTCCTCAAGCTCGTCACATCAAGCTCAGCAAGTCTACCAAATATAAATTTCAAATTCAAATTGCTCTCCAACGGCTCTTTGATTTCAAGGTCTATATATATGGGATTACACTTTAGAGTGAAAAACGGAGACTCGAACAATTAAGAAGCTCAAGCAATTCTCGATTTTCCGACAAGAACACGAACAAGAAGATTAATTTTTATTAAGTGTTCATCCCATAAGTTCTTAGCATAGAAATCTTTTCATCTAGTCATTGTTAGGGTCGCTTATATGCAAGAAAAGATTTCATAGTTGGAACCAAAACAATCTTACCAAACCCCAAGTTAGGTTAAGTTGTTTAGCAAGATTCGCATCTAGGGTTTCTAGTTCCGATCTCTCGGGATCGGGTTGAGTGTGAACTCCTTAAACATCTAGTCGATTGTCTTTGTGTTGGACTTACACATAAAAACAAAGTCCGAGTTAGTTAAGTAGGTGCCCCTTGTGATAGGGAAGAGTGGACGTGGGATCGGTTTGTCCGAACCACTATAAATCTTGTGTGCCTTTACCGCTTTGATTAACCGACACACAATCGCACACAACCCTTTAAAAAAGATACATATTCCAAGTTGAGATCGATTAGCACCAAGCTTCGATCGATCAAACGTGACACTTCATCCAAACCGATTAAAAGATTAAACTTGGAATCGATTTATCAAAACCGGTTTTTTCACACGTAAAACTTAAGCTTCCGCGACACATCGCTTAAACGATATTCTGAATCGACCGCCTTGAAAGCGACAAGAAGTTGGTTATCGACCAAACCGATTCACCGCACTCCCGATCGGGTTAATCGCCTCACACCGATTTGGTAAAAAAGTTTTCGAGAAGTCTATTCACCCTCCCCTCTAGACTTACGCCCTCACAAACCCGTTAAGGACCTACAAGTGGTATCGAGGCGGTTGGTTCTCTGTACCAATCGACTCTGTGTATCATCAATTCTTGAGGAAGAGTCTTTGTGGTCAATTGAACCGATCTTGAAAAACCATTTTAAAACTCATTCATTTTCCAAAATCACTCAAAGATGGATAACACCTCGTATGTATCATGATCCGCCGAAGTTCTCAATCGATGAGTATGCAGATTGGGCCATATATATGTCCAACCATCTAGGTTCGATAAGCGGCGAATGATGGAAGTCATCGAAAGAGGACCCATCATCATTTATTACGACAACCCCGCAGCTTGGAGGAGATCCAGATTTTGCACCGGGAGTCTTGTGCGAAAAAAGCCCACCTTTGATGGATCTGCGTAAGAAAGAAAAGCCGCATACTCTAGATACTATCGCGAGGCATATTATCATGAAAACCATGGATAAGGTCACCAAGAAAAGATTAAGTATCTCAAATCATGCGAAAACAATGTGGGATACTCTAGCTGAGATATGCGAGGAAATGAACGGATAAAAGACAACCGCTACAAGTTTAACCGGTAAAGTTCAAAAATCAAGATGTCGCCCAAACGAAAAACCATCAACGAACTCGATGGAATGATTACAATGTCTATAAACAAGCCGAGAACTTGGTAGAGATGTCCGATAAAGATATCAACTACAAAATCCTAAGGTCTCTACCAAGAAATGGGACATAAAAGGTCACGCGGAATCAAGGATTGCCAAGACATTTCAAAAATGAAGCCAAGTAACTTGTTCTTGAGCCTTAAAGCTCACGAGTTCGATTTGATTGAAAGAGGACAAAGTTCGATGAAGATGAGGTGCCCGCCGGGGCCTCAACTTCAAAATCAGTTGCTTTTAAGAAACCAAGAAGTTAGAACGAAGGCCAACAAACCCGCTGGGGATATATAAGTCGCAGTATCAGACGCTTCGCTACTGTGAAGCTTGAGAAGTCAAACGTCCAACTTGGTAAAGATCGAAGATTTTATAAGGACTATCAACATAGCTAAGGAAGAGATAGGAGATCAGCCAACGGATCTCCGAAAAGAACTGTGATCCGATGATCGGAGGGATCACATAGATGAAAGGAAAAGAGATAGTGAGACCGAGGGGGAAGAGATAACCAATCGTAAAAGAAAAGCTCCACTACTATCGAAAGGAAGTCACCCGACAGGTCATATGACATGAGTGATTCACCCGAAGAAAGGTTCGTTGGATCAAGGAGCGGCTTCAACCGTGAGAAGCCGTCACTATAGCGCAGACGCCTGCACCGACGCCAAGAGAAAGGGAAGAAAAGAGGAACATAAGAGAGCAAACGATATAGGGACGTAAGAGCCATGGTTGCGATACGCCGAATTGACGATTCTATCTGCCTCTCGAGGACTCGGGATACTCCTCAGAGAAGACTTCCTTTTCGCAAGAAGCAAGTTGACTTCTATGAAAATGAAGATCCGATATTCTCTTCAGACGATGATGAGATCCCGCCTGATGGCCAGGGAGGACCAATCTGGTAACCTCCAAATTCGCTTTAGCTCGCTTTTACACCTCTATCATTAGCACACCCGCCGGGAGATTGACCAAAGCCTACTCGAGCAATTGCTTGAGGATCTCTCCAATGCAGATGAACACTATGCTATAGTGGAAGTCTAAAATGACAAGTTGAGAATTAGAAATAATCAGCTTGCATAGAGAATGATCTCAAGAAAAGTCTCGAACTTCAATATCTTTAAACCGCCAGAAGGCAACCGAGGAATGTAACATTCGAAAGTTAAGTCTTCTCGATCGAGAGAAGAGATCAAAGATCACCGGCAATTAATAAACAAAGAAGTCGATGACTTCAAAAATTCTTCAAGCAAAATTCATGAGCCGCTCCAAAAGCATGAAAGTCCCAAATCATCCGAGGATAATCTCGTAAGAAAATAGAGGTTTTCACAAAATCATCTAAAATCGTTCAAGACATGAACACCTATTTTCTAACAACGACATTAAGAAGAAGGACTCAAGCATGAGAATCCTTCCACATCCTCAAAAGCCCCAACATTCATCTCAAAAAGGTGTAATCATACGAAGTTTCCTCACAAAGATACACCAAAAGCCAAACATGTATCTAATAAGGGAAAAAGACCATTGAGCGGAGATAAGGCAGTGCCTAACCGTATGGGGAACAAAATGGACCCCAATCGGTAAAGCATCACCGAGAATCAACAAGAACCCATTCTCTTCAAGAGACCTCAACCCGATCAACAGATCGTATCGAAAAAGATAACCTCGTAAAGGGAAGTCCAATCGAGACCTAATCAAGGTCACCAAGCAAAATAAGCATGCTTCGTAAACCGCAAAACCACCTATGCCAAAAAGATATGAATCTTTTGATGGTAGCAAATGCATCTACCCCTATAAATCGAAATCTAGGGTCGCCAGACCGAACCACAATCGGATAAAAAGAAGACAAAACGAAAAGATAGATCCCAAGTCTTCTAAGTCATCCAAGGTTCACACTAATAATCATACAAAAATGTAAAGATATAAAGAGACGTATGATTATGTTGATTGTGTATGGGAGACAAATCAGGCCTTCGATCTAACCGATCACAATAGAAGTGCTCATTTGTATGGATTCCCAAAAACTAAACCTAACCCCTCGTGACCCAATCCAAAAAGGGGTACCTAAAGCCCGATCCGGATTGCGAGGATCGCGTGGGTCCGCCAACAAAGGAGGTGTGCAAGCAACTATCCGGGTACATCGATAGTGGATGCTCAAGGCACATGACAGAAGCAAGCACCTCCTCACTTTCTACATAGAATGTAGGTCGGCGTGTACTCTTTGGTGATGATAACTTTGGTTATACCAAAGGGTTCGAACCTTAGAGAATGATGATGTACAAGTAACTGGAGTCTCGTATGTCGAAGGTCTAAAGCACAACCTATTATCGGTTTCACAATTCTGCGACAACGGATTTAGTGTTGAGTTCTCGACTGACCAATGCACTATCAAGAATCGAGCCCTTCAACAGATTTTTGCTAACGGGTTCAAGGAAAGGGACGATCTACACTAATTGGAAATTGGAACAGTTGCCCAAGAAATGCATGCCTGATTGTCAAGAGTTCTAAAAGTAGCAGCTGGCTCTGGCACAAAAGGATGAGCCATCTGAACTTTAAAACTCTTAACAAGATAGCAAGAATGTCTCTAGTGGAAGGACTTCCGAATGAAGTATTTTCAAAGGATCGTATATGTATCTGCGTCTCGTAAGGAAAAAGTCAAAGCTTCATTCAAAGGAATTCCGGGACCAGATCCAAAGAGTAGCATCGCAACTGCCATATGGATCTATTCGACCAATTACAAATACCTCAATGGACACAAATACACTCTGGTAATCGTGGATGACTACTCCAAGTTTACCTGGGTTATATTCTTACATAAGAAGAATGAGACGACAACGAAAATACCCGAGCTGCTAAAAAAGATTACAAAATGAGAAGGGTGTCGGGCCAGTAAAAATCGACGGATAAAAGGTACATAATTTCGAACTCTTTTATTACCGATTTTTTGCTCTAAGTTTGGTATACAACATGAAACATCACCGCAAGGACGCTTACAACAAAATGGAGTAGGCGAACGGAGGAACAGAACTCTCAAAGAAGCCGCCGCATACGATGTTAATTTAACATGCAATACCAAGCCGCTTTACAGCGTAAGCAATCAACACCGCATGCCATACTCGTAATGTATGTCTTCCACTTGGGCTCACTACAAAACGCCTTATGAACCGTGGAAGGACGTAAAACCTCGTGGTTCTTACTTCCATGTTTTTGGGTGTAAGTGTTTCATACACAACAATGGGAAGAGTCGTGTTGAAAACCTTTGAAGCCAAGTCGATGAGGGTATATTCTTAGGATATTCCTCATCTAGCAAGGCTTTCAGGTCTACAAATGCATTTAACCCTACTTGTGGAAGAAACACCCCATGTAGTCTTTGATGAAGCATCTTCGATCAAGAGAAATCGCCTCGTAACAAGATGTACCGATCAACAAGTACCTAATGCTTTCGTAAAATGGATCAATAATGATCAAGGAGAAAAGAATCGTAAACCGTAATTCAGATACATTCCGGATCTAGTCGATTCACCGATCATTCGCATCCTAAGGTACGAAAAAACTGCCGATGAAGAAGCCGATAAACCGAGAAAGATCAACCGAACCATCCGGTTCGTGGGGAACACTGGTTCCCACTTAACGTACATCGCCACATGATGAGTCCAACATCACCGAGACTTGTTCTTATCAAGTGGATCATAACTCGCACCACTCCCAATCGCTAATAATGAAATTTTATCGTAAACGACGATGTTCTTCAAACCAACACAAATCGTAATGTATGACCCGGATAACCGGTCATCCAACCGACCGATATGTCGGAGACCCATCTCGATAAAGTTAAAACTAGACATCGACAGGTGAAAGTGCCATGTATTGTCAAGTATCCGCCTATGAAGGAACCAACAACTATAGAGGAAGTTCTACAAGACGCAAAGTCGATTCTAGCAATGCAGAAGAAATGAACAATTCGTAAATCAAGTTTGGGAACTGGTATGCACTAATTCATCAATACGAATTGGCACGAAGTGGGTATTCAAGAACAAGAGAGATGAGAAAAACGTTATCACCGTAAATAAGGCAAGACTTGTTGCTAAGGGTATTCACAATCGGAAGGAATTGATTATGATGAGACCTTTTGCACCAGCTTGCTTTCCTTAGAAGCCATTCGGTTGTTTTCGCATACGCCGCCTACGAGGGTTCATCGTGGTATCGATGGACGTAAAGTGCTTTCTTAAACGGGGTACTAGCAGAGGAAGTTTATGTCAACAACCTCCGTGCTTTGAAAAGAGCAACCAGTGTACCGTTTTAAGAAAAGCTCTCTATGGTTCTAAACAGTGCTCCCTCGAAAGCTTGGTATGATACACTCTCTCGGCTTCTTGATCGAAAGTGGGTTCACTAAAGGAACAATGGATAGAACCTTATTCGTAATAGAAGATGGAGAAGATATTCGATGGTTCGGATCTCGTGGGCGACATCATCTTCTGGATCTCCCAACAAAAGTCTATGTGAAAGATTCACAAAAGTCGATGCAAGGAAGTTCGAGATGTCCATGATGGGTCAAATGAATTACTTTTACGGGTCTTCAAGTAAAGCAAAGTACGTAAAAGATATTCATCTCGCCAAGCAAAAGTACACTAGGAATTTATTGGCTAAGTTTGGAGTTCAAAATTGTAAGAAGCCAAAATTCTATGATGACCGGATTCAAGATGGATCCGTATGAGGATGGTCGAAAACAAATCGGAAGGAATATAGGGCTCTCATTGATCTCTACTATACCCGACCGCCAGTTGAACCGGATATAACCTTCGCAGAGGTGTATGTGCCAGATTTCAGGCAAATCCAATGATAAGTCACCTAGAAGCAGCTAAGCGGATTCTTAAGTATCTGAAGGGGACAATAAATCTTGGTTTATTTTACCCATTAGATGATAATCTAGAGCTTAGTGGGTATTCTGATTCTGATTATGGAGGTTGCAAGATTGACAGAAAATCCACCTCAGGAACTTGTCAATTCTTAGGAAGTAAACTGATCTCGTGGTTTTCAAAGAAGCGTACATCGATTCATGACATCTACTACCAAGCGCGAATATATGGCTGCGAAGTCATTGTTCCCAAATCGCCTGCTTAGTCGGCAATGAGGGATTATAACATTGAAGCTAAAAATGTACCTATTTTCTGTGACAGTAATAGTGCTATTGCAATAACTCAGAATCCTGTTCTACATACAAGATGCAAGCATGTAGATGTCAGACACCATTTTATAAGAGATCATGTTGAAAAGAAGAATATCAGAATGGAAAATATTCATACTGATATACAGAAAGCTGATATTCTAACCAAGCCACTAGCTGAGATCAGATTCAGAGAATTATGCAATGAGCTAGGGCTTTTGGATCTTGGAGAAAATGCACCTAAAATTTTTGATGGATTGTTCTCCAGAACCAGCTGGTTAAGAGATTAACCAGGCTGAAAGGAATCAGTTGAGTTTGGTATCTCAACTGATCAGAAGATCAGTCAAGGAACTGATATGAGAAGATTCCGATCAGATTTAAAGTTTATCAGATTAAATGAATCGATCGTTTAAAGGATTATCCCATTAAATCTGCTTGATTATACTTTGTAAGTCAATTAAAATTGAATTTCAACAAGATTCAAAGGAACTGATCAGTTTTACAAGTTATCAGATTTAGGGTTTATCAGATTAAATCAGTTGGGTTATTTTACATCCTTGTAAGTCGATTAAGTTGATATTCAACAAGCAAGATTCACAAGTGATTAAAGCTTAAAATCGCATAAGGATACAGGAATTTTACACAACAATGGAATAATATAACTTTTCATTGATAAAGACCCGAAGGTCCGATTACATTACAAGATACAAGTACAAAGGACCCGGAGGTCGGTACATAAGTAATAACAAAAAACCCTAAACCCTTAACCCTAAACCCTCATCCTAACCCAAGTAGTGCAAGGAGAGAGAGATTTTAAATCGATGCTCTCATTTTTTCCCACTTAACAAGGGTGAGAGAGGCTTTAAAGAAATCCTAAAGCCGCTAAAAGCTAAAAAAAAAGGAGCGACAAATGCCTTGATAGGATTTTTTTAAGCCGGGAGCCCTAAGAAAGAGTCGGGAGCTCTCCAACAGCAAATGGTGAGTTAATATAATGAAGATCGGTTGTTGGTCGATCAAGATCGCATATCAAACTCACGCTCATTTTCGAACTAAGTCTGTTGATGGTAGTTACATCATAACGATAGACACACAAGGTGCATACGGTTAGGAGAAGTGTCTTCTCGGGGTTAACAAAGACAGTCACGCCGCCATGGTGGTAGAGAAGCTTTGCAACAATCGTATGTGAAATCTTTGATGATAACGAAAAACAAAGATAAGGGGGCTACTGTGGTTGATTTGAGAAGTGAAATCATTGAAAAAGGGGTAAAGGTGTTTGCCTAAGTTTCACCTAAATAGGGGTTCACCGTGTTTCATGATTCTACAAAGAAGATAAGAATGGTGAATGGGTTATGTTGTGTAAAAACAATTGGTCCAATTTATAGAGGCCAAGCAAGGGTGCAAATGCAAATTCGAAGTTCTCAAAACCTTTTAGAAAAATCGCACCAAAAGGACAAAATGTAGGAATCACGCGATCGATAATTGATAAATTTACGGTGGATTGACATATCGAAAGATTGCACGATAATTACGCATGTCAAATCGCGCCAACTTAGGGAATAGAAGCTACTATCCTAGACTAAGTTTTGGCGGTAACACTTATCCCAAGAATTGGCTTGATCTGAGAAGAATCAGATTAGGTCAACTAAAATCTGATTACATACGGTCGATCGAGATAAGAAGATCACCGAGCTTGAAACTCCAACAAATCGATACATCGACTATGAGAAAATGGTAAATATCAGGTTGAAGGGGGAACTTCAACCGATCAAGGAGGATCAAGAGAAAAATCGACGATTCACAAGATCGCTTGAGCTTGAAAGTTCAACAAATCGATCTGAAACGAAGAAGATCGGTTAAAAAGGATCGGTTAAAATTTTAAGGCTTAGGCAGAATATTAAGATCAACAAGTGAAATCAACATGGACAAGTGGTATTGACTGATTACAATATCAGTCAACCAGATACGCTTTTCTTTTCTCTTGTTCTTTGCTTATTTATCGGATCTTATCTGATATTATTTGCCTTACTGTACCCATTATCCTTGTGACGTATTCTCTGCAAATCATTTAATGCGGACGTGGGGAACATGTATTAACTGCTACTAAATGTGCTTTTAAATCCAAAAAGTTTTCGTACGTGCTTTTTCCTGACCCTACGATCAAAACCGCTTAATCTGGAGCGTTCAATCTTTTCAACGGTTGATCTTCAAAATCGTGTCTTCTTCTTCCCTCCTCGTCTTTATAAAGTTCATCAAAAACATACCAGAGTTTTCCATTTCACAAACTTGCGATTTATTCTCTGAAAACTCCAGATTACTTCTCTCAGATTCAAAATATTTTTCCTAAGTTTCAAAATCAACTTTCCGAAAAACAGAATCTGGTAATTTATGTTTATTTGATGTATCTTGTGTGATATTCTTTGTATTAATGCACAACATTTTTTTTAACCGAATCTATCTTATCTGTAGATGATCACTCACGGTATGGGAAAAATAATGTGTAACTATACGGAACTGGCAACAAAGATTGTGGATGATAAGTTAAATGCAGTTCAATATCACTCGGGATCCTAATCCATGGAGGTCGAGCAAATTCTCGCGAAATGCGTGCCTTGAGAAATTTTATACGCCAATCGCAATCCAAAGATGCAGTATGAAGCTCTAGAATTCCTAAGGAATTTAAGAGTGGATACAGATGCTCCAGGAGAAGAACTTCTTTCGACAATCACCGGAGAAGAAATCAGACTGACGAATGAAGATATAACTCGTCCTGCTTCAAATACCAAAAGGACGGATCTCACCGCCAAGACAGGAGAACGAAGATGAGCTGATCAGAAAAGAGCTCTTCAGAGAGGCTGACAAACATCATACTTTAGGTTTTGTCAGGCCAATGCTCAAGAGGAAATACCGATTGTTGTTTGACATATTGTCAAAAACAATTATGGGTATCAGATTCAAATTTCGTATGCTATTACATCCGGCAAACTGCATAAAGATGGTCGCAATAATTGATGGAGCCAAGAACATCAACTGGCATGGGTTTCTGAAGGCCATTATGCTCCAAGAACATGATAAATTTGGAGTTGATGAGTGGAGGCAGTATTTCTGAAGAAAAAAGATCGCTAATCTTAACAAGGTTGCGCTTATCTTACAGATAAAATGCCAAAGGCCAAATGGGAACAGAATGGACTCAAGTCCTATAAGGCTTTTCTCACAGCCCACTTTCCATTTTTGGGCCACTGCATGATGATATCGCCAACCCCCCCAAAGTCAAAGAAGGGAAAAGGCAAGAAGAAAGCAACTTCTTCTACACCAGATGCGGGCGAATCAACTCGAGCTGGTGAAAGCCCCCCAGAAGGCCCACCAGATGCCCCCAAGAAGAAGAAAAGAAAACTAATGAAGGCCCAGACAAGAGGCCAAGAAGGCGGGCAAGCCTCCATGACTCGATGTTGAAGATGAGTCGATGAAGAAAGAGCGCCAGATCACCACAAATAACAACAAAATCGTGAAAAATCGACGGCAAAGCTTCGGTCGAAAGATCGCCAGGTCATTCTGAGGAAGACGCACAAGTCGATCGATCTCCTTCTCCTCAAGCTTGAGCTGATTCACCACTCAGACTAATGGTCAGCCGAAAGCATAACTCTCCTATTCTTCCACCGCCAAATAACCCGAAACTACATCAGTTCATGAACCGAAAGCACATGCTGTGGAACCGTAATCACCGCTTCCACAATGTAGAACTCTCGCAGTTGAATGATCACCAACTTCCGCCTACTCGAGCAAACTGTAACCTTCCACATCTCATCAAATCGGACCGACCGACAATTCCTGAGTCCAGATCAACAAAGATCATAACCGGGAAATTGATCAGAATGCGAATCGAAAAGAGAGATTGATGAGTTGTACCCAGAACTGTCGCCCAACCTGCCATAAGAGAGGAAGTTTTGGAGATCCTCACCTGGAGATCTTCATTAAAAAGTTTCTCGGACTTCACAATAATTATTGAAATGATGGGCTGTGCAGGATGAGTTTGCGCAGACTTCGATTTCGATGAGGAAATCTGCAAAAGTGGGATCACCAAATTGAAATGATAATCGCTAAATTTGTTAAAGCTCTAATCCACGAAGCTAGGGTTGCGGTAACAGTCGAACCGAGATCTAGCGACAAAGCTCTCAAGCGTATGCCATCATGAAGGATGCAGAGCCGCTGATGATAGTGGAACTGTGTCGCAGCTTCATGACCAACCACTGGAGGCACAAACAACTGAACCATCAAGTGACACCCAACATTCCAACATCTCACGTCACTATTGATCAACTTCAGGAGATCAAATCTTGTCTCAAAGATCTCCTGAAAGAAGAAGTTGAGGGACTGATAACTGATCAAAGGCAGATTGCCATTAAAGAAATATCAGATCAAAGGGAATTGGCTATTTCCCAGATTGGGGCAATCAAAGATCGCCTTCTCTAAATCAGGTCCCATTGCGTCAACCGAATCGAGAAAAGACCGCTTGATACCAAACTGACTCAGGTGGACAAACAACAAGTTTCTTTTTTGATGCTCACTGACAAGCTAGAATTGACGAAAGAGAACCTGACAAACCGGTTAAAACCCCCCCCACCGCCATGGAAATCTTTCAAGACTGAGCTGATATCAAAGATTCAAAATCTAATCGTCTCAAAACAAGGCATCTCAGGCAGATCTCAACAAGGCGATCGCATCAACTTTGGTTCTCGACCTCCCACCTCACTACTCTTTTTTTGATCAAACCAAAAAGGGGGGAAGGACAGAGAGAAACCAACCGACACAACAGTGCGGACATCACAAACTCGAGACCTCATCAAAAGATGTCCAAAGAATGAGAAATGAAGAAGCCCAAAATGTCAAGAAGAAAGAAGGGCAGAAAAAATGTCAGAGGACTACTCAAAGAGTGAAGAATCAGAAGACTACTCAGGATCAGATGTTATTATTTTCAAACTTTTCTGATGTAACATGTAATCAACATTCATTAATGAGAAAAGTTTATTTTTCTGATCCTAAGACAAAGTCTCATTGTCTTCTGATTATATGCTCTTAATCGCTCTATTTTTTATCAACTGTTTTGGTTTCTCAAAGTGTTTTGGTTTCATCAAAAAGGGGGAAATTGTTGGGAAATTTATAGTTTTGATGAAAGTTCCAAAAACACATGTAATAGGACCAAATGTACACATTAGGTTGATCGATGTTTATATTACCGCTATAGGGAGACCGATTGATAATGATTGTATAGAACAACCGATGAAATAAATAGGTCACATATTGAGGGGAAACTCAATATGTATAGGTCGATCCAAGACTCAAAGGATACCGATATCCGACGGGCCGAATGCAAGACAAGAAAAGAAGATCGATCACTCGATGCGTCTCGATATCTCACCAAGTCATGTAGATCAAACTCAATACTCAAGATCGGACGAGAAGACCTACATCGGTCGAGTCCGCTAGTTGAAGCTAAGTCAACCGCACCAAGACTCTATCGTAGATCGATTCGGGCGTCGATTCGACAAAGTCACCACCAGTGAAATCTGATGTTTCACCTAATCATACGTCTATGATCTAAACAAGAAGAATGTCAAGCTTAGTTGGAAGAACAACTCTGAAAAGTGAGTCTGCTATCCAATAAGAACAAGACACGTATGATCGAGCCCCGAATTATGGATTTCGATGCTACCTCTCTCAGAATTGGCTAAAAAGTACAAATTCACGCTTTTTTGGCCATGCCGCCTCTGGCTCGTCACATCAAGCACGCAAGTCTACCAAATATAGCCTGAAATTCAAATTGCTCTCCAACGGCTTTTTGATTTCAAGGTCTATATATATGGGATTACACTTTAGAGTGAAAAAAAAAACGGAGACTCTGAACAATTAAGAAGCTCAAGCAATTCTCAGATTTCCGCACAAGAACACGAACAAGAAGATTAATTTTATTAAGTGTTCATCCCATAAGTTCTTAGCATAGAAATCTTTTCATCTAGTTTGTTAGAAATTTGCTTATATGCAAGAAAAGATTTCATAGTTGAACCAAAAACAATCTTACCAAACCCCAAGTTAGGTTAAGTTGTTTAGCAAGATTTAAGACTAGGGTTTCTAGTTCGATCTCCGGGATCGGTTGAGTGTGAACTCCTTAAACATCTAGTCGATTGTCTTGTGTTGGACTTACACATAAAACAAAGTCCAGCTTGGTTAAGTAGGTGCCCCTTTTGTGATAGGGAAGAGTGGGCGTAGGACCGGTTTGTCCGAACCACTATAAATCTTGTGTGCCTTTACCGCTTTGATTAACCGGACACACAATCGCACACAACCCTTTAAAAGCGATACATATTCCAAGTTGAGATCGGTTAGCACCAAGCTTCCGACGATCAAACGTGACACTTCACCAAACTGATTAAAAGATTAAACTTGGAATCGATTTATCAAAACCGGTTTTTCACACGGGTAAAACTTAAGCTTCCCGACACATCGCTTAAACTGATATATCGAATCGACCGGCTTTCAGCGACAAGAAGTTGGTTATCATCCAAACCGATTCACTCGACTGGACGTTAATCGCCCTCACACCGATTTGCACAAAAGTTTTTGTCTATTCACCCTCCCTCTCTAGACTTACGCCTCACAAACCCGTTCGACCTACATCTTCTCCAATTCGAGCTTTTCGGTGAGCATCGAAAAGAAACTTGTTGTTGATCCACCAATCATAAACTTGTCATCAATCGGATTTTATAAGTTCGGCAGACACGGTGGTCACATTTGGGAGAACCGATCTTTGATAGTCGCAATCCGGGAAATAGCCAATTCCCTTTGATTGTTATTTCTTTGAGGCCAATCGCCTCGCTATCACTCCCTCAACTTCTTCTTTCGGAGATCTTTGAGACAAGATCGATTTCTGAAATTGATCGTGATGATATGAGATGTTGGAATGTTTTTGCGTCACTTGATCGGGGCCAGCTTGTTTGTGCCTCCAGTGGTTGGTCATGAACTCGCATCACCGGTTCCACTATCATCCAAGGCCTCCTCAGATCCTTCATTGTAGCATCCGCTTCAGAGCTTCTTGCGCCTCCGCTCGCCTTGTTCACCAACCTTAGCTTCCCGTGGATCGAGCTTTGATAGATTCAAGAGTTATCACTTTCGGTGATCCTACTTTTAGCAATTTCCTCATATCGAAATCAAAATCTGCAAACTCATCAACACCGCCCATTTGCTCAATAATCATTATAAAATAAGAAGCTTTTTAATCCGAGATCTCTCCGGTGAGGATCTCCATAACTTGTTCTCTAATAGCGGGATGGGCAACCAGCCTTACGGATACATCTCATCAATTTCTCGCTCGATTTGCATTACGACTATTTTCCCCCCGTGATGGTCTTTGATGATCTAGACTCAAGAATTATCTGTCCGATTCCTGTTGATGAGATGTGGAGGGGTTCCGGTGGTGCTTGAGTAGGTGGAAGTTGTCCGATAGGCTCGACTGCGCAGAGGTTCTCCCAACGGAGGCAGTGCGCTGGTTCCACAAATGTAAGGTTTAAGGTTCGCGGAACTGTTGTAGTTTCGAGGTTCAGGGCGGTGGAAAAGTAGGAGAGACATGCTTTCGGCAGCCATTAGTCCGAGTGGTGAATCACCGAGCCGGAGGAGAAGGAGATCGTTAGTCTCGTGCTTCTTCCTCGAACGAATGGGGCGAAGCTCTCAACTTGAGAAGCTGCTGTCGATTTTCACCGATTTTTGTGGTCTGTGGTATCGATCGGGCGCTTTTTCTTCATCGACTCATCTTCTAGCATCGAGTCATGGAGGCTTGTCGCCTTCTTCGGCCTCTTTTCCCGGACCTTCACCATTTTTTTTCTTCTTCCGGGGGCTTCGGTGTAAACGAAGTTGCTTCCTTGCTTTTTCCTTCTTCGTCTTTGGGGAGTTGGCGCGTATCATCGTCTCGGTGGCCCAAATATGGCTAAAGTGGTGGAGAGGAATGCCTTGTAGGGCTTGATCCATTCTGCTCCCATCCGGCATTTGGCATTTTGTCTTGTAGGATAACCGCAACCTTGTTGAGATTGTCTGATCCTCTTCTTCGATAGACACGCCTCCACTCATCAACTCCAAATTTATCATGTTCTTGGAGTAGAATGGCCTTTAGGAACCCATGCCAATTGATGTTCTTGGCTTCATCAATTATTGCGACCATCTTTATGCTTTGATTGATGTAAGAGCATCTCAATTTGAATGAAATACCCATAATTGTTTTTGACAAAATATCAAACAACAATCGGTATTTCCTCTTGAGCATTGGCGACAAAGCCTCGACGTATGATGTTTGTCGGCCTCTACGATGAGCTTCGTTTAAATCGCCTCATCTTGATTCTCCTCAGAGTGAAAGCGAGATTCATCCTTTTGGTAGGCTGAATGTAGACGAGTTATATCCTCATTCGCTCGGTCGATCTCTTCTCCGTTATTTGCCGAAAGTAGTTCTTCTCCCCGAGCATCTCAGATCCACCCTTAAATTCCTTCTGGTTAATTCGAGGGCTTCATATTTGCATCACCGGGATTGCGTTGAGCAAAGACAATATTTCTCAAGTCCCCGCTTTCTTGAAATTTCCTCTACTTCCATTGATTCCGGATCCTTTGTAACCCCAAATTGTACGAACTTGTCCTCGACAATCCTTAATGTCGATTCAGATAGTTGCACATTATTTTACCCATACCGTGAGTGATCATCTACGTATAAGATATATTCGGTTAAAATTGTGCATAAATACTAAGAATATCACATATCACGGAAACCAAGAAACAATAAAACATAATACAGATATATCGGCGATTGACAAAATCTTTAAGATCAATGGTTTTAAAAGAATGATTCATCAAATAATCGAAATTACCGTATTCTATTTTTTTTCGGATTTGAGACTTAAGAAAAACACTTTGAATCGCAGAGAAGTAATCTGGAGAGTTTTCGAAAATAAAACGCAAGTTTGTGATTTGGAAAACTCTGGTAGGGTTTTTGATGAACCTTATAAAGATGAGGAGGAAAAAGACAAGATTTGGAAGATCAACCGCTTGAAAAGATTAGACGATCCAGATTAAGCGGTTTTGATCGAATGATTGGAAAAGGTACGTACGAAAACCTTTTGGATTTAAAATCTCATTTTGTAGCAATTAATACATGTACCCCACGTCCGCATTAAATGATTTGCAGGGGATACGTCACACAGGTAATGCGTACAGTAAGGCAAATAAAAATATATAAGATCCGATAAATAAGCAAATAACAAGGGAAAAGAAAGGCGATTCCGGTTGATCGATATAGTAATCAATCAATACCACTTTGAAGTTGATTCCACTTGTTGATCTTAGTTTTCTGCCTAAACCTTATAATTTCCCAACTGTTCTTTTCAACTGATCTATTTCATTTTGTGTCCGATTTTCCTTCTGATCCTCCTCGATCGCTTGAAGTTCCCTTCAACTGATATTTTCGCTTTTCTCATAGACCGATATATCCATTTGTTGAGGTTTCAAGTTCAAGTGATCTTCCTTATCCGATCGGGCCAGATGTAATCGATTTTGGTTGACCTAACTGATTCTTCTCGAATCAAGCCAATTCTTGGGATAAGTGTTACCGCTTAAAACTTAGTCTAGAATAGTAGTCTCTATTCCCTAAGTTGGCGCGATTTGACATCGCGTAATTATCGCCTCAGATATCTTGATATGTCAATCCGGCCAAATTTATCCAATTATCGGTCATGCGTGATTTCTACATCATTTGTCCTTGTGATGCAAATTTCTCTAAAAGGCTTTTTGAAATCAAAATTGCATTTGCACCCTTGCTTGGCCTCTATAAATTGGACCAATGTTTTACACAACATAACCCATTCACCATACTTATCTTTGTAAAATCATGCATTCTCGTGAACCCTTATTTCCTAATTGAAACTTCCTAAAAACACCTTTACCCCCTTTTCAATGATTTCACTTTTCTCAAATCAACCCCCGTGTGTCCCTTTATCATTGTTTTCGCTGCCATCAAAGATTTCACATACAATTGTTGCTAAGCTTCTCTACCACCACGGGCGGGCGGGGGTTCATTGTCATAATCGAAAGACACTTCTCCTAACCGTATGCACCTTTGTGTCTATCGTTATGACGTAACCAAAGATCAACAGACTCGGGCGATATAAAACATGAGTTTGATATACGGTCTTGATCGACAAAAGCCGATCTTCAGATATCAACTCAATTTTTTCATGCAACACATGTGCCCATAAGGTCTTTGAACCAATTTCTTGGCACATGTGCTCCATTTAACAAAATTGGAGAGTCCATTGACTTTTAGGTCTAAAGGCTCTGGCTTAGAAATCCTATCAACGCCGCTCTCGCCCACAATCGGGTTTTAGCTTCAGCTAAAGGCTTTAGGATTTCTTTTGAAAGCCTCTCTCACCCTTGTTAAGTGGGGGAAAAATGAGAGCATCGATTTAAAAAATCTCTCTCTCCCTTCTTCTTGGGTTAGGATGAGGGTTTAGGGTTATAGGTTTAGGGTTTTCGGTTATGACTTATGTACCGACCTCCCAGTCCTTTGTACTTGTAACTTGTAATGTAATCGACCTTCGGTCCTTATCAATGAAAAGTTCTATTATTCCATTGTTGTGTAAATTCTCTTCGCTTTCTTATGCGATTGTAGGCTTTAATCTCGTGAATCTTGCTTGTTGAATATCGCCTAAATCGACTTACAAAGATGTAAAATAACCCAAACCGATTTAATCGATATTCCTTTTAAATTGAGCGTTTCCTTTAACTGATAAACCTTAAATCGATCGCCCTTTAATCCGATAACTCAGAATCGATCGATTTCTCACATCGCCTTTGATCGATCTTTCCGATCGGGCTTGAGATACCAAACTCAACTGGATTCCTTTCAACCCGGTTAGTCTTTAACCACCGGTTCTAGAGAACAATCCATCAAGCATTTTAGGTGCTTTTTCTCCAAGATCCGTAAGCCCTAGCTCATTACACAATTCTCTCGAATCACGATCTTAGCTAGTGGCTTGGTTAGAATATCAGCTTTCTGTAAATCAGTGTGAATCTTTTCCATTCTGATATTCTTCTTTTCAACATGATCTCTTATAAAATGGTGTCTGACATCCACATGCTTGCATCTTGTATGTAGAACAGATTCTCGAGTGATTGCAATAAGACTATTACCGCCAGTAATATAGGTACATTCTTAGCTACGATGTTATAATCCCTCAGCTGCTGACTAAGCCAGAGCAGTTGGGAGCAACAGCTTCCTGCATCCATATATTCTGCTTCAGTAGTAGATGTCACAACTGATGTTTGCTTCTTTGAAAACCACGAGATCAGTTTACTTCCTAAAAAGACATGTTCTCCGAGGTTGACTTCCGTCAATCTTGCAACCTCCATAATCGTAATCGTAATACCCACTAAGCTCTAGATTATCATCCGATGGGTAAAATAAACCAAGGTTTATTGTCCCTTCAGATACTTAAGAATCCGCTTAGTGCTTTGTGGTGGCTTTGCATTGATTTGCCTCGAATCGCACATACACCTACCGCAAAGGTGATATCCGTCCGCTAAATGTCCGTATAGTAGAGATCCAATGAGAGCCCTATATTCTTTTCGATTTGTTTTTCTCGACCATCCTCATCCGGATCAATCTTGAATCCAAATCATCGCATAGGAATTTTGGCTTCCTTGCAATTTTGAACTCCAAACTTAGCCAATAAATTCCTAGTGTATTTTTGGCTTCATGATGAATATCCTTCCGCACTTTGCTTCACCTCGAGACCCGTAGTAATTCATCCGTCTCCATCATGGACATCTCGAACTTCCTTGCATCAACTTGTCAATCTTCCACATAGACTCTTGTTAGGAGATCCAAGATGATGTCGCCCACGAGATCCGAACCATCGAATATCTTCCATCTTCTATTCTCAATAAGGTTCTGCTCCATCGCCCTTTAGTGAACCCACCGTGGATCAAGAAACGAGAGAGTGTATCATACCAAGCTCGAGGAGCTTGTTTCGTGCCATAAAGAGCTTTTCTTAAATCGGTACACTTGGTTGTTCTTTTCAAGCCCGGAGGTTGTTCGGCATAAACTTCCTCTCGCTAGTACCCCGCTTAAAAATGCACTCTTTACGCCCATCCGATACACAAGAACCCTCTCAGGGAGATATGCCGAAACAAATTAATGGCTTTAGGCGAGCGACCGGGTGCAAAGGTCTCGCCATAATCAATTCCTTATGATTGTGAATACCCCTTAGCAACAAGTCTTGCCTTATTTCCTGTGATGACATTTTTCTCATCTCTTGTTCTTGAAAACCCACTTCGCGCCAATTACGCTCTTGATGATTTGGTCTCGCCTACCGCTTCCCAAACCGATTTCTGTCGAACCGCTCCAAATCTTCCTCGCATGACTAGAATCCAGCTTGGCCTTTGTAGAGCTTCCTCTATTGTTGTTGGTTCCTTCATAGACAAATAACAAAGAATACATGGCACTTTCACCAACTGATGTCTAGTTTTAACTTTATCGTATGGGTCTCCGGCGATCGATCGTTGGATGACCGTTATCCGTGTCCTTCGCTCGATTTATACGATTTGGAGAACATCATCCATTTCCGAAGGTTCATTACTAGCGACCGGGAGTGGTGCGTAATTATGATCCACTCTCGGTGATGTTGGACTCATCATGTCTCGATGTTCTGTTTCAGGGAACTTCGTGTGTTCCCCGAACCGATGGTTTAGTTGATACTTGCCTCACCAGATCGCCTTCTTCATCGGCAGTTTTTCGCACCTTAGGATCCGAATGATCCGTGAATCAGCCTAGATCTGAATGTATACTTGCTACGGTTTATTCTTTTTCCTTGATCATTAGTCGATCCATTTTCCGAGCATCGTGTACTAGTTGATCAGTACACATCTTGTTCTCGAGGCGATTTCTCTTGTTCGTAAGATGCTTCATCAAAGACTACATGGGTGTTTCTTCCACAAGTAGGGTTAAATGCATTGTAAACCCCGAAAAGCCTTGCTAGATGAAGAATATCCTAAGAATATACCCTCATCCGACTTGGGCTCAAAAGTCTTCAACCGACTCTTCCCATTGTTGTGTATGAAACACTTACACCCAAAAACATGGAAGTAAGAGACACGAGGTTTTCTCGTCCCTTCCACAGTTCATAGGGTGTTTTGTAGTGAGCCTTAGTCGAAAGACATCTCGTTCGAGTATGGCATGCAATGTTGATTATTTCGCCTTAAAACGGCTTGGTATTGCATATTCAAATGCTAACATCGCATTTGAGCGAACTTTTTTTGAGAGTTCTGCTTCTCCGCTTCACGCTCCATTTTGTTATGTATGGCCCCTTTGGGACCGATGTTTCATCTCAGATAATTAAACTTAGAGCAAAAATCAAGAATAAAAGAGTTCGGTTTCAGACTTTACCCGATCTCGATTTTTTACTACATCGACACCCTTCTCATTTTGTAATATTTTTTAGCATTTCGATCTTCGTTGTCGCCTCATTCTTCTTATGTAAGAATATAACCCGTAAACTTGAAATAGTCATCCACGATTACCGAGTATATTTCAAGGGTCCGTTGAGACCGATCAAACCGTCCAAATAGATCCATATGAAGCAATTGCGCAAGATTGCCGATCTTGGAATCCCCGAATTCCCTTGAATGAAGTTTTGACCTGTTTTCCCTTCTGACATGCAGTACATGTCTGATCCTTTGAAAATACTTCATTCGGAAGTCCTTCCACTAGAGACATCCTTGCTATCTTATTAAGAGTTTTAAAGTTCAGATGACTCATTCTTTTGTGCCGAGCCAACCGCTACTTTTGGAACTCTTGACAAACGCATGCATTTCTTGGGCAACTGTTCCAATCAGCTGTGTAGATTGTCCCTTTCCTTGAACTAGTTAGCAAAATCTGTTGAGTGGCTCGATTGTTGATAGTGCATTGGTCAGTCGAGAACTCAACACTAAATCCGTTGTCGCAGAATTGTGAAACCGATAATAGGTTGTGCTTAGGACCTTCGACATACGAGACTCGATTATTTGTACATCATCATTCTCTAAGGTTCAATCCTTTGGTATAACCAAAGTTATCATCATCGAAGAGTACACGCTGGCCTTTCGTTTCTATGTAAGAGCCGAGGAGATGTTTGCTTCGGTCATGTGCCTTGAGCATCCACTATCGATGTACCGTGATAGTTGCTTTTTTCTTGTTGGCCGGACCCACGCGATCCTCGCAGCCCAAATCAAAGGCTTTAGGTACCCTTTTTGATTGGGTCCCGAGGGGTTAGGATTAGTTTTGGGGATCCATACAAACAGAGCACTTCTATTGTGATCGGTTAGATCGAAGGCCCCGATTTGTCTCCCATATACCTATCAACATAATCATACGTCTCTTTATATGCTTTCGATTAGTATGATTATTAGTGTGAACCTTGGGTGACTTAGTAGACTTGGGATTTATCTTTTCTGCTTGTCTTCTTTTCATCCAAGTGGTTCTCGTGCGCTGACCCTAGATTTCGATTATAGGGTAGGTACGACCGCTACCATCAAAAGATTCATATCTTTTTTCGCATAGGTGGTTTTTGCAGTTTACCCGGCATGCTTATTAGGCACCGACCTTGATTGGGTCTCGATTGAACTTCCCTTTACAGTTGTCTTTTTCGATTCTCGATCTGTTGATCGTTGAGGTCTCTTCAAGAACCGGTTCTTCTCGTTGATTCCTCTACCGATGCTTTACCGGGTTAGGGTCCATTTCGCTCCCCTTCGGTTAGGCACCGCCTTTACCCGCCAAATGGTCTTTTTCCTTATTAGATACATGTTTGGCTTTTGGTGTATCTTTGTCGTAAACTCGTCCGATTACACCTTTTTGAGATGAATCAGCCGGGGCTTTTGAGGATGTGGAAGGGTTCTCATACCCAAGTCCCTTCTTGTTAATCGTTGTTCAAAAATAGGTGTTCATGTCTTGAATGGTTTTAGATGATTTTGTAAAAACCTCTATTTTCTTACGCAGATTATCTTCAGATGATTTTAGACTTTCATGCTTTTGGAATAGCTCATCGAATTTTGCTTGCAGGATTTTGAAGTCATCGACTTGCTATTTGTTAATTGCCGCTGATTTTGATCTGGGCTCTCCCGATCGGGTTTAACTTTTCAGAATTTTAAATTCCTCGGTTGCGCTTCGAAAGCGCTTTCAAATTGATTTAAGTTCGTGAGGCTTTTTCGAGATCATTCTCTTTAGCAAGTCGATTATTTCGGTCCTTAGCTTATCATTTTCACCCACTATAGCATAAGTGTTCATCGCGATTGAGAGATCCTCAAGCAATTGCTCGAGTAGAGCCGCAGTCAATCTCCCAAAGAAAAGTAATGATACCGGTGTAAGCCAACAAAGCAGGGTTTGGAGGTTACCTCATTGGACCTCCTTGCCATCAAAGTGCATCTCATCATCATCCAAGAGAATATCGGATCTTCATTTCCATAGAAGTCAACAAAGACTTTGCCGATCGACCGAAATCTTCTACAGAGGAGTATCCAGAGTCCTCGCCGGGGCGATATCTGAATCGTCGATTCTGACGATGTCGAATAAACCATAACTTTTACGTCCCTGTGCTGTTGCTCTCTTCGCTTCCTCTTTTCTTCCCTTTCTCTTGGCATCAGTGCAGGCGTCTGCTTATTTGTAGTGACACAGCTTCTCACAATTGAAGCACGCTCGCTTGATCCACGGAACCTTTTCTTCCAGTGAATCACCCGTCTGTATGATCTATCGGTGATTTTCCTTTCGATAAGAGTCTGAGCTTCTTCTGCGATTGGTTATCTCTTCTCTCATCATTTAGATTATCTCTTTTCCTTTCATCTCTGTGATCTCTCCAATCATCGATCCAGTTCTTTCTCGGAGATCTATTATGCGATCTCTATCTCTTCCTCGCTATGTTGATAATCTTTATAGAATTCTCGATACTTACCCGGTTAGTATTTGATTTCTCTAGTTTCACTCGTAAGCGAGCGATATCTACCGACTTATGATGTTTCCAATGGGCTCATTAGTCTTCAATCTGTCTATTGGTTGCCTTAAAAAGCAACCGACGGAAGTTGAGGGCTTCAAATGGGCACCTCATCTTCATCTAACTTGTCCTCTCTCAATTAAATCGAACTTCGTGAGCTTTAAGGCTCAAGAACAAGCTACTTGGCTTCATTTTTTGAAATGTCTTGGCAATCCTTGATTACCGTGACCTTCATGTCCCATTTCTTGGTGAGAGACCTTAAAATTTTGTAGTTGATATCTTTATCGACATCTCTCTACCAAGTTCTCGCTTGTTTATTGACATAGTAATCCTTCCATCGAGTTAGTTGATGGTTTCATTTGGCAAAGATCTTCAATTTTTCGAACTTTACCGGGCTAAACCCGGCAGACGCGTTGTCTTTTATCCGGTCATTTCCTCGATATTTCAGCTAGAGTATCCCACATTGCTTTTCGCAGATTTGAGATACTTAATCTTTTCCTTGGTGACCTTATCCATTGTTTTCATGATAATATGCCTTTTCGATAGTATTCTAGAGTATGCGCTTCTTTCCTCTCGCATCCATCAAGGCCGGGCTTTTTTCGCAAGACTTCCCGGGCAAAAGTTCGGATCTCCTCCAACCTGCAGGGTTGTCGTAATATATGATGATGGGTCCTCTTTCGATGACTTCCATCATTCTGCCACTAATCGAACCTAGATGGTTGGACATATATATGGCCCAATCTGCATACTCATCGATTGAGAACTTCGGCAGATCATGATACATACCTGAGGTGTTATCCATGCCGAAAGTGTTTTTGAAAATGAATGAGTTTTTTAAGAAGGTTTTTCAAGATCGCTTCAATCGACCACAAAGATTCTTCCTCAAGAATCGATGATACACAAAGTCAGTGGTCTGTAGAACCAACTGCTTTGATACCACTTGTAGGTCCGAATCGGGTTTTGTGAGGGCAGAAGTCTAGAGGGGAGGGGTGAATAGACTTCTAAAAACTTTTTGCGCAGATCGTGTGAGAGGCGCTTAGCCTTGTCAGAGCGCGAGTGAATCGATTTGGTGATAACTAACTTACTAATCGCCCCTCAAGGCGCATCGATTCGGAACTATCAGCTTTAACCGATGTGTCGCGGAAGCTTAAGTTTTACCCGTGAAAACCGCTTTTATAAATCGATTCCAAAGTTAGTTTTAACCCGCTTGATCAAGTGTCAAGCTTGATCGATCGTGCTTGGTGCTACCGATCTCAACTTAGAATATGTATGCGCTTTTAAAGGTTGTGTGCAATTGTGTAGACAAAATAATCAAAGCGGTAAAGGCACACAAGATTTATAGTGGTTCGACAAACCCATCCCCACGTCCCACTCTTCCCTATCACAAGGGCACCAACTTAACCAACTCGAACTTAGTTTTATGTGTTAGTTCAACACAATACAATCGACAGATATTTAAGGAGTTCTCACTAACCGATCCCGAAATCGGAACTAGAAACCCTAGTCCGAATCTTGCTAAACAACTTAACCTAACTTGGGTTTGGATAAGATTGTTTTGTTCCAACTATGAAATCTTTTCTAGTGTTTAAGGTAGCCTATCGCCTAGATGAAAAGATTTCTATGCTAAGAACTTATGGGATGAACACTTAATAAAATAATCTTCTTGATCGTGTTCTTCGTATGGAAATCGATAATTGCTTGAGCTTCTTGATTGTTCAAAGTTTAGTGTCTTCACTCAAGTGTGATCCCATATTTATAGACCTTGAAATCAAAGAGCCGTTGGAGAGCAATTTGAATTTCGTGCTATATTAGGTAGGTTTGCAAGGGATTGATGTGACGTCTTCAGAACGGCATGGCCGAAAGCGTGAACTTGTATTTTATAGCCGTTAGAAAGAGCGAAGATCAAATCTCTTAATTGTCGGCTCCGATCATACGTCTTATTCTTATTGGTTAACAGACGCACTTTTCGGTGTTGTTCTTCCAACTAAGGTTGACATTCTTCTTGTTCGGATCATAGACGTATGATTAGGTGAAACATCGCCACCGGTGAATGGAATGTCGGAAGCCGATCGATCTACGATGGAGTCTTCCGTGCCGGCCGACTTAGCTTCAACTAGCGACTTTACCGATGTAGGTCTTCCGGTCCGATCTTCCGGAAGTCATCCGATCTTCAAGTATTCTCGAGTTTGAGCTTTATGACTTCAAATTTGAGATATCCGACTAGATCGATCGATCCGATCTTCGCTTTTTCTCTAGCATTCCGGCCTCCGTCGGATATCACCGCTCTTTTGGATCTTCAGATTCGACTTATACATATTGAGGTTCCCCCTCAATATGCGACCTATCTATTACATCGCTTGTTCTATACAAAAGAATTATCAACCGGGTATTCTATAAACTGTAATATAAACATCACCACCTAATGTGTCCGACCGGTCCTATTACATGTGTTTCGAACTTTTATCAAAACTATAAATTTCCCAACACCATCATCTGGAGAACGTGCTCCCTTACGGGTGTTTCCTCCACCATTTTCATAGAGAGCAAGTCCCTCATGGTGATCAGACGAGCCACACGGTTCTGATGTTGAAACATCGCTTTAAGACTAGTCATGATGTCTGCAACGGTCTCAACTTTTTGGTGTTGGTGTTTCAACACATCTGACATTGAAACCAAGATGGTACACTTTGCCATTTCGTTGGAACGCTCCCAGTCAGCATACTCTTTCTTAACCGCTTTAGTTGACTAATCATTTGACTTTTCTGGTTTAGGAGTAGTGAGAACCCAGTTATGACTTTGTGCAATGAGGACAATAGTAAGTTTAAGACTCCAATCAACGAAGTTTTCACCAGTAAGCAAATTGTCTTTAAGTATATTAAATAGTGGATTAAAAGGTTGCGACATGCTAAACTGGAATAAATAGCAATTTGTATAAGCACAAATATATCACAAGGTTCGATCACATGTATCATATTAAAATCTTAAAAAAAATATGAACATGCATCAGCCAACATCTCAAAACAGTTTAAATAAGCCACGTGGGGTGGGTCATTATTTAAACACATTCAAGCAGGTTACAAATAAGAAAACAATTACAAACCTTTAATATCCGGATTAATAGTTGGCTCCCACTTGACCAATATAAAATGGACAGGGACTTCGGGGAAGTATATGCATATCAATTTTATACCTAAGTAATAACCATGATTAAATACATAATTATTATTTTGTTTTGAACGACCCTCGTGGGGAGGGTCACCGTCGCCACTAATAATAACCCACAATCATCCTTTAGGAATTTATTCATGTGAAATCTATCTTTTGGCCGTCCCGTGGAGGGAATTTCTCCAAAAGAATCCACAAATAAATAAATCATGGAGGTCAAAATTAATTCAATTTTATTATCCGGAATAAAATTGTCAATTAGTTATTTAAACATACTTAGTAATTTTCGAAGGTGAGATTTTTCAAAACATTTTCTCATGCATCACATAGTCTGATGAACGTTTTCTTTTATCGGAAACAGTTGATGTGTTATAGGATGCATTTCGTGAGTGGTGTGCACATTTAATTGTATAGAGATTATTCGATAACGTTCCATGACAGATAAATTTATCATAAAGAGAAATGGTAACAACTTTGTCAAAAGTAACCGAATATCCATCAAGGTAAAGTTTAGAAATCGAAATTAAATTCTTTCTAAAACTAGAAACGTAAAGAACATCTCTTAAAATTAAAACTCGGTCTTCAAAAGACAGTGCACTTCTCCCATCGCTTCAATTTGCCACTCTCAGAAGCATCGCCCAAAGGTGATGAGGATCTCACCGTTGGGATTATAATTTGAAAGTATGCTTTTACTTTGTATAATCAAAACTAAATTTCTGACTTATTTACATGAAATAAATTGTTTATCACTGATGCTTTAAATATCATCGAATGTTACATATATTTATTGCATAACTGTTCAATAAATAAAACGTGTTACATTGTAGTTAATTTAGTGATACCAGATTATGAAGATTAAATTAATGTCCTTGTAACCAAAAAGTACACCATTCACGACCTAGATGGAAATGAACAATCCATCGTGAAAGGTTAAAAGTGTAAGGCCTTCGAGATTGGCTTGTCTTGACCAAGAGATTACACTAGTGCATGACCGATGCACTAAATAGGACCTACAAGAGGACAAATTCTTGAATCGAACAAGGAAGAATTAGACCTCGGTTCGTTATTTCTTAATCATCGCTCCTTAAATAGGATCACGTGTGGTTGGTAACTATTGCTTTGACTTATCATGGGTAGAGAATCAACGTAGATTCAATACTTTTATCTTGGGCAATATTATTGGTCACATGTGATTGCTAAGATTTAATACTGAAGAATCGTGTGCCGTACGCTTGTTCGACGGCCCCTTAGGAGGTTCATAAGATTTATCATACCAAATCTTGCAAGTGAAACTAGTTTCCGTATGGATAATAATGTTGAACCGCTCTCAACCAAGGACAAAAGATATTAATTAATGGAAAGCTATTCCAGTGGCTTGAATTAATTAATGGGCTAGATAATCTTAAATACGGGAAATAATAACCGGGAGCCATATTGACTGTAATATGGGTTAAGATGGATAGTGCAATATTAATTATGTAGTGGGATTAATTAATATTTATGGGCTTGAATAATATTGTGGCTCAATATTGATAATTCAAGATCCATTGGAAGATCCAATCTTAATTCTCCTAAAGGCCCCCTAAGTAGCCCAACATAAAGTTCAATAATTGAAAAAAGTGTTTAAAATAAAATAAATATTGTTGCCTTATTTTTTCTCATAAATTCGAAAATTATGGATTAAAAGGGGAGAAAGATTTTCTTTGAATTTTGTTATGGAATGAAGATATGTATTCTTGGAATACAAGATTATCTCATTAAATTCAAGAAATCTCCCACTTGGTTATCCATATAGTATTTTTCGAAAATCTTGAAATATAAAGGGCAAGAAAGATTTTCTTGATTTTCTTGAAAAGATATTATGAAAGATATGTATTTCTTGAAATACAAGAATATCTCATAAATTCAAGAAGATCCAAATCTTGGATTCTTGTTCCCTATTATTTTCGAAATTTCCATAACAAAGAGGAGTTGGGATTTTTGTGGAATATTTTAATTATGGAGAAAAGAATATATGAGATATATTCAAGATTTCTTGGAGATCAAGAAAAAGATTTTCCCATATTATTTTATCCAAAAATTTTCGACCAACACCCTCTATAAATAGGGGATGAGTGTTTCATTCCCAAGTACAATTCCATGTGCTGGAAAAATTAGTAAATCCACAAAGGTGGTGCAACAAAGTTTATTTTCCTTTTTGTTAATTGTTCGCTAGCATCCTACAACCGGATTGTCGAGCAAGAATTAAGGGAATACTTGGGAAGGTTTCTTTGGTGTGTCTAATCAACGAGGCCATTGACATTCCAAGAGGTACGTTCACGTTAACTCGTAGTAATTCCGCATGCGTAGGATTTACGTGAACTGTTTATATGCATGATTTGTTGTTAAATTATTATTTGAATTAATATAGGATTAATTCATGCTAGTAATAATTATTGGAATTAAATTTGTATTTAAATATTTATCCTGAATAGATCCGTGCAACTTATTCCCCAACACTGGTATCAGAGCCTCAGTTTCGGGCTCTGATTTTTTTTTAAATTGTAATTTAATTCGTTTTCATTAAATTTGAATTTGGATAGTAGAATTGCTAGATCTGTTTTGCAGGTATCCAATTATCATGGAATTTAATGTGTTTATTTATGCATGCATATAAATTGTGGTTTTTAATTCGATTCGTTCGAATTCGTTTTGCCTCGTGAGAAAATTCACAAGTAGATTGGGATTTGTTTGATTTGATCAATGTAATAGACTAGTCTAGATCTAGGTTTATTTATTTTTTGTAAATAAATTGTAACCGGATTGGAAACGGAGGCGGAGACGAAGAATTAAAGGATAGATCCAGAACCGAACACGGACGACGTGCATCGTGCAAAACGTGCGGGGAGGCACGCTACGACGCTGGCGCTCCACGCGACGGGCGCGACGCTAGCGCCGGGGGTATCAGAATCGACGCTGCGGGCGCTGATGGGCGACGCCGCACGGCTCACGCGACCATGCGCGGCGCAGCGAGGCGGACGGGCGGGCGATGACGAAGCGCGCGGGGACGCAGGGCGCCGGGCTGAGATCCGCGTACGGAATGAGGTCGGCGAAGCGGCTACTGATATAAACGCGCTGTTCGCCGAGTCACGCCGAGGCACGGGCGGGCGAACTCGCCGAGGCGTCTTTGAGGCGCCGAGCGAACTTAAGTGGCGGCCGGATCTGAAAGGCGTGCATCCTATGCGAGCTACTTGGCGTGGCGTTTTGAGACGGAGTTCTTTTTGAGACGATCGGGTGGGAGAAATTCAAGATTTACATTTCTTCAAAATCAAGCCAAGAAAAATCAAACCATGACAATTGGATAATTTGTGCCCAATATGTTTATTTTTCCGCTTTGCTTGATTTATTATTGTGTTTTCTTGTGCTTTATTTAATTTGTTTAAATGTGTTTGCATGAGAGTTGCCCAATGAAAAATCTCACCATAAAAATTACTAAGTATGTTTAAATAATTAATTGACAATTTTATTCCGGATAATAAAATTGAATTAATTTTGACCTCCATGATTTATTTATTTGTGAATTCTTTTGGAGAAATTCCCCCCACGGGACGGTCAAAAGTTAGCTTTCATATGAATGAATTCCAAATGGATGATTGTGGATTATTACTAGTGGCGACGATGACCCTCCCCACGAGGCTCATTCAAAGCCGAAAATAATAATTTCAGATTTAATCATGGTTATTACTTAGGTATAAAAAATTGATATGCATATACTTCCCCGAAGTCCCTGTCAATTTTATATTGGTCAAGTGAGAGCCAACTATTAATCTGGATATTAAAGGTTTATAACTGTTCTTGTTTATAACCTGCTTGAATGTGTTTAAATAATGACCCACCCCACGTGGCATATTTAAACTGTTTTGAGATGTTGGCAGATGCATGTTCATATTTTTTTGAGATTTTAATATGAAACATGTGATCGAACCTTGTGATATATTTATGCTTATGCATATTATTATTTATTTCATTCAGCATGTCGTAACCTTTTAATCCACTGCTATTATACTTAAAGTCAATAGAATAAGTATGGAAACTATATTGATTGGAAACGGAAAATTATAATTGTCCTAACTGCACAAAAGCACAAGTGGATTCTTGACACACCAAAATCAGATGAGCCAACTGACGAGTAAAAAATGCGAGACTCGTCAGATCACCTTATTTAAGAGATGTCGTCGTTTGAATTGGTGGAGAAGCAAACCCGCAGTGAGGGATTACATCCTCAAAATCGATGGCCCATCCGAACAAACTTGAAGTTCCGAGTACGATTATAATCTGGAGACTCGGATGAATTTGGTACTTCATTCTCTTTAAAAGTTTCGAGCAATTTTGCCCATAAAGTCGATTTGTTGCAAGCTTTTGTCTCGGCAGAGATGTTGATAGGGCACCAAACTCAAGCTTTGACGGCAAGTGGTCCGTCTTCCTCTTCTAGGCCAAGGGATGACAAGAAGAAGAAGGTGACCAAAGGCCATAAGCAACCAGACTCAACTGTTGCAAAGGGCAATGATAAGATGACGAATGCTGGTGGTGTCAAGAAAAATCCAAAGAGGAAGTGCTTAAGCTTGCGGTAAAGAGGACAATGGAGGTTTACTTGCTCCAACCCCAAAAGGGCCGGAAGAAAGGTAATTCTCACGCACTAATTGTTGAAACTTGTTTAGCGGCGTATACTTCTCATTCGTGGGTAGTTGATACGGGATTCACTAATCATGTTTGCTTCACGGGTTCAAACTGATCCGACAACTTAGTGGTAGTGAGATCCTCATCACACTGGGTGATGCTACGAGAGTGGCAAATTTGAAGCGGTGGGAGAAAGTGCACCGCCTTTTGAAGACAAAGTTCTAATTTTAAGAGATGTTCTTTATGTTCCCAGTTTTAGAAAGAATTCACTTCCAGTTTCTAAAATTCTGTTAATAGACATGTAGCTTCTTCTAATAAGAATGAAATCATTTCTTGAAATGATGAGTGTATCTCAAGTGGGACATTGATGGAAAATCTCTATACAATTAATCATGCACACCACTCACGAAATGCATCCTATAACACATCAACTATTTCCGATAAAAAAAAACGAAGGAGACACTTCTATGACATCTAAGATTGGGACATATTAATCTAAAGAGGATCCAAAGGTTGGTAGAAGCAGGTTCACTGGAGTCTCTCCAAGTTGAACCAATTCCAACATGCGAATCATGTTTAGAGAGTAAAATGACCAAGAGGGCATTCAGAGCCAAGGGAATAGAGCCAAAGAAGTGTTAGAAATCGCTCACACAGGATGTATGTGGTCCAATGTCAACCAAAGCAAGAGGAGGTTATGAGTATTTAAGTCACTTTTATTGATGACTACTCAAGGTACGGTTATATTTTCCTTTATGAAGCATAAATCTGAGACCTTTGAGAAATTCAAAGAATTTAAGGCTCAAGCAGAGAATCATAGGAAAAACGTATCAAGTCTCTACGATCCGATCGTGGAGGCGAATACCTCAAATATGAGTTTTGAACTACTTTTTCGATAAAAGGGATTGTTGGGATTATCTTTTGAAAAAGTATGCTTTTTACTTTGTATAATCGAAACCTAATTTTCGACTTATTTATTTGAAATAAATTGTTTGTCACCGATGCTTTAAATATGATTGAATGTTACATATATTTATCGTGATAACTGCTCAATAATTCGTGCGTGTTACATTGTAGTTAATTTAGTGATACCGCATCACGAAGATTAAATTAATAGTCCTTGTAACTAAAAAGTACGTTATTCACGACCTAGATGGAAATGAACAACCCATCGTGAAAGGTTGAAGTGTAAGGCTCAAATGGCTTGTCTTGACCAAGAGATTACACTAAAGCATGATGATGCCTTTGAATAGGACCTCTGGGAGGATAAATTCTTGAACTCCAACAAGGAAGAATTAGACCTCGGTGGTTCGTTGTTTCTTAATCTTCGTCCTTTAAATAGGATCACGTGGGATTGGTAACTATTGCTTTGACTTATCATGGGTAGAGAATCAAAGAGATTCAATACTTTTTATCTTGGGCAATATTATTAGTCACATGTGATTGCTAAGATTTATCTGAAGAATCGTAAGCAAGCAAATACGCTTTGTTCGACGGCCCTCTTGGGAGGTTCATAAGTTTTATCATACCAAATCTTGCAAGTGGAATTAGTTTCCGGTATGGATAATAATGTTGAACCGTTCCTCGACCAAGGATAAAAGATGTTAATTAACGGAAAGCTATTTCAGTGGCTTGAATTAATTAATGGGCTAGATAATCTTAAACACGGGAAATAATGACCGGAGCCATATTGATTTTGTAATATGGGTTAAGATGGATAGTCTGATATTAATTATGTAGTGGGATTAATTAATATTTATGGGCTTGAATGATATTGTGGCTCAATATTAGATATTCAAGGCCCATTAGAAGGTCCAATCTTAATTCTCCTAAAGGCCCCCTGTTGGGATATTTTAGTTTTGATGAATTATGCCAAAACATTATCAACTTGTGTTTTTGAAGCTAATCTACGAGATAAAGGTTGAGGGGGAACGAGAGAACAAATTGAGGGGGAACTCACGAAATCGACGTAGATGATCGAGATCGAGGCGAGGGTCAATGACGAGACCGATCGAGATCGGATGAGTTAGATGAGTTCGAGTTAAGCGATGAAATTTGCAAAATCGAAAAGAAAAAAAAAGGCGACGGTGATCGGAAGATCGGATGACGGATGACTGATCGGATGACCAGAATAGACTGATCGGATGATCGGAAGAATAATGAGTGATATGATGATCGGAAAGACAAGCAAATTTGATCGAGAAAAGCATTGAAGATCGAGAAAGAAGGTTACGATCGGAAGCGGAAGGGGATGAGATCGACGAGATCCGACGTGATCGATCGATATGAAGATGAGCATATGATCAAGATCGACGCGGATTAAGATCGATGTGCTAAACCGATACGCCAACTCGATGTACTAACTGGATCACAATAAAGCCCATTATCTTGAATGATAAGAGCATCGATCGATTATGAGAGTCAACGATCAAAGTAGGAAGAAATCAGATATCGTGAAACCGTAAATCAGTGATAATGTATCAAAGTAGAAGTCATCGAAGAGAAGTCATCAAGTCATGTTCGCACCGAGAATCTCGCCACCGATGATCACAGTTAGCTCGAAAAGGCTAGTGACCCGAGGGTCGATGTCTGAAAGTCGAAGAGCTGAACTCGCTAAGAGTGTCGAGTGCCCGATCGATAAGGTCCGGCCAAGAGAAGTCCACTGAATCAAGAATCCTCGAGTCCAGGGCCCGAGTTTGAAGAAGTCGAGGATCGATAATCCTCAAGAATTTAAATTAGATTAGATTTGGCGTGGACCAATGAGAGGAAGACAACCCGGCTTGGAAAAGCTGCAAAGTTATGAGAATAGTATGGATTTGAATGTGACTCTTCCAACGGTAACATTCAAATCCACACTATAAATACAAGTTCTTCCTTCATTATTCGGTGTGGAAATGTGAGGAAGTGTGTGAAAAACACAATTGAAGCTACAAAGCCAAATCATCTAACATCTCCACCATAGAACACAGAGCAAGAAATACACACATATATCCAAAAGTGTTCTACCCTAGATCTAAGCACAAATGCCATATCCTAAGCTTAGAGAGATTTTCCCAACCTTAAAGATTGAGGCTAAACAAATGTAAGGGGAAAATCTCAACCTAGTTGGAAACCAAACAATCTTATACCCAAACCCAAGAGTCGGTTAAGTTTGTAGGTTGAGTGAGAACTCGGTAAACATCTAGCAATCCCGAAAGGGAGGGTAGGCAATCCCGTGAGGGTGATTGTTGGGAAATTTAGAGTTTTGATGAAAGTTCCTAAACACATGTAATAGGACCAAATGACAAATTGGTATCGATGTTTTATTACCGTTTATAGAATACCAAAGAGATAATTATTGTATAGAACAACTGATGTAGTAGATAGGTCACATATTGAGGGGGAACCTCAATATGTATAGGTCAGATATGAAGATCTAAAGAACAGCTGATATTCGACAGGCCAGAAGGCAAGAGAAGGACAGAAGATCAGATCGATCTGATCAAGTCAGATATCCCAGCTGAAGTCATGAAGCTCAAATTCAGAATACTTGAAGATCAGATGACTTCGGAAGATCGGACGGAAGACCTACATCACCGGAGTCTGCTAGTTGAAGCTAAGACAATCGCACCAGAAGACTCTATCGTAGATCGATCAAAGTCACCACCGGTGAAAAATCGATGTTTCACCAAATCATACGACGATGATCTGAACAAAAAGGATGTCAAGCTTAGTTGGTAGAACAACACTGAAAAGTGCTTCTGTTAACCAATAAGAACAAGACATTATGATCGGAGCCGGCAATTACGGGATTTGGTCCGCTCTTCTAATTTATAAAAGACACTATTCACGCTTTTCGCCATGCCGTTCTCAAGACGCCACATCAATCCCGCAAGTCTACCAAATATTGCCCCGAATTCAAATTGCTCTCCAACGGCTCTTTTGATTTCTAGGTCTATAAATATGGGATTACACTTGAGTGAAGACACGGAAACTATCAAGAAGCTCAAGTTATAATCGATTTCCATCGGCGAACCACGAACTTGAAGATTATTTTCTATAGTGTTCAATCCCATAAGTTCTTAGCACATAAATCTTTTCATCTAGGCGATAGGCTACTTAGAAACTAGAAAAGATTTCAAAGTTGGAACCAAAACAATCTTACCCAAAACCCAAAGTTAGGTTAAGTTGTTTAGCAAGATTTCGCATCTAGGGTTTCTAGTTCTGATTTCTGGGATCGGTTGAGTGAGAACTCTTTAAATATCTGTTGGTGTACTGTGTTGGACTAACACAAAAATCTAAGTCCAGTTGGTTTAGTTGGTGCCCCTTGTGATAGGGAAGAGTGGACGTAGGATCGGTTTGTCCAACCACTATAAATCTTATTGGTGTGCCTTTACCGCTTTGATTAACATTTACACAATCGCACACAACTATTAAAGCTGCATACATATTCTAAGTTAAGATCAGCTAGCACCAAACTTCTGATCTGATCAAGTTTGACACTTTAGTCAACTGGTTAAAAGACTGACTTTGGAATCTGATTTATTAAAACTGGTTTTTCACACGGGTAAAACTTAGCTTTAGACAATCGCTTAAACCGATAGATATCGAATCGATCTGCCTTTCAGCGATTAGTAAGTTAGATATCATCAAACCGATTCACTTGCACTCGATCAAAGCTAACCGCCATCACACCCGACCGCAGAAAAAAGTTTTCGTAAGTCTATTCACCCTCCCCTCTAGACTTCGCCCTCACAAAACCCGTTCGGACCTACAAGTGGTATCGAGAGCGGTGGTTCTCACGACACTAATCGGGTTTTGAGTATCATCGATTCTTGAGGAAGAATCTTTGTGGTCAATTGAATGCATCTTGAAAAACCGTTTTTAAAACTCATTCGTTTTTTCAAAATCACTCGGCATGGATAATACCTCCGGTATGTATCATGATTTGCCAAAGTTCTCAATTGATGAGTATGCATTGGGCCATTTATATGTACAACCATCTAGGTTCGATTAGTGGCGTAATGATGGAAGTCATTGAAAGAGGACCCATCATCATATATTACGACAACCCCGCAGCTTGGAGGAGATCCAGATTTTGCCCCGAAGTCTTGTGCGAAAAGCCCAAAATTTGATGGATGCAGAGGAAAGAAAGTCAGATACTCTAGATACATAATCGCCAGCATATAATCATGAAGACGATGGATAAAGTCACCAAGGAGAAGATTAAATATCTCAAAACTGCAAAAGCAATGTGGGATACTCTAGGTGAGATATCGCGAAGAAATGATCGATCAAAGACAAATAACTACAAGCCGAAATGGTGAAGTTCAAAAAATCGAAGATGCCGCCAACGAGACCATCAACGAGCTCGATGGAAGGATTACTATGTCGAATAAGCTACGAGAACTTGGTAAAGAGATGTCGGACAAAGATATCAACTACAAGATCTTAAGATCTCTCACCAAGAAATGGGACATGAAAAGTCACGGAATCAAGGATTGCCAAGACATTTCAAGGATGAAACCGAGTAGCTTGTTCTTAAGCCTTTAAAGCTCACGAGTTCGATTTAATCGAAAAGAGGACAAGCGGATGAAGACGAGGGCGCTCATGAAGCCTCAACGCCTAAATCGATTCGCGTTTAAAACAACCAAAGAGCAGATCGAAGGTCAAACTGTTGGAAACATAATAAGTCGCGCAGATCGCTGCCGCTTACTGTGAAGCTTGAAAAAATCAAATATTCAACTTGGTAAGTATCGAAGATTCTATAAAGATTATCAACATACCAGGAAGAGATAGGAGATCGCCTAACAGATCTCCGGAAAAGAACCAGATCTCGATGATCGAAGAGATCACGCGAGATGAAAATAAAAGAGATAATGGATCGATGAGAGAAGAGATAACAGATCCGACGAAGGAGTTGATTCATTACGATCGAAAAGAAGTCCCGATAGATCATACGATGAAGTGACTCACCCGGAAGAAAAGGTTCCATGGATCAAGAGCGTGCTTCAACTGGTGGAGAAGCCGAGTCACTACAAAATGTGACGCCTGCACGACACCAAAAGAAAGGGAAGAAAGAGGAATGTAAGAGAAGCAACGTTATAGGAAAAGCCATGGTCGCTAACACATCCGAATTGATGATTCCTATCCGCCCTCCGAGGATTCTGGATATTCCTCTGTAGAAGATTTAAATGATATGGCGGTCTTTGTTGACTTCTATGAGAATGAAGATCTGATATTCTCTTGGATGACGATGAGATCTGCTGATGGCCATGAGGACCAATGCAGGTAACCTCCAAACCTTCTCGGTGCCTTTCCACTCCTGCTATTATTAAAGACACCCATTGGAGAGATTGACCAGCAGCTTACTCGAGCAATTGCTTGATGATCTATCCAATGCAAAAGAGACACTTATGCTATAGTGGAAGTTTGAGAATGACAAGCTAAGGATCGTAAATAATCGCTTTGTTCAAGAGAACGATCTCGATAAAAGCTTACCGAATCAAATCTCTTTGAAATTTCCGGAAGGTAATCGAGGAACTTAACATTCTCGAAAGTTAAATCTTTCGATCGGGAGAAGCGAGATCAAAGATCACTTAGCAATTAACAAACAAAAGGTCGATGACTTTAAAATCCTTCAAGCTAAATTTGATGAGCTATTCACCGCATGAGAGTCTAAAATCTTCCGAGGATAGTTTGCGCAAAGAAAATAGAGGTTTTTTCAAAATCATCTAAAACCTGCTCAAGATATGAACACCTATTTTCAACAACGACTAACAAGAAGGGACTTGGGTATGAAAACCCTTCTACATCCTCAAAAGCCCCTGTTTGATTCACTTCAAAAAGGTGTAATCAAACGAAGTTTAGAGCAAAGATACACTAAAAGCCAAACTTGTATCTAATAAGGGAAAAAACTGATTGAAAGGTAAAGGCGATGCCTAATCGAAAAAGGAACGAAAATGGACCCCAATCGTAAAAGCATCGGTAGAGAATCAACAAAAGAACCCGATTCTTCCAAGAGACCTCAACCTGATCAACATATTAGGTATCAGAAAAGACAACCTGTAAAAGGGAAGTCTAATATGAGACCCAATCAAGGTCAGCTGCCGAATAAGCAAGCTATAGGTAAACTGCAAAAACCACCTATGCCAAAAAGATATGAATCTTTTGATGGTAGCAAATGTACCTACCCCTATAATCGAAAAACCAGTGGTCACACTTGAGCCACCTTGGATGAAAAAGAAGACAAACCGAAAAGATAAATCCCAAGTCTTCTAAGTCACCCAGTTCACACTAATAATCATACTAATCGTAAAAGCATATAAAGAGACGATGATTATGTTGATAGGTATGGGAGACAAATCAGGCCTTCGATCTAACCGATCTCAACAGAAGTGCCTGTTTGTATGGATCCCCAAAACCAATCCTAACCCCTCGGGACCCAATCCAAAAGGGTACCTAAAAAGCTGATTTGGGCTGCAGGATCGCGTGGGTCTGGCCAACAAAGGAGGTGTGCAAGCAACTATCTGGTACATCGATAGTGGATGCTCAAGGCACATGACTGGAAGCAAACATCTCCTCAGCTCCTACATAGAACAAAAGGGCCCGCGTGTACTCTTCGGTGATGATAACTTTGGTTATACCAAAGGATTCGAACCTTAGAGAATGATGATGCATGTGTCACCGAGTCTCGTATGTCGAAGGCTTAAAGCATAACCTATTATCGGTTTCACAATTAAATGACAACGGATTCGGTGTTAAGTTCTCGGCGATCAATGCACAATCAAAAATCGAGCCACTCAACGATCTTGCTAAGCTGGTTCAAGGAAAGGGACGATCTACACAAGAGACAGAACAGTTGCCCAAGAAATGCATGCGATTGTTAAGAGTTCCAAAAGTAGCGGTTGGCTCGCACAAAAAGAATGAGTCATCCTAACTTTAAAACTCTTAATAAGATAAATAAAGGATGTCATTAGTGGAAGGACTTCCAATGAAGTATTTTCTAAGGATCGGACATGTGTCGCATGTCGGAAGGGAAAAATAGGTCAAAGCTTCATTCAAGGAATCCTCGATTGTGCATCCAATGAGAGAGTATTGCACTTCATATGGATCTATTTGGACCCGATTACACCAAATCGGTCTCGGCGGACACAAATATACTCTGTAATCGTGGATGACTATTCCAAGTTTACGGGTTTATATTCTTACATAAGAAGAATGAGACGACAACAAAGATACCCGAAATTTCTAAAGAGATTACAAAATGAAAAGGGTGTCGGTGTAGTAAAAAATTAGATCGAGATAAAGGTACGAAATTTCAACTCTTTATTCTTGATTTTTTGCTCTAAGTTTGGTATACTGAGATGAGACATCACCGCAAGAACGCCACAATGAATGGAGTAGCGGAGCGAATCGAGAAACACAACACTCAAAGAAGTTCGCCGCACGATGTTAAATTTCTACATGCAATACCAAGCCGTTTCTGGCGTAAGATATAAATACTGCATGCCACACTCGCAATAAAGTTGTCTTCCGACTAAGGCTCACTACAAAACACCCTATGAAACTGTGGAAGGGCGGAAAACCTGCGTGTTTCTTACTTCCATGTTTTTTGGGGTGTAAGTGTTTCATACACAACAATGGGAAGAGTCAACTGAAGACCTTTGAGGCCAAGTCGATGAGGGTATATTCTTAGATATTCCTCATCTAGCAACGCTTCGGTTTACAACAAAGAACCCTAGTTGTGGAAGAAACACCCCATGTAGTCTTTGATGAAACATCTTCAACAAGAGAAAGTTCGCCTTCGGAACAAAAAAAAGACTGATCAACCAAATTTTGACTGTTGTTAAAATGGATCGACTAATATCAAGGAAAAGGATCGAACTCGTAACGAAGATACATTCCCAGATCTAGCTGATTCACCAGGTCAATCGATCCTAAGGTACTAAAAACGCCGATGAAGAAGTTCGCATACCGAGATAAGATCAATCGAACCATCCGGCTCGGGGAACACTGAAGTTCCCCGCAACGACATCATGATACGATGAGTCCAACATCACCGAGACATGTTCTTATCAAGTGGATCATAACTCGCACTCTCCCAATCGCTAGTAATGAACCTTTATCGAAATGGATGATGTTCTCCAAACCGACGCAAATCGTAATGTAGGACTGGATAACCACCATCCAACCGATCCGATCATCGGAGACCCATCCGACAGAAAGTTAAACCCAGACATCGATTGGTGAAAGTGCCATGTATTCTTCAAGATCCGCCTATGAAGGAACCAACAAATAAGAGAGGAAGTCTACAAGACGCAAGTCGGATTCTAGCCATGCAGGAGAGCCGAATGGGCCGAGAAATCAAGTCTGAACCGTGGATGTACCAACTCACCAAGACGAATTGGCACAAAGTGGGTTTTCAAGAACAAGAGAGATGAGAAAAATGTCATAACCGTGAATAAGGCAAGACTTGTTGCTAAGGGTATTCACAATCGGAAGAAATTGATTATGATGAGACCTTTGCACCAATCGCCGCCCTAGAAGCCATTCGGTTGTTTACGCATATGCTTCCTACGAGGGTTCATTTGTGTATCGATGGACGAAAGAGTGCATTCTTAAACGGGGGTACTAGCGAGGAAGTTTATGTCGAACAACCTCCGTGCTTTGAAAAGGGCAACCAAGTGTACCATTTAAGAAAAGCTCTTTATGGGTTCAAACAAGCTCCTCGAGCTTGTTATGATACACTCTCTCGTTCTTGATAGACATTGGGTTCACTAATGGAATAAATGGATAGAACCTTATTCGGAATAGAAGATGGAGAAGATATTCGATGGTTTTGATTCGTGGGCGACATCATCTTCTGATCTCCCAACAAGAGTCTATGTGAAAGATTGACAAGTCGATGCAAGGAAATTCGAGATGTCCATGATGGGTCCGATGAGTTACTTTTACGGGTCTACAAGTCAAGCAAAATCTGAAGAATATTCATCTCGCAAGCAAAGTACACTAGGAGTTTATGGAAATTAAGTTTGGAGTTCAAAAGCGTAAGGAAGCCAAAATTCCTATGATGATGGATTCAAGATGGATCCAGATGAGGATGGTCGAAAACAAATCGAGAAAAGAATATAGGGCTCTCATTGGATCTCTACTATACCGACCGCGGACAGACTAGATATCACTTTGCGATGGGTGTATGTGCGATTTCAAGCAAATCCAATGCAAAAGCCACCTTAGAAAGCGACTAAGCGGATTCTTAAGTATCTGAAGGGGACCGGAAACCTTGGTTTATTTTACCCATCAGATGATAATCTAGAAACTTAGTGGGTATTAGATTACGATTATGGAGGTTGCAAGATTGTGAGAAGTCAACCTCGGGAACATGTCGATTTTAGAAATGGCCCATCTCGTGGTTTTCAAAAAGCGGAGACATCGATTCATGGCATCTACTCTTGACGAGAATATATGGGCTGCAGAAGTCATTGCTCCCAACCGCTTTCTCGCTCGGTCGTGACTAAGGGATTATAACATTATAGTGTACCTATATTTTGTGGCAATAATAGTCTTTATGCGCGATCACTTTCGAATCTGTTCTACATCTGAAGATCTGAAGCATGTGGATGTCGGGACACCATTTTATAAGAGATCATGTTGAAAAAGAAGAATATCGAATGGAAAAGATTCATACTGATATACAGAAAGCTGATATTCTAACCAAGCCACTAGCTGAGATCAGATTCAGAGATTTGTGCAATGAGCTAGGGCTTCTGGATCTTGGAGTAAAAGCACCTAAAATGCTTGATGGACTAATCTCCAGAACCAGCTGGTTAAGAGACTAACCAGGTCAAGAGGAATCAGTTGAGTTTGGTATCTCAACTGACCAGAGGATCAGTCAAGGAACTGATATGAGAAGGCGATCGATTCTGATTATCGATTAAAGGAATCGTTTGATTAAAAAACCGATCGATTAAAGGATTATCTGTTTAAATCAGTTTGGTTATTTCACACTTTGTATGTCGATTAAGCTGATATTCAACAAGCAAGATTCACAAGATTAAAGTTTACATCGCATAAGAAAACAGGAAATTTACACAACAATGGAATAATAGAAATTTTCATTGATAAAGACCCGAAGGTCAGATTTACATTACAAGTTACAAGTACAAAAGGACCCGGAGGTCAGTACATAAACCCTAAACCTAAAACCCTAAGCCTAACCCTAGAAGGGAGAGAGAGAGATTTTAAATCTGATGCTCCCATTTCCCCCCACTTAACAGGGGTGAGAAAGGCTTTGAAATAATCCTAAAGCCACTCGCAGAAGCTAAAATCAATGGAGCGAGAGCGGCGTTGATAGGATTTCTATGCCAGGAGCCCTTAGAGCTAAAGTCAATGGGCTCTCCAGCTGTTAAATGGAGCACATGTGCCAAGAAAGTGGTTCAAAGACCTTATGGGCACATGTGTCGCATGAAAAAATTGAGTTGATATACGAAGATCAGCTATTGTCTCGATCTGCACCGTATCAAACTCATGTTTTATATCGGTCGAGTCTGTTGATGCTAATTCCGGCTATCTCGATAGACACACAAGGTGCATACGGTTAGGAGAAGTGTCTTCTCGGGCCAGATAAGCAGATCCGCCGGTGGTAGAGAAAGCTTGGTAACAATTGTATGTGTAATCTTTGATGACGCATTTAAAGACAATAAAGGGACACACAGGTTGATTTGAGAAGTGAAATCATTGAAAAAGGGGTAAAGGTGTTTGCCGGAAGTTTCACCGGAAATAAGGGTTCACCAGAGTACATGATTTACAAAGAAGATAAGCATGGTGAATGGGTTATGTTGTGTAAAACATTGGTCCAATTTATAGATAAACAAATTTGATTTCTCAGAACCTTTTAGAGAAATCTGCATCACAAGGACAACGTGTAGGAATCACGCGACTGATAATTGGATAAATTTACGGCGATTTGACATTCCAAAATATCCAGACTATCATTACAAATGTCAAATCGTGCCGACTTAGGGAATCGAGACTACTATTCAAATCTTCAAGAACTGAGTTTTGGCGGTAACACTTATCGCAAGAATTGACTTGGTCTGAGAAGAATCAGATTAGGTCAACTGAAATCTGATTAGATAAGAGACTGATCAGATGAGGAAGATCAGTTGAGCTTGATACCTCAACAAATCAGATATATCAGTCAATAAGAAATCGAAATAACAATGAAGCGGGGGGACTTCAACCGACTTCAGGATCGAGAAAAAGGAAAAAATCGGGCGCAAAAGTGAAGCGGATCGGTTGAAAAGGACAAATTAAAAATTATAAGGATTAGGCGTAAAACTAAGATCAACAATTGGAATCAACAATTACAAGTGGTATTGACTGATTACAATATCAGTCAACCAGATACGCTTTTCTATTTCCTTGTTTACTGCTTACCTATCTGTTTTTATCTGATAATATTTGCCTTAATGTACACACTACGTTTGTGACGTATTTCCTGCAAAATATTTAATGCGGACGTGGGGTACATGTATTAATTGCCACAAAATGTGCTTTTAAATCCAAAAGGCAATCGTACGTGCTTTTCCTGACCACACGATCAAAACCGTTCAATCTGGATCGTTTAACCTTTTCAAACGGTTGATCTTCCAATCTCGTTTTTCCCTCCTCCTCCTTATAAGGTTCATCAAAACCCTACCAGAGTTTTCTTATTCTCAAAAACTTGCGATTTATTCTCTGAAAACTCAAAATTACCTTTCTGTGATTCAAAGTGTTTTCTTGCGATTCAAACTTATCTTCCGAAAAACTGAATCTGGTAATTTCTGGTTATTTGATGTTTTTTTTTCTTTTCCAAAATCCTTGATCATATAGATTATGTCGATATATGTTATCCTGCGATATGCCTTATCTTTTCTTGATATCCGTATGTGTTTATCGATTACTAGGCCTGTGAATAGGTCTGATAATCAATATATGATATCGTTATGATTATGCACAATTTTAATCGAGTCTATCTTGTTGTAGATGGCCACTCACGGAATGGGAAAGATTATGTGCAACTATCTTTGATCTCAAGAACAAAGATTGTCGATGACAAATTTATGCGATTTGGTGTCACGCGGATCCGAAATCCATGGAAGTTGAACAAATTTCAAGAAAGGAGGGTCTTGAAAAATTACATGCCTCCAATTTGCAATCCAAAGGATGCAAAGATGGCACTCGAGTTCTTAAGGAATTTGAAGGTGGATACGGACAATCCTGGAGATGAACTGATTTCATCAGTTAACGGAGAGGAGATCGACCGTCGAATCTTCGACATATCTCGTCTGTTCGCTCACTTTTTGCGGAAGAATCTCGCCTGGGGAGAATGAAGATGAGCCGATCGAAAACGAACTCTTTCGAGAGGTGACAAACATCGCATCACAGGATTTGTCGACCGATGTTAAAAAGGAAATACGATTTGTTGTTTGACATACCGTCAAAAACAATCATGGGTATTTCGTTCAGCCCGATGCTTTCTAACATCCGTGAAATTGTATGCAGATGGCAGCGATAATCGATGGCCAAGAATATCAATTGGCATGGCTTCCTCAAGGCCATTTTGCTCCAAGAACATGAAAAATTTGGAGTTAATGAAATCTAAGGCGGTCTATCTCGAAGAAGAGGATCTCAATCTCAACAAGGTTGGGTAGCTATTCTCGAAAAGACAAATGTCAAATGCCGAATGGGATCGAATGGGATCAAGTCCTACAAAGCCTTCCTCACAACCGCTTCAAATGCATATATGGGCCACCGATGATGATATCGCTCCACCCTCCAAAGGTGAAGAAAAAGGAAAGACCAAGGAAGCAACCCACGTCTACACCGGATGCTCCCCAAAAAAAGAGAGAAACCGGTGAAGGCTCGGGAGAAGAGGTCAAGAAGGCAAAATGTGCCTCCATGACTCTTTTTTTTCTGAAGACAAGTCGATGAAGAAGGAGTGCCAGAGCAACCCGATGAGCCACATAAATCGTGAAAAATCAGACAGCAAAGCTTCTCAAGTTGAGAGCTCGCGCCAACATTCCGAGGGAAGAAAGCGAGACGAACGATCTCCTTCTCCTCAATCTCGAAGCCGATTCACCGAGCCAAAGCTTCGCCATCGAAAGCATGTTTCTCCTTCTTCCACCGCCACGAACCCCGACAGTTCATCGGTTCATGAACCCGAAAAGAGCACTCCGCCGCAGAGCCGGACGTAATTGCCCGACAACAAACCTCTGCGGAGTTCAAATTTAATCACCAACTTCCGCCTTACTCAAGAACCACCAAAACCCTCTACATCTCATCAACCGAATCCGTCGATCCCGAACAAATAATTCTGAGTCCAGATCATCCAAGACCATCACCGAAAATGGTCGAATGCAAATTGAACGAGATATTGATGAGATGTATCCAGAGCTGGTAGCCCATCCTGTTATTAGAGAGGAAGTTATGGAGATCCTCACCTGGAAAGATCTCCGGTTAAAGAGCTTCTCAGATTTTATGATGATTATAGAACAGATGGGAGGTGCTGATGAATTTGCAGATTTTGATTTCGATATGAAGAAATCTGCTCAAGTAGGATCACCAGCTGAGCTGATAACTGCTGAATCAATCAAAGCTCGATCCACGGGAAAGTTGGTTGATGAACAAGGTGAACTGAGATCGCTGTTGAAGCTCCTGAAGCAGATGTTCCTATGAATGATGCGGGAGCTGCCGATGATAGTGGAACCGTGCCGCGATTCATGACCAACCACTTTGGAGGCGAAAAACAATCGAAAGAGATCAAAGCGACGAAGAAATTCCTACAACTCACATCACCGCTGATCAACTTCAGGAGATCAGGTCATGTTTCAAAGATCTCCTGAAAGAAGAAGTTGAGGGAGTGTTGGCTAATCAACTTAGCAACACAATAACTGATCAGAGGCAGATTGGCCTCAAAGAAATAACAGATCAACGAATTGGCTATTTCCCGAGATTGAGGCAATCAAAGATCGGGTTCTCAAACCGTGACCACCCCGACCGCCGAGCTTATAAAATCGCTTGATGACAAGCTAGTTCAAAGTTGATCAACAACAAGTTTTTCCGATGCTCACCGAAAAGCTAGAATTGAATGAAGAGAAACTTGACAAACTAATCCTTACCCGTTTTACCGCCGTGGAATCACAAGACCGAGCCGATCTCAAGATTCAAAGTCTAACTCGCCAAGCTCAAGGTTTATCTCATTGCATCTCAACAAAGCGATATCGATCGGCTTTGGATCTCGACTTCCCACTCCCTACCGCTTCTTTTTTGATCAAACCAAAAAGGGAAGGATGATTGAGAAACCAAATTTACATTATCGTAACAATGTAAGACCCGATTGAGCATAAATTGAATCCCATGGACAAAGACTGCACCATCTAGATCTTTTTGCTAACAAAATTTCAAAAGATGGAAAAGTCAAAGGCAAGAAAGAAAGGCTACAAGGGTCTTTGACATCACAACTTGTACAAGTCACTCGGACTAAGAAAGTCACAAGAAGCACAACTAGCCGATACATGCCGAGAAGAAATCGGGCCGAGAAACTGTCCAAAAAGAGCATTGTCAAGAAGCCCTAATAAGTGACTTAAGAAAGAAGGGCGTAAAAATTAGCAGAGGCGAAGATCCAAGAAGAAATACGACGAGGGCGAAGAAAGGAAAAGTTGGAAAAATCTGGACCCGTAACCTCGGTGCCAAAGAAGAATTGATGAGATCATTTCAAAAATCACCGCAGACATAAGAAGAGGTTTGAGGAATGGAATAAGATCGTAAGAATGACTTCGGATGCTTTTGTTCTAGATCTTGTTCCACACGAAGAATCTCCGGATCTTGAGAATTCCTCAACCCGGTTGGAAAACAAATATCCAGATTTTCTGAAGTATCTGGAAAATGAGGCCAAAATAATCAATGTAAAAATATCTCGCCAAGAGTATGAAGTGTTGGATTACTCGAAGAAGGCAGATGGCTCATTTGACAGACTGGCATTTCAGAGGTTCTATTTTGACATCCTGAGCAAAGCGCGCATAACTGATCCTCAGCAGATCAATGATGCCAAATGGAAACTATACCGGATTTTCAACATCCCTCAAGATCAGAGAGAAATGCCAGAAGGATACAAGCCTAAAGAGTGAAGAATCAGAAGACTTCTCAGGATCAGCTGTTTTTAAATTCAAAACTTTTCTGATGTAATATGTAATCGACAAATCTAATGAAAGAAAAGTTTATTTTCTGATCCTAAGACAAAAACTCATTGTCTTCTGATTATGTGCTCTTTACTGTTCTATATTTGTTGGGAAATTTATAGTTTTGATAAAAGTTCCAAAAACACATGTAATAGGACCGATCGGACATTTATCATTGATGTTTATATTACCGTTTATAGAATACCAGTTGATAATTACTGTATAGAACAACTGATGTAATAGATAGGTCACATATTGAGGGGGAACCTCAATATGTATAGGTCAGATCTGAAGATTCAAAGAATAGCTGATATCCGGCGAGGCGGAATCAAGAGAAGAACGAAGATCGGATCGATCCGATCAAGTCGAGATATCTCACCAAGTCATGAAGCTCAAACTTAGAATACTTGAAGATCGGATGACTTCGGAAGATCGGACGGAAGACCTACATCGGTAAAGATCCGCTGGTTGAAGCTAAGTCAACCCAAGCACCGGAAGACTCCATCGGTGGTAGACCGATCAACCTTGATTGATCAGAATCACCACCAGTGAAAACCGATGTTTCATCTAATCATACGTCGATGATCCGAATAAGAAGAATGTCAACCTTAGTTGGAAGAACAACACCGAAAAGTCGCGCACATAACCAATAAAAACAAGACACGTATGATCGGAGCCGGCAATTACGGGATTTGATGTTGCTCTCTAACGGGTATAAAATACAAGATTCACGCTTTTTCGGCCATGCCGCTCTCAAGACGCCACATCAATCCTCAAAACCTACCAAATATAGCACGAAATTCAAATTGCTCTCCAACGGCTCTTTGATTTCAAGGTCTATAAATATGGGATCACACTTGAGTGAAGACACTAAAACACCGAACAATCAAGAAGCTCAAGCAATTATCGATTTTCGCATCGAAGAACACGATCAAGAAGATTATTTTATTAAGTGTTCATCCCATACGTTCTTAGCATAGAAATCTTTTCATCTAGGCGATAGCTATCTTAAGCACTAGAAAAAGATTTCATAGTTGGAACCAAAACAATCTTATCCAAACCCAAGTTAGGTTAAGTTGTTTAGCAAATTCGGTAGGGTTTCTAGTTACGATTTACGGGATCGGTTGAGTGAGAACTCCTTAAATATCTCACCGATTGTCTTGTGTTGGACTAACACAAAAATATAAGTCCGTTGGTTAAGTTGGTGCCCTTGTGATAGGGAAGAGTGGGCGTAGGATCGGGTTTGTTCGAACCACTATAAATCTTGTGTGCCTTTTTCCAACTTTGATTAATTGTCTACACAATCGCACACAACCTTTAAAAGCGCATACATATTCTAAGTTGAGATCATTAGCACCAAGCTTCTGATCTGATCAAGCTTGACACTTCAGTCAACTGGTTAAAAGACTAACTTTGGAATCTGATTTATCAAAATTGGTTTTTCACACGGGTAAAACTTAGCTTCCGCACACATCAGTTAAACTGATAGTTACTTAATCGACCGCCTTCCGAGCGATTAGTAAGTTAGTTATCACCAAAACGATTCACTTGCACCTTGATTAGGCTAACCGCCATCACACCGATCTGCACAAAAAGTTTTCGTAAGTCTATTCACCCTCCCCTCTAGACTTACGCCCTCAACCAAACCCGTTCGGGACCCATAAGTGGTATCAAAAGCGGTTGGTTCTCTGGACCATGACTTTGTGTATCATCGATTCTTGTGGAAGAATCTTTGTGGTCGACTGAACTGATCTTGAAAAACCTTCTTAAAACTCATTCATTTTCCAAAAACACTCGGCATGGATAACACCTCGTATGTATCATGATCTGTAGAAGTTCTCAATCGATGAGTATGCGATTGGGCCGTATATATGTCCAACCATCTAGGTTCAATTAGTGGCGAGAATGATGGAAGTCATCGAAAGAGGACCCATCATCATATATTACTTAACAACCCCGCAGTTGGAGGAGATCCAGATTTTGCCTTTAAGTCTTTGTCAGAAAAAACCCCAAATTGATGGATGCAAGAGGAAAGGAAATCGCATACTCTAGATACTATCGCAAGGCATATTATCATGAAAACAATGGATAAGGTCACCAAGGAAAAGATTAAATATCTCAAAATCACGAAAGCAATGTGATACTTTAAATTTGAAATATGCGAGGAATTGACCAGATAAAAGATAGTTGCCCTGCTAGCTGAACCGGTGAAGTTCGAAAAGTCAAGATGTTGCTTCAACGAAAACCATCAACGAACTCGATGGAAGGATTACAATGTCAATAAACAAGCTTCTAGAACTTGGTAGAGAGGTGTCCGATAAAGATATCAACTACAAAATTTTAAGGTCTCTCACCAAGAAATGGGACATGAAGGTCACGGTAATCAAGGATTGCCAAGACATTTCAAAAATGAAGCCAAGTAGCTTGTTCTGAGCCTTAAAGCTCACGAAGTTCGATTTAATTGAAAGAGGACAAGGCGATGAAGATGAGGTGCCCAATGAAGCTTCAACTTCAAAAATCGATTACTTTTTAAGGCAACCAAAGAAGGATCAAAGACCAATGAACCCATTGAAACATCATAAGTCAGTGTAATGGTGATCACTTTCGCTTTACCAGAAAAACTAGAAAAATCAAATATTCAACTTGGCAAGTATCAAGATTTTATAAAGATTATAAACATAAATTTAGGAAGAGATAGGAGATCAGCCAATGTATCTCCGTAAAGAACCGCATCCGATGATCGAAGAGATCACAGAGAAGAAAGAAAAAGTGATAATCTAAATGATGAGAGAAGAGATAACCAATCGCATGTAAGAAGCTCGGATTACTATCGAAAAGGGAAGTCACCGATAGATCATACGTATTTTGAGTGATTCACCGAAGAAAAAGGTTCCGTGGATCAAGCGAGCATGCTTCAACCGTGGAGAAGTCCTCACTACAGCAGAGAACGCCTGCACACGGACGCCAAGAGAAAGGGAAGAAAAGAGGAACAAAAAGAGAAAGACGGACAGGGACGAAAAACCCATGGTTTCTTTACACGCCTGGAATTGACCACTCAGATCCGCCCTCCGAGGATTCTCGGATACTCCTCCATAGAAGATTTACGTACGATCGAAGGTGTTGTTGACTTCTATGAGAATGAAGATCTGATATTCTCTTCGATGATGATGAGATCTGCCTTTGATGGCCAAGGAGGACCAATCTGAGGTAACCTCCAAACTCGCTTTGTTCGGGCTTCTACACTGCTATCATTAAGACACCGCTGGGAGATCGACTTTCTTGCCTCTACCGAGCAATTGCTTGAGGATCTCTCCAATGCAGTAGACACTTATGCTATAGTGGAAGCTGAAAATGACAAGCTGAGGATCAGAAATAATCAGCTTGCTAAAGAGAATGATCTCAAAAAGCCAACAACTTAAATCAATAAACCGCCGTATCGGAAACCGAGGAATTTAACATTCTCGAAGTTAAAGCTTCGATCGGGAGAAGCGGATCAAAAGATTAGTCTATTAACAAAACAAAGAAGTTTATGACTTCAAAATCCTTCAAGCAAAATTTGATGAGCTATTTCGAATGCATGAAAGTCTAAAATCATCTGAGGATAATCTGCGTAAGAAAATAGAGGTTTTCACAAAATCATCTAAAACCGTTCAAGACATGAACACCTATTTTTGAACAACGATTAACAAGAAGGGACTTGGGTATGAGAACCCTTCCAAATCCTCAAAGCCCCGGCTGATTCATCTCAAAAAGGTGTAATCGGGACGAGTTTAAATACAAAGATACACCGAAAGCTAAACTTGTATCTAATAAGGAAAAAGACCGATTGAAAGAGAGGCGGCGGTGCCTAACCGTATGGAAAATGTAAATGGACCCCAATCGGTAAAAGCATCGGCGAGAATCAACAGAAGAACCCAGTTCTTCGGAAGAAACCTCAACTTGATCAACAGATCAGGTATCAGAAAAGACAACCTGTAAAAGGGAAGTCTAATCTGAGACCCAATCAAGGTCAGCTGCCTAATAAGCATGCTTTAGGTAAACTACAAAAACCACCTATGCCAAAAAAAAGATATGAATCTTTTGATGGTAGCGATCGTACTACCCCTATAAATCGTAAATCTAGGGTCACACTTTTTGAACCACCTTTGGATGAAAAAGAAGAAAAACAAAGATAAATCCCAAGTCTTCTAAGTCATCCAAGGTTCACACTAATAATCATACTAATCGAAAAGCATATAAAAAGAGACGTATGATTATGTTGATAGGTATGGGGAGACAAATCGGGGCTTTATATAACTCATCTCAATAGAAGTGCTCTGTTTGTATGGATCCCCAAAACTAATCCTAACCCCTCGACCCAATCCAAAAGGGTACCTAAAGCTGATTTGGGTCAACAGGATCGCGGGTCCGCCAACAAAGGAGGTGTGCAAGCAACTATCCGGTACATCGATAGTGGATGCTCAAGGCACATGATTGAAGCAAACATCTCCTCGGCTCTTACATAGAAACGAAAGGCCAGCGTGTACTCTTTCGGTGATGATAACTTTGGTTATACCAAAGGATTCTTAACCTTAGAGAATGATGATGTACAAGTAACTGGAGTCTCGTATGTCGAGGTCCGAAGCACAACCTTTTATCGGTTTCACAATTCTGCGATAATGTGATTCAAGTGTTGAGTTCTCGAACGATCAATGCACTATCAAGAATTGAGCCACTCAACGATTTTTCTAATCGGGTTCAAGGAAAGGGACGATCTACACAAATGATTGGAATAGTTGCCCAAGAAATGCATGCCCGATTGTCAAGAGTTCCAAAAGTAGCAGTTGGCTCAAGACAAAAGAATGAGCCATCCGAACTATAAAACTCTTAATAAGATAGCAAGGATGTCTCTAGTGGAAGGACTTCCTAATGAAGTATTTTCAAAGGATCGGACATGTCTTTGCATGTCGGAAAAAACAGTCAAAGCTTTTCAAGGGAATTCGGACCGGCATCCAAAGAGAGTTCTTCAAACTTCATATGGATCTATTTGGACCAGCTTACACCGGTCTCTCGTGGATGAATATACTCTGTAATCGTGGATGACTACTCCAAGTTTACGGGTTATATTCTTACATAAGAAGAATGAGACGACAATGAAGATACTCCGAAATGCTAAAAAGATTACAAAATGAGAAGGGTGTCGATTGTAGTAAAAATCGGATCGATAAAGGTACGAAATTTCGAACTCTTTTATTCTTGATTTTTTGCTCTAAGTTTGGTATACTGACATGAGACATCAACCGCAAGGACGCCACAAATGTAATGGAGTAGCGAATCGGAGAACAGAACTCTCAAAAGAAGTTGCTTTCGACGATGTTAGGCCGAACATGCAATACCAAGCCGTTTAAAGCGTATAATCAACAACGATGCATGCCATACTGCGAATGTATGTCTTATTCGACTACGGCCACTACAAAAACACCCTATGAATGTGGAAGGCGAAAACCTCGTGTTTCTTACTTCCATGTTTTTGGAGTGTAAGTGTTTCATACACAACAATGGGAAGAGTCGGTTGAAGACTTTTGAGCCCCCAGTCGGATGAGGGTATATATTCTTGGGATATTCCTCATCTAGCAAAACTTTTCGGGGTTTACAAAGATGAACCCTAGTTGTGGAAGAAACACCCCATGTAGTCTTTGATGAAGCATCATCCTAACAAGAGAAATCGCCTCGTAACAAGACGTACTGATCAACACACTGACGATGCTCGAAAAATGGATCACTAACGATCAAGGAAAAAGGATCGTAAATCGTAATAAGATATACATTTCAGATCTAGGCGATTCACCGGATCATTTAGATCCTAAGGTACGAAAAAACCGTCGATGAAGAAGCGTACAAATCGAGACAAGATCAATCGAACCATCGGTTCGGGGGAACACCAAGTTCCCAATGAACAGACGTAAGAACATGATGAGTCCAACATCACCGAGACATGTTCTTATCAAGTGGATCACGATTCGCACCACTCCCCCCACGCTAGTAATGAACCTTTATCGAAAATGGATGATGTTCTCTAAACCGAAACAAATCGAGCAGAAGGACACGGATAACCCGGTCATCCAACCGATCCGATCATCGGAGACCCATCCGATAAAGTTAAAACTAGACATCGACAGTGAAAGTGCCGTGTATTGTTTGTTATTTGTCTATGAAGGGACCAACAACAATAGAGGAAGTTCTACAAGACGCCTTGTTTGATTCTAGCCATGCGGGGAGGAGCTGAACAGGTTAAAGAGAAATCAAGTTTGGGAACCGGGTGGATGTACCCAAATCATCAAGACGTAATTGGCACGGTGGGTTTTCAAGAACAAGAGAGATGAGAAAAATGTCATCACCGAAAATAAGGCAAGACTTGTTGCTAAAGGGTATTCACAATCGGAAGAATTGATTATGATGAGACCTTTGCACCGCCGCCGCCTAGAAGCCATTTCGGCCAAGTTTACGCATATGCTTCCCACAGAGGGTTCACTTGTGGTATCGATGGACGTAAAGAGTGCATTCTTAAGCGGGGTACTAGCAGAGGAAGTTTATGTCGAACAACCTCCGTGCTTGAAAAGAGCAAAACCAAGTGTACCGTTTAAGAAAAGCTCTTAATGGCACAAACAAGCTCCTCGAGCTTGGTATGATACACTCTCGATTCTTGATAGACGGTGGGTTCACTAAAGGAATGGGACGTAACCTTATTCGAATAGAAGATGGAGAAGATATTACGATGGTTCGGATCTCGTGGGCGACATCATCTTGAATCTCCCAACAAGAGTCTATGTGAAAGATTCAAAGAACCGATGCAAGGGAAGTTCGAGATGTCCATGATGGGACGAGATGAATTACTTTCTCGGTCTCCGGTGAAGCAACGTCGAAGGGATATTCATCTCGCCAAGCAAAGTACACTAGAATTTATTGGCTAAGTTTGGAGTTCAAAATTGCAAGGAAGCCAAAATTCCTATGATGACCGGATTCAAGATGGATCCGCATGAGGATGGTCGGAAAACAAATCGAAAAGAATATAGGGCTCTCATTGGATCTCTGCTATACCTAACTACCAAAGACCCGAGATATCACCTTTGCGTAGGGGTGTATGTGCGATTTCGAGCAAATCCAATGCAAAGCCACCTAGAAGCGAATTAAGTGGATTCTTAAGTATCCGAAGGGGACGATAAATCTTGGTTTATTTTACCCATCGATGATAATCTAGAGCTTAGTGGGTATTCCGATTACGATTATGGAGGTTGCAAGATTGACGAAAATCAACCTCGGGAACATGTCGGTTTTTAGGAAGTAAACCGATCTACGTGGTTTTCAAAAAGCGAGACATCGATTGCGACATCTACTACCGAAGCGTAAATATATGGGTGCAGAAAATCGTTTGCTCCCAACTCGCTTCCGCTTAGTCGGCCACTGAGGATTATAACATTGTAGCTAAGAATGTACCTATATTACGTGACAATAATAATGCTATTGCAATCACTCGAGAATCGTTCTACATACAAGATGCAAGCATGTGGATGTCGACACCATTTTATAAGAGTTCATGTTGAAAAGAAGAATATCGAATGGAAAAGATTCACACCGATTTACGTAAAGTCGATATTCTAACCAAGCCACTAAATGAGATCGATTCAGAGAATTGTGCAATGAAATAGGCTTCGGATCTTGGAAAAAAGCACCTAAAATGCTTGATGGATTGTTCTCGAACCCGGTGGTTAAGAGACTAACCAAAGTTGAGAGGAATCATTGAATTTGGTATCTCAACCGATAAGAAGATCGACCAAGGAACTGATATGAGAAATCGATCGATTACAAGTTATCGATTAAAGGAATCGACGATTTAAGGTTTATCGATTAAAGGAAACACTCAATTTAAAAGGATTATCCGATTAAATCGGTTTGGTTATTTTACATCTTTGTAAGTCGATTAGTGATATTCAACAAGCAAGATTCACAGTTAAAAGCCAACAATCGCATAAAAGCGAAAAATTTACACAACAATGGAATAATAGAAATTTTCATTGATAAAGACCCGAAGGTCGTTACATTACAAGTTACAAGTCTGAAAGGACCCGGAGGTCATTACATAAGTCATAACCAAAACCCTAAACCTATAACCCTAAACCCTCATCCTAACCCAAGAAGAAATTTAGAGAGAGATTTTAAATCGATGCTCTCATTTTCCCCCACTTAACAAGGGTGAGAGAGGCTTTGAAATAATCCTAAAGCCGCTTAAATGGCTAAAACCAAAGGGAGCGAGAGCGGCGTTGATAGGATTTCTAAGCCGAGAGCCCTTAGACATGAAGTCAATGGACTCTCCAACAAAGAAATGGAGCACATGTGCCAAGAAATTGGTTCAAAGACCTTATGGGCACATGTGCTACATGAAAAAAAGAGTTGATATCGAAGATCACCGTTGTCCGATCAAGACCGTATATCAAACTCATGTTTTATATCGACCGAAGTCTGTTGATGCTAGTTCCGGCATCTCGATAGACACATAAGGTGCATACTGGTTAGGAGAAGTGTCTTCTCGATTCTGACAGAGATCCGCCCGCCTTAGAGAAGCTTTGGCAACAATTGTATGTGAAATCTTTGATGGCGCATTTAAAACAAAGATAAAGGACACAGGGGTTGATTTGAGAAGCTGAAATCATTGAAAAAGGGGTAAAGGTTTTTCTTAGGAAGTTTCACCTTAAATAAGAGTTCACCGAATGCATGATTTTACAAAGAAGATAAGTATGGTGAATGGGTTATGTTGTGTAAAACATTGGTCCAATTTATAGAGGTCAAGCAAGGGTGCAAATGTAAATTTGATTTCAAAAAGCCTTTTAGAGAAATTTGCATCACAAGGACAAATGTAGGAATCACGCCGATCGATAATTGGATAAATTTACGGTAGGATTGACATATCGAAATATCTGAGACTATAATTACGATGTCAATAAATCGATTCATAACTTAGGGAATAGAGACTACTATTCTAGACTAAGTTTTGGCGGTACACTTATCTCAAGAATTGGCTTGATCTCGAAAGAATCGATTAGGTCAACCAAAATCGATTACATCTGGCCCGATCGGATAAGGAAGATCGGTTGAATTTGAAACCTCAACAAATCGAGATATATCGATCTATGAGAAAATAGAAATATCGGTTGAAGGGAACTTCAACCGATCGGAGGATCGAAGGAAATCGACGCGAAAATGGCGGATCGATCGAAAAGAACGGTTTGGAAATTATAAGGTTTAGGCAGAAAACTAAGATCAACAAGTGGATTCAACTTCAAGTGGTATTGATGATTGCAATATCGATCAACCGAATCGCTTTTCTTTTCCTTGTTATTTGCTTATTTATCGGATCTTATCTCATTTATTTGCCTTCTTACGACACTACGGTGATGTATTCCCTGCAAATCATTTAATGCGGACGTGGGGTACCTGTATTAATTGCTACAAAATGCGCTTTTAAATCCAAAAGGTTTTCGTACGTGCTTTTCCCGACCATACGATCAAAACCGCTTAATCCGGATCGTTTAATCTTTTCAAACGATTGATCTTCCAAATCTTGTCTTTTTTCCCTCCTCATCTTTATAAGGTTCATCAAAAACCCTACCAGAGTTTTCCCATTCACAAACTTGCGTTCTTTTTCTGAAAACTCTCCAGATTACTTCTCTGCGATTCAAAGTGTTTTTCTTAAGTTTCAAAATTATCTTCCCGAAAAATAGAATCTGGTAATTTCTGATTATTTGATGAATCTTTTTCCTTAAAATCCATTGATCTTAAAGATTTTGTCAATCGATGGTATCCCGTTTATGCTTTTATTGTTTCTTGGTTTCGCATGTGTTTATCGATTACTAGGCATTGTTGGTCCCTGTAACGAGTCTTACACGTGTATGGGGGAATACACGTGTTCGATGATTTTAAAACTTTTTCGCTTCGAGGTCGACTTTGGGTCGATAATCACGAAGATTAGGTTACGAGAAGCACATATCGCCTCGAGTCAAAGTCTCTTTGAGATGTGATCCGAGATGCTTTCGATATACCTCGGATAATCCCAACCGAATCCTCGAAAATCGAGATCCCGAGTTGCTTGGATCGGATAACTAGCTACTTGAATCCTCGGAAGAGAGTTCATTTTGATAACTATCATTTCTAGCTACTTTCGATCGTCTTGAATGGTTGGCCCTTAGATTATACTTCGTTTTAAGCTTTGCTGAAACACCTTCCCTTTATGAAATAGTGATTAGGCTGTGATTCACTTATGCAACTTCAGTGGATTGATTCCAACTGAATATCGGTGAAAAGTATGCTTTCAAAATCAAGTCAATGCAACAGTTAAGCATAGATAAGGAAAGCAATAAAGAACACAGCAGTTATAGTGGTTCAGAGACTCAAGCTCCTACATCACTCTCTCTGACTCTTCAGAGAAATTCACTATCAACTTCTGAGCTTTCTGACTACCTCGTAGTTTACTTACTCAACTCGGCCCTGAGTTTTCTGACTACTCCACGTAGTTTACTTACTCAACCCGACCTTGAGCTTTCTGACTTCCTCCGTAGTTTACTTACTCAATCACACACAAGCTTTCAGACTACCTCTGTAGCTTATTAACTTCTCCTCTAGAGTTTTCTGACTACTCCGCGTAGTTTACTAACTCTTTACAACTCTACTCACCAACAAAACACACTCCAACTACCTTCTCAAGGGTTTGGGGTTTCTTGGTTGGTTTCCAACTAGGATGAGATATCCTTTACAATGAAGCACAATGCAAAGGGTTAGGATATCTCGACTAAGCTTTGGATAAATCTTATCAAGCTAGGCTTAGTAAAGTGAGCTCTCTTCAATATAGAAGCACTTGGGAAATTCAAGGTATTTCGAGTGCTTTAACTTTTGCAAGAATAAGTTTGAGCTCTTGAGTTATGTATAAATTTCCGTAACCTTACAAAGTAGAGGGTCACCAAGATTTATAGGCATACACCAAGGTCACTCTTGAAAACTATCCGCTTTGAGAGATAACCCGTGAGTTCCCTCTTATGGTGTGTGAGAAACTTATATTTAGGGTTTGAAACTCCCTAACATGTTTTAAATGATAGCCTTTCATGTAGCCGGTCTTCACTTTTTGCGATCTGGAACTTTCATACATCGACATCTTTTTTTGACACATCATTTTGCCGATGTCGGTATAGATGCGATGTTGTCTTCCTCTTTTTGACTTTTGTCTTGATTAAAGATAGACACCTTCAACGGCTCTTTTGGTTACAAACTCGAGTTTGATATAACCTTAACAACACTTGACTTAGTTCCTTTTATGCGCATTTGAATGTCTTGGCAATATCTAACTTTCTAAGGCATCGCGTTTTTTCTCGATATTGCATCCTTGAGATAGATATATTCGATGCCTCGGAACATTCGGTTCATCTCGAGCATTCAATACATTCTTGAGTCTTGATAATTCTTGTGGCTTTCGATATTCTTGATCTTGATTTCTCGATCTTGATCTTGCGTCTTGAGTCTTCTCGAGTCTTGAGGTCTTCGAGTCTTTAGGTTTATCTTGGTGATATCTTCGAGTCTTCATGCTAAGTCTTGATTCTCGATTTCATCTTTGAGTCTTCAGAGACTTCATTCATCTTTAAACATCTTGAGTTCTTCGAGTCTTGAAACCTATCCTGAACTATGTCTGCTGACTATACATTTTGCAGATAACATCCTGAATACTCTAAAACTGAATCCTGACTCAATTATCAAGATCATTCTGAACATGTCATACTCAGGGGTTTTGGGATCTTAATCAAAATCATATAATCTTTTATTAAATTCATCTCCCAACAATTTCCCCCTTTTTGATGATGCCAAAACCTATCTTGTTTACAAACAAAATAACCTATACTCAGCTTTCAGTTTATTCTATTACAAGATTGGTTCCTGAACAGAGAATCTCCCAACAATTTCTTTAAGAAGGAATCTCTTTAAATAAATAATCTCCCAACAATTTAAATCATTCAACAGATTTCTTCAGTAATGAATCTTTCTTAAATAGTTCATTACCAAATACTTAAGCAATTTCTCCCATATCATCATACAATCAGTTCAGAGACATTTATTCAGCATATCAAAATAAAGACATGTAAGTAAGATAATGAGATATTATCTTTTGAGCAAAATGATAAATCTTCATTGATGATAAGTATACCATTACAGACATAATGAGATTTTTATCAACAAAATCAAAATGACAAAATTTAAAGATTACGAGTCTTCGAGTTCTTGATCTTGATCTTGATTCGCTCTTTGATTTGCTTCATTTTCCACTTCATCAGCTGGCACCTCCAGGTTGAACATTCCGAAAAATCTTTTCTTCAGCTCATTCCTCTCCTTGATGATGTCCGGACTGTTCCCTGTTAATCCTAAACCCACCAAAGATTGAGCAATTTCTTGCGTAATGGCCTTCTCATTTACCAAGCCATTACCAAGTCTTGGAGGAGAATAGGAATATGGACCGGGGCTTTATCTCGCATCCACCTTCATCCGCAAGGTTAATCCAAATTTTGGAGATACTTTGGATAGAAGGTTAGAAGATATTCAATGAAGGCTTTGTTACGATCCGAGCCTTCCCTCTCCATTCCCTCGAGAACATCGTGAATTGAACCGAAGGTTCTCTTCACTTCTTCCCACATGTCGCCGAGTTTAATGGGCATCCATTTATCAACGTGGGGCCACTTCAGCCGTTCCTTCCTCTTGCTCGCAGAAACTTCCCCGGTCACCTTCGCTTCGCTCTTCGCCTATCATCTTTCCGATCACAGACGCCTCCCGAGACCGGGCAAAGCAGCTTTTCTTAAGCTTGTTCTTTTTGAGTGCATTCGAGCATCTCTGGTGTTGAAGACTTTCTTCCGAGGTTGAGACTCGATTCTTCGCATCTTCATCATCCAATCGGCTTTTCTCCTCGATTGGCTTAGAAGCCTTAGCACGCTTGTTTATAGGTTGAACAACGCCCAAAGCTTTCCTCTTCATAGCGATTCGATTCAAGCTGGCTTGTTCCAACCTTTGTTCTAACTTTTCGGTTTCTCTCTTGCAACCTCAAGCATGGTTTGCTCGAAACTTCGAGTGTAGATGGATGGGCTCTCCACTTGAGCAAATTTCAATTTATCAAGAGCTTCAACTTCTTTTAAGGCTTTGGCTAGATTGTACATTTCACCTCTTTTCTAGAGCATTCTCCAAAGTACTTGCCATGAACTTCCCGAGGTCTTCACCTTCCTTTTCCCCCTTCCCCAATTGCCGTAATTTGGAAGAAGTCCGGAGAGAGTCAGTGTCCATGTGATCTTGCTCTTTTCTTTCACAAACGGATCTCTCCTCGCTAATGATCTTGCTCATCTTCCATTCTCCTTATGTGGTTCTTAGCCACATAAAGTTCTTCAGATATGTGGGCAAACTGGCGAGAGAGTGCATCTTTAAGCATCTCTGTCATCTTGGTCATGAGCACCGAGCTCCATTCCTCAACAATGAGATCCGGACAAGACCTCATTTTTTCTCTGCTAGTTTCACCTCTAGAAATTCAGTCGATTCCTGGTGCTTCTGTTTCATTTCAGCACTTAACTCTGCGTTGACTCCCTCCAGCTTTTCATTCAGCTTTTCTTCCATGGAGGTCATCTGAGTGGTCAGAGTGTTTTGTATCTGCACCAGTTCTGAAGAATGGCTAAGTCCTTCCATTGTCTGAGCTTGATTGGCCAACGTTTCTTCTATCTGAGCAATTTTGATCGCCATTGGCTCAATCTTCTCAAGTTTCTCCATTACGGGAGTGAGATCAATCTCAGGAACTTTCTGCACCTTCTGTGCTGTTTGATCATCCTGAGCTTCAGCTTCAACCTGAGCTCCAGTCTCCATTTGAGTCTCAGTCTGTTTATCAGACAATTCAGAATTAAAGATAGTACTTTCAGTAACTTTGGCATAATTGTCAATAGTGCCAAAAGATACCTGAAGAGTGTTAGCCGATCGAGGTTGATCGACAATGTAAGTCTCTTTTTCCATTTGAGACCGATCCTCGATCTCTCCTATTGGTCCCCATCTCCATCTTTGGATTTGTCTCCGCTGCTCGGGGCACCAACTTCAGTTGATTTCTTCTCAGCTAGCTTCCTCTGAACCAGCTCATCAAAATCGGAATTTTTCATCCTGAGCTTTGTCCGTCTGAACCCTGAGAAGTCGGTCAGGAAGGCTGTCTCCTCATTCCACCAGTCTTCCCCTCTGAATGCAGCAATGTCAAGCATCTCGGGAAGAGTCGATTGAGGATATACGCTTTAATCCCATGTCTGAAGAAACATCTTGCAGATCGGGGGGTATGAGTGAGCTCGGGAGCGGTCAGGATGAACTGTTCCCCCTTGCTCCTCCACTCGCCTTCTTCACCTCTTCTTCCATCTCTCTGGTTCGAGAGAAGCTTACGCTAAGGGATCAAGCGATAGATCACTCTGGAGCTCATCAAGACTATTTTGCTCTGAGCCTCCCGAGTGTCTGAAGTTTGTGCATTCAGGTCCTCGGTTTGCATCGAGTGGGTTCCGAGGCTTTGAGTGGCATATCCTCGGTTTGAGTCCCGAGTTGGCTCGTCGGGCCTGAGCTCAAGACATCTCGAGGTAGGCATCTCGAGGTCTGAGCTCCTTTAAAAATTTCCCGAGAAATTTTATCTCGAATCGAAAGTGATGTCTCGAGCACCTCGAGAAGACCTCGCTCCTCGATCGATCCCCGTGTCCCGAGATAACCCGAGCCAACACTTGTAATGGCGAACTCGAAAGCCGTTTTGCCTTCGTGGTTGTATCTCCTCGTAATCATCACTACCTTTCGCCGGTGAGAACCACCAATCTTCTGCGTTTTGGAGCAAGATTCTTCTTTTCATCATTTTGCTCCCTCGCCCATCTTTGCCTCCAACAACATCTTCCCCTAGTTTGTTGGGTTTTTTTTCAAAGAATCTGCGAAGGTGATTCTACCTTCTTTTCTCTCTTCCTCGATAACCCCGCTTCCTTGGCAAAGACTTTGGGTTTAAGGAGAATTTTGGATTTAGGAAATGGGGTCGAATTGGCGAAGATATCCTCCTCCTCTCTGCACATCTCCAAAATGTAAGCAATTTTGGTGGCATGATGGATCTTGCCTTTGATTGAGATCACCCCGTCAATCTTCCTAAAAACTTTGGTCTGCTCACTCACCGTCTGGATCAGGAATTTCAGCCAGTTGAAATCTGTGGTGGGTGAAGCTTCTATCGCCGCCATCAATCTGAGCTTCGGGGTACTTATCTGCTCAAAACTCCCCGCAAGACTCATGATGCACTTGCTCACAATATCCATCAGCACACGATATTGTGGCTTTAGATGCCTCTTATGCAATGTCGCCTCAAACTTCACAGGATTCTCAGCAATCCTATCAAGGTACTCCTGCTCTCTTCCTGACATATACATCGTAGGATCCTCTCCTCTATCACAGAGCTCAAAAACATCATTCAGATTTTTCGAACAATATCTGAGATCCCTTTTCAAAATCGACGTATTGGATGACCGCTCTAAGTGTGATATAGTTAACTTAGAATGCATACCGGCCCTCTTCATCTATCTTTAAATTACAGATGAATTCGATTACCTCTTTCGCAAAAACTCTCGTCCAGTCGGCCATGACTAGTTGAGTTGAGTTTGGCTACCAAATCATATCGCGAGCCTCCTCTTCTGGCTTTGAGTTGGTTGTACTTTCAAGTGAGACAACAAATTTGTACCACGGCTTGTTGGTTATGGCTAATTTCTCGAACAAGGTTGGGACCATTTTAGAGATTGATTTAAGAATTTGAAGTTTTAGGGTTTGGAGATTTCTGGGCAAAGGGATTTTTATTTGCAGAGGATTTGGAAACGAAGGGTTTGATAAAATTTTGGCTTGAATGACTTAAAGGGGTATATATAGCCTTGAGATCGTGGGGGAATCATGTTGGTTAGGTGAGTAACAATCGGTTGAGATTAATCTCCGATTAATCGGGTATCTGAACCGAACGATCTCTGAAAAAGTAAGCCGCCAAAACATCCTCATTGGTCATTAATGTAGCGAGCATTAAATGATCATTGACCTTCTTCTAATTTAAAACGATCCCGCCCAAAAACATTCCTCGGTGTTTTATATTTATTAAGAATGATTCTTGAAGTTTTACTTGAGCAATAAATGAGTCGCGATGAGTCTTTACTTCTTCGGACTAATTTCCCTCTATCGGTCTTTACTAAATCATCGTCTTTGATAAAATGTCAAGATAATAATCGAAAATCTTGAATGGGTTCAAAGATGCTCTTTAGATCTTGACCTTGAAGAACTGAAGTTTTACGAGACTCGATTCAAGATTTCCATTTTATCCCGAGTTTCTCAAGAGAATTCGAGAAAACTTCATGCATCCGAAAATCTTCAATTTTTCGATTTACTCTATACACCGGTTCTAACATCCCTAATTCAACCGAAAAGTTCACGAAATCTTGATTCAAACCAAAGGTTTAGTCAAGATATCGACTCTTTTGCCTATCGGTATGAATTTTCTCCATCCTTATGTCCTTTTTCTCAACATGATCTCTCGATGAAATGATGTCCGATATCCACATGTTTGCATCCGTGTGCAATACCGATTTTTGTGAAATAGCAATGGCACTATTGTTGTCACAAAATATTGGTACTTCATTGGCTTCAACTTTATAATCTCTTAATTGTTGTCCGAGCCAAAGAATCTCGGAAGTACGCTGCAGCCTTCCCTGCAGCCCATGTATTCAACCCGTGAAGAAGGTTGCTCTTGCTACCGAGGTCTTTTTTTTGAAACCAAGATATCGACTTGCTTCCTAAAAATTGACAAGTTCTGTTGTGGACTTCCAGTCAATTCTACAACCTCCATAGTCAGCATCTGAGTAACCAGTTAATTCAAGGTTATCATCAGCTGGATACCATAATCCTCTATTCACTGTGCCCTTAAGATATCTTAGTATCTTTTTGCGTTCTCCATGTGACTAGTCTTTAGGATTAGCTTGGTATCTTGCATATCCCAACAAAGAAATGTTATATCCGCCTACTTGTCATGAGATAGAGCAATGATCCAATGATTCCTCTATAATCGCGATGATTCATCGATTTGCCTTCGAATCGAGATCCATCTTGTAGTTAGTATTCATAGGAATTCTAACTGCATTGCAATTTTGTACACCATATTTGGCAATCGGATCTGCGGTGTATTTTGCACGTTGATGAATATTCCTTCCTTTGATTGTTTCACTTGAAGACCTAGAAAGAAATTCATCTCTCCCATCATTGACATCTCAAACTTGCCTTTCATCGATGTTGAAAACTTTTCACACAAATGATGGTTTGGAGATCCAAAAATGATGTCATCAACATATATCTCGAACTAGTAAGATCTCTTCCCCATCCTCTATCCCCGAATGAGTTCTATCAACAAATCCTTTGACAAAAACCATGGTCAAGAAGAAACCCGAAAGAGTATCATACCATGCTCTGGGTGCTTGCTTGAGACCATACAAAGCTTTTCCTCGAGCTCAGAACTTGGTCATTCTGTTTGAATCCGTGAGGTTGTTCTACATAAACCTCTTCTTTAAGCACACCGCTCGAAATGCACTTTTCACATCCATTTGATAGATCGAACTTCATGTGGGCGAAAGATATGCAAGAAACAATCGATGGCTTCTAGTCTTTGCAACAAAAAAGGTTTCATCATAATCCAAGCCTTCTTCTTGGGAATAACCTTGTGCAACTAGCCTTGCCTTGTTTCTCACAATGTTGTTGTTTTCATCTCTTTTGTTTTTGAAAACCCACTTGGTTCCAATGACATTGTGCCTTTCAGGTCTATCTACCAACTCCCATACTTCATTCCTTGAGAATTGATTCAAATTTCATCTTGCATAGCAAAGAATCCAATAAGAATCTTGTAGAGCTTCACCAATCTCGGCAGAGTTCTTTCTCCGAAAGGAAGCAAAGCCAGAATAGTGCACTCTCACCATGGAACCTTCTTGTCTTAACACCTTCAGTTAGATCACCCACTATCTGATTTGTAGGATGACTATCTAACCATTTCCTTCTTGATGTTCCCCCTTCAATGGTATCCTCAACATTTGAAATGTTAGGTTCAGTTAAATCAGCAAACTCAGGGAACAACAAAACAGGAGAAGGAGAATCATCTTCCTCAGGGGAGATTCTATTCATAACATTGTCGAGACATCTGTTTCCCCTTTGGTTGATAGATTCGAATTTACCTCACCGTGACCACATCTTCATTGGCATCACATACCGAGTCCGAACCGGTGTCTGCTCGTCATTGGTCACCTTTGGAGTGTTGGTTTTCTTGAGGCTCACCATCCTGAATTCCATTCTGAACTTCCTTATTTGAGTCCGAGTCACTCCAATCATAGAATGTGACTGACTTTTTCTTTTCAGGTTCAGTGGATGATTTGTCTTTCGCTTCGTGCTTAATCTGGTGATCCTCTTAGTTAGTTCATCTCAAGATCATGTTCCCTCGCTTCTTCCGAACACAAATAGATTCATCAAAAACAACATGAGGTGTTTCCTCCACAATAAGAGTCCTACAGGTTGTAAACTCTCGAAAGCTTTTTTCGACTTCGTAATATCCTAAGAATATTCCTTCATCGACTTTACTATCAAAAAGTTTTCAACCGATCTTTACCATTATTGTGTATGAAACACTTGAACCAAACACACGAAAAGAAAGAAAAACAAGAGGCTTCCTTTCATTCCAAAGCTCATAGGGTGTTTTGCCTTGACTCATGGTCAAGATGGATCTGCTCCGAGAGTAGCATCAAGGTTGTTGACACTTTCAAATTTCAAAATCTTTTAGGAATGTCGACTTCAAATTTATCATAGTCCTTGCGAACTTCTTTTCGTAGTCATGTTCCTCCTTTCAAAGAACACCATTCTACATGAGGGGTCCTTGCGGTGATGTTTCATGTGAAATTCCATTCTCTCGCATTAATAATCGATATGATATGATTTATGAATTGGTTCCTTTGTCGATCCGATTTTGACCACACTCGATTTTTCTCAATCTCGAGCCTTTTCAAGAATCTGGCGACTTTATTTATCTCTTTCTTCTTTCATAATGAGTAAGAATATGACCCAAGTATATCTCGAGTAGTCATCAACTACTACCAATGTGTATTTCCCCGCCATTAGTGCTTACGGGTGTTATAGGACCAAAAGATCCATATGTAGTAATCAAGTATTCTTTTCAAGAGAAACCTCAACTTTTACTTTTAAATGATGCTCTTATCTGCTTTTCCTTTCTCGCACGCATCACAAATATGTTCCTTCTTGAACACTTAGTTTAGGCAACCCTCTCAAGAGCTAATCTTGCAAAACTTGTTCGGGTTTTGAAATTTAGGTGATTCATTCTTTTTATGCCATAACCAACTTTGGTATCTGTGGAACTTTTAGCAATTAAACATGTATCTTTAGGAGCGTAACTCCAATCAAAGAAGATACACATTCCCTTTTCTTGTACCAAGCCAAGAAACTTTCTGTGATGTATCATTTTTCACAAAACATAAGTTCTTAGAGAACTCAACATTGAAACCCTTATCACGAATTGGCTAATTGAAAGCAAATTATGCTTCAATCCAGATACATATGAAACACCATGGATATGAATCGAGTCGATTTCCAAAGTTCCATATCCTTGATCGTCCCCTTGAATTATCTCCAAAAGTGATCTGTGGGCCTCTTTGTTCAACATAGTCATGAGTGTCTTCTTGTATCCCGTCATATGTCTTGAACATCCACCGTCAAGATACCAAATGTCGAGAGCTTTTTTCATCTCTCGCCATCATTGCCATGTGATCATTAGTCGGTTTAGTGCCCTTGTTTTCCTCCCCGAAAAACACAGATCAATTCTTAGGTACCCAATTTGTGTAGGGTCCTACAAGGTTAGATGTACCTTTCTAATCCAAATCGCTCGACAACTCTAATCACTTTAGAGTGGCTAATTTTTCTTCCATAAACATCAACATACACATCTACTACTCTGGGTGCCTTAGCGAACTTTCTACGTGTATGTGTGCTAGCTTTAGCATGACCATGGGCTTTTGAATTCTTCTTTGGTTCGTGCCTTTTGTTCGGATGCTTGGGCTTTTTGTGCCGGGTCTAAATCTTTGTTGACTCGGGTTGAGATAACCTTTACCTTTAGGCAAGTGACGTTCAGTTTATCTCAGACCGAAATCTGGGTCTTTCAAGGTCTTGAGGACTTGGTCTCTTCATTGAGAATGTCTCTGAAAGTGTTTCTCATCTCGAGGATTCCTCGATGGTTCAAATGTGAGCCTTTTAGATTTGCATTCTTAGCCCGAGGCTTTGAAGTACTTGCTGAAACTTTCCAATCGATTTGCTTTCGGGTTTTCTAGCCTTTACCCGAGGTTTGGGCTTTCTAACCCGATCATTCAGTTTTTTTAAACCATAGTCCTTTTCCTTGTCTACAACCTTGGGCATTACTTGACTTTGAAGTGTAGGTGCCATGGTTTTACAAAGATAGTCTTCTTTGCTACATGATGCAAAGATTCGGGATGACCTTGTGAGGTTCCCCCGAGTGTATCCCAATCCAGTTTTTTATAGTGGCAGATCTCTCGGTAACTCAATTTCATCTATCACATTAGATGCTTTATTCAATAGAGTTAACTTCTTCGTGCACTATCCTCACAGCTTCAGAGAGTTTTATGCTTCTCGGAGAGGTCATTGAACTTCGCTTACGATTAATTTGAATCTCTTCAAAGGATTTCTCTAGCTTTTCGCTTAGGGACATGATCAACTTCTCTTTCTCTCGAGAGTTGTACTTTCGAACGTCCGATTCATCAAGAGCTCCATTAATTGAGAAGTGATCTCGGTTTTTTTCTAGAGTCTTTCCATTTTAGATTTTCAAAGATTCAATTCCTTATTCGCTCTTGAGTTTTATTTAGCGGTCCTTGCAAAAACAAAGATAGTCCTTCATCGATTCTCAAAAGAATCCATCAGTCAAAAATGATTTTCGGTGGAACTTGAAAACTCTTGTGCTAGTGAGTAGGAGCAACAACAGAGACGAAGAGTTTACCTCCTCCGGTGGCCATCGATGATGTCATCACTTTCACCGTCCGAGAATATTTCATCCGAAGAGCTAGATCCTCCTCGAGTGTTCTTCTTCGCAACCATGGCCTTTTTTGCTTGAGAACTTCCGGTCTCTTTTAGCTTGTCTTTCTCTTCTCCTTAGCACTCAACTCGACAATCATAATGGAAGTGACCTTTCTTCTGGCAATTATAGCATCTGTTGGCATCATCATCCTAATCATTTTCTTCTTTGGACTTGGAGTCCTTCTTTCTGGATGAAGATCCTTCAGCTTTCAGGTCCTTCTTCTTCTCAGTTGATTTGTCCTCGTGTTTCTTCTGGTACGGGGTTCCCGTAATAGCTTTTTGTATTTTCCAAATCTACTATTAAGTCTGTCAAACCTCCTTGCCATCGATTTAGCTTTTCCTCAAGCTCATCCCGATGTTTGGCATGGGGGTTCTCGATTCTCTAGTTTTGAGTTTTTTCTTTTGGCTTTTAAAGCCACATTTTTACTCGATGAAGAATCATCTTTGTCACAAACCTTTTTGGATTTCTTATCAATTACAAATTCATAGGCTTTCAGCTCAGAGAAGACTTGTTGGTATGGCATTGAACTAATGTTCTTGGTGTTTTCGATCACCACTGCATGAATATCCCATTTCTTAGAAAGACCTCTAAGAATTTTCAATGCCACTTCTCTTTGTGGATATTTCTTTCCAAGTGCGTTTAGATCATTCATGATGCTAGTGAATCTGACTTCCAATTTGTCAATTGATTCACCATCATCCATTTCAAAACTGTCAAACTTTCCAATTGCCACTGAAAGTTTGTTTTCTTTTATATGATCGTGCCTTCGCACATAACATTAGTGTATCCTATATCTCTTTAGCAAGATTACAAAGAGAGATCATTCCCATCACACCATCATCAATTGTACTTGATAGTGTGTCTTTTTGCAATGTAGTCTAGATTGACTAACTTTCTCTCCTCGAGTTAGTTGGTCATCGACTTAGAAAATTCTCTCTTCTAGATCAATTCTCTTCTTCTACATGAATTCGGATTCACCACGATAAAATTTGAATGGTCCTTGAGAAACCACTCTCCACATACGCCATGTTTGGAATACGAGATGAGCCTGCATTCTCGATCTCCATAGATCATAGTTCTCTCATCGAGAACATGGGAAGTTTTTAGAAGACATTTTTCGATCTTTTGAAAAGAAAAAATTTCAAAAATAAGATCGATTCGGATAGACCACAAGTATTTTTGAAAATAAAACTTTGGTCAACACAAAGTGGGGTCAAGTTGAACCAACGCTTTCGATACCACTTGTTGGTCCCGTGTAAAACGAGTCTTACACGTGTATGGGGGAATACACGTGTTCGTGATTTTAAAACTTTTTCGCATCGAGGTCACCTTGGGTCGATAATCCTCAAGATTAGGTTCGAGAAGCACGACGCTCTGAGTCAAAGTCTATCGAGATGTTGATCCCGAAATGCTTTCGATACCTCGATAATCCCAACCAATCCTCGAGTGTCGAGATCCCGAGTTGCTTGGATCGATAACTAGCTTATCAAATCTCGTAAGAGAGTTCGGGCCATAACTATCTCGCTCTAGCTACTCGATGCGTATGGAATGGTTGGCCCTTAGATTATACTCGTTTTTAAGCTTTGCCAAACACCTTCCCTTTATGAAATAGTGAGTAGGTCGTGATTCACTTATGCAACTTCAAAGGGATTGATTCCAACTGAATATCGGTGAAAAGTATGCTTTCAAAATCAAGTCAATGCAACGATTAAGCATAGATAAGGAAATAATAAAGAACACAAAGAAGCTATAGTGGTTCGAGACTCAAGCTCCTACATCCACTCTCTCCACTCTTCAGAGAAATTCACTATCAACTTCGAGAGCCGACTACCTCAGTGGTTTACTTTACTCAACTCAAATTTCGAGAAGTTTTCGACTACTCCACGTAGTTTTCTTACTCAACCCGACCTTGAGTTTTTACATTTACCTCCGTAGTTTACTTTACTCAATCACACACAAGCTTTCGGACTACCTCTCAGAGCTTACTAACTTCTCCTCTAGAGTTTTCTCGACTACTCCGCGTAGTTTACTAACTCTTTACAACTCTACTCACCAACAAAACACACTCCAACTACCTTCTCGGGGTTTGGGGTTTCTTGGTTGGTTTCAACTAGATGAGATATCCTTTACAATGAAGCACAATGCAAAGGGTTAGGATATCTCGACTAAGCTTTGATAAATCTTATCAAGCTAGGCTTAGTAAAGTGAGCTCTCTTCAATATAGAAGCACTTGGGAAATTCAAGGTATTTCGAAAGTGCTTTAACTTTTGCAAGAATAAGTTTGAGCTCTTGAGTTATGCGATAAATTTCCCCGTAACCTTACAAAGTAGAGGGTCACCAAAGATTTATAGGCATACACCAAGGTCACTCTTGAAAACTATCCGTTGGAGAGATAAACCGTGAGTTCCCTCTTATGGTGTGTGAAAACGGCTATATTTAGGGTTTGAAACTCCCTAACATGTTTTAGGCAATAGCCTTTCATGTAGCCGGTCTTCACTTTTTTGCGATCTGGAACTTTCATACATCCGACATCTTTTTTATTGACGTTTGTCACATGCCGATGTCGGTATGGTGGTGATGTTGTCTTCCTTTTTTGACTTTTGTCTTGATTAAAGATAGACACCTTCAACGGCTCTTTTGGTTACAAACTCGAGTTTGATATAACCTTAACAACACTTCGACTTAGTTCCTTTTGTGCGCATTTTGAATGTCTTGGCAATATCTAACTTTCTAAGGCATCGCGTTTTTCTCGATTGCATCCTTCGGGATAGATATATTCATTGCCTCTAACATTCGTGTTCATCTCGAGCATTCATAGACATTCTTCGAGTCTTCAATAATTCTTTGTGCTTTTCGATATTCTTGATCTTGATTTCTCGGGCCTTGATCTTGCGTCTTCAGAGTCTTCTGAGTCTTCAGGGTCTTCTGAGTCTTTAGGTTTATACTGACTGATATACTGAGTCTTCATGCTAAGTCTTGATTCTCGCCTTCATCTTGAAGTCTTGAGAGACTTCCGCCATTCATCTTGAAACATACCGAGTTCTTGAGTCTTGAACCTATCCTCAACTATGTCTCCGCCGACTATACATTTTGCAGATAACATCCTGAATACTCTAAAACTGAATCCTGACTCAATTATCAAGATCATTCTTGAACATGTCATACTCAGGGGTTTTGGGATCTTAATCAAAATCATATAATCTTTTATTAAATTCATCTCCCTACACCTGTGTATAGGTCTGATAATCAATATATCATATCTCTATGTTTATGCACAATCTTAATCGAGTCTATCTTATTTGTAGATGGCCACTCACGGTATGGGTAAAATAATGTGCAATTATGCGGGCGCGCATTAAAGATTGTCGACGACAAGTTCGTACAGTTTGATATCACTCGGGATCCGAAATCAATGGAAGTGGAGCAAATTTTGAAGAAAGGAGGTCTTGAGAAATATTATACGCTCAACGCAATCCAAAGGATGCAAGATGAAGCACCTCGAATTCCTAAGGAATTTAAGAGTGGATACTGACGCCCTCCAAAGAGAAGAACTACTTTCGCCACCAATGAGAGAAGAGATCGACCGACGAACGCGACATAACTAGTCTGCTTTCGGCTTGCCAAAGGATCTAATCTCGCCTTCTCACCACAGGAGAATGAAGATGAGCCGACGTAAAACGAACTCTTGAGAGGCCGACAAACATCGTATCCGCAGTTTTGTCGGACCAATGCTCAAGAGGAAATACCGACCGTTGTTTGACATATTGTCAAAAAACAATCATGGGTATTGCGTTAAGCCCGTGATGCTCTTACATCCGTCAAACCGCATAAAGATGGTCAGCAATAATTGATGAAGCCAAGAACATCAATCGGGCATGGGTTCCTAAAGGCCATTCTACTCCAAGAACATGAGAAATTTGGAGTTAATGAATGGAGGGAGGTCTATCTAAAGAAGAGGATCAGCGATCTCAACAAAGTTGCAGTTATCCTAAAGGACAAAATGCCAAATGCCAAATGAGACCGTAATGGATTTGAATTCCTACAAGGCTTTCCTCTCCACCACTTGACCATATTTGGACCACTGCACGATGATATCGCCCACCCCCCAAAGGCGAAGAAGGAAAGAGCAAGAAAGCAACCTCGTCTACACCAGATGCCCCCGTAAAAAGAAAAGAAAACCGTGAAGGCCTGCGAGAAGAGGTCAAGAAGCGAAGCAGCCTCCATGACTCGCTTTCTAGAAGATGAGTCAGATAAAGAAGGAGAGCCAGATCAGCCTGATGCACCACAAAAATCAGGTGAAAAATCAGACAGGCAGGCTTCTCAAGCTGAGAGCTCGCCAGAACATTCTGAGGAAGAAGCACGAGACGAACGATCTCTTTCTCCTCCAACTCGAAGCCGGTTCACCGCCGCACTAATCGGGTCAGAGCATGTTTCTCCTTCTCCCCCCGCCCGCTAAACACGAAACTACATCAGTTCGCGAACCGTAAAGCTTACCTGTTGTGGAACCAGCACACCGACTCCATCGGAGAACCTCGCAGTCGAGCCAATCACCCAACTTCCGCCTACTCAAGCACTACACCACAACTCTCCACATCTCATCAACTCCGAATCCGGATGCATAAATTCGAAGTCTAGATCATCAAAGACCATCACAGAAAATGGTCAATGCAATTGAACGGAAATTGATGAGATGTATCCAAAACTGGTCGCCCATCCTGCTATTAGAGAGGAAGTTATGGAGATCCTCACCTGGAGAGATCTTCGATTAAAAAGCTTCTCAGATTTTATAATGATTATTGAACAGATGGGCTATCACCGATGAGTTTGCAGATTTTGATTTCGATATGAGGAAATCGCTAAAGTAGATCACCACCGAAAATAACCACAATCTATCAAAGCTCGATCCACGGAAGCCGGGTTAATCGATCAAGGCGAACCGAGATCGGCCAAGAAGCTCTCAAGCAGATGCTTACAATGAAGGATGCAGAGCTGGATGATAGTGGAACTGGTGTTGCGCCATGACTAACCACCGGAGGCACAAACAACCGAAAAACAGATCAAGTGACGATACCATTCCTACATCTCACATCATCACTGATCAACTTCGTGAGATCGATCATGTCTCAAAGATCTCCGAAAAGAAGAAGTTGAGGGAGCGGTAGCCGATCGAGGCAGATTGGCCTCAAAGAAATAACAGATCAAAGGGAATTGGCTATTTCCCGATTGAGGCAATCAAAGATCGTTCTCCCAAATCAGACCATCGCGGTTCCGCCGAACTTATAAAGTCCGCTGATGACAAGTCGATTCAGTGGATCAACAACAAGTTTTTTTCTCGATGCTCACCGAAAAGCTAGAATTGATGTAAGAGAAACTTGACAAACCGATTTTACACTCTCTCTTTGCCATGGAATCTGGCAAGACCGAAATATCTCGAAGGTTCAACATCTAATCGCTCCAAGTTCAAGGTTTATCTCACAGGCATCTCTCAACAGGCGATATCGGTCGATTTTGGATCCATGACTTCCCACCTCACAACTCTTTTTGATCAAACCAAAAAGGGGAAGAACGGAGGAGAAACCAACCGACATGATCGTAACAACGTAAGACCTAATTCGGCATAATTTTGAAGCCTATGGACAAAGACTAGACCATCCGGATCTCTTTGCTAACGAAGTCTCTCCAAAGATGGAAAAGTCAAAGGCAAGAAAGTTAGGTACTTTAGGGGGCCGGACATCACAACTGTACCCGGCACTCGGCACTAAGATAGTCACAAGAAGCACTGGTAGCGATGACATGACCGATAAAGAATCGGCGAGAAACCGCCCAAAGAACAGATTTTCAAGAAGCCCCAAAAAGCGAAGAAGAAAGAAGGGCGATAAATTGGCAGAGGCGTAAAATCAAGAAGAAATTCGGATCGAGAGCGAAGAAAGGAAAGATCGAAAATCTGTGCGTAACCTCACCACCAAAGAAGAGTTGATGAGATCATTCCAAAAAGCGCTTCACATGCTAAGAGGTTTGAGGAATGGAATAAGATCAAAAGTGAATGGCTTCGGGTGCTTTTGTTCTTGATCTTGTTCCACGAGAAGAATCTCCGGATGATGAATTCCTCAACCGTTGGAAAACAAATATCCAGTTTTTCCGAAGTATCCGGAAAATGAGGCCAAATTAATCAATGTAAAAATATCTCGCCAAGAGTATGATCCATTGGATTACTCGAAGAAGGCGGATGTGGCTCATTTGACAGATCGACATTTCGAGATTCTATTTTGACATCCCCGAAAGCAAAACGCACATAACCGATCCTCGGCCAGACCAATGATGTCAAATGGAAACTATATCAGTTTTCAACGTCTTCTCAAGATCAAAAAGAGATGCGGAAGGATACAAGCCTAAAAGAGTGAAGAATCGGAAGACTTCTCAGATCACTGCTTTTTAAATTCAAACTTTTACGATGTAACATGTAATCGACATATCTAATGAGAAAAGTTTATTTTCCGATCCTAAGACAAAATCTCATTGTCTTACGATTATGTGCTCTTTCTTTATTCTATATTTATCAACTGTGTTTGGTTTCTCGGTGTTTTGTTTTTTTATCAAAAGGGGAAATTGTTGGGAAATTTATAGTTTTGATAAAAGTTCCAAAAACACATGTAATAGGACCAAATCGGACACTGTTAGGTAATCGATGTTTATATTACCGTTTATAGAATACCAGTTGATAATTCTTTGATAGAACAACCGATGTAATAGATAGGTCATATATTGAGGGGAACCTCAATATGTATAGGTCGAATCTGAAGATTCAAAGAAATTCTTTGATATCCGACGGGCCGAATGCAAGAGAAGAACAGAAGATCGGATCGATCCGATCAAGTCGATATCTCAAATTTGAAGTCATGAAGCTCAAACTCGAAATAGTTGAAGATCGGATGACTTCGGAAGATCGGACGGAAGACCTACATCGGTAAAGTCTGCTAGTTGAAGCTAAGTCAACCGCACGGAAGACTCCATCGTAGACCGATCAACCTTTATTGATCGAATTCGACCACCAGTGAAAATCGATGTTTCACCTAATCATACGTCGATGATCCCCAACAAGAAGAATTTCAACCTTAGTTGGAAGAACAACACCGAAAAGTCGTCTCGTTAACCAATAAAAAACAAGACACGATGATCGAGCCGGCAATTCTGAGTTTGATTTGATCTCTCTCTAACGACTATAAAATACAAGATTCACGCTTTCGGCCATGCCGTTCTCAAGCACGCCACATCAATCCTCAAAACCTACCAAATATAGCAAATTCGAATTCAAATTGCTCTCCAACGGCTCTTTTGATTTCAAGGTCTATAAATATGGGATCACACTTGAGTGAAGACACTAAACACCGAACAATCAAGAAGCTCAAGCAATTATCGATTTCCGCGAAAGAACACGATCAAGAAGATTATTTTATTAAGTGTTCATCCCATACGTTCTTAGCATAGAAATCTTTTCATCTAGCTGATAGGCTATCTTAAACACTAGAAAAGATTTCATAGTTGGAACCAAAACAATCTTATCCAAACCCAAAACTTTGGAATCTGATTTATCAAAACTGGTTTTTCACACGGGTAAAACTTAGCTTCCGCACACATCAGTTAAACTGATAGTTACCGAATCGATCGCGCTTCAGCGATTAGTAAGTTGGTTATCGTTACCGATTCATTCTCACACCTTGATCAGGCTAATCGCCATCACACCCGATCAAGACAAAAGTTTTTTAAGTCTATTCACCCTCCCTCTAGACTTACGCCTCACAAAACCCATTCGGGACCTACAATATTTATCAACTGTGATTGGTTTCTCAAAGTGTTTTGGTTTCATAAAAAATGGGGAAATTGTTGGGAAATTTAGAGTTTTGATGAAAGTTCCTAAACACATGTAATAGGACCAGTCAGACCTGTTAGCTGACTGATGTTTTTATTACCGTTTATAGAATACCTGTTGATAATTATTGTATAGAACAACTGATGTAGTAGATAGGTCACATATTGAGGGGGAACCTCAATATGTATAGGTCAGATCTGAAGATCTAAAGAACAGCTGATATCCGATAGGCCAGAAGGCAAGAGAAGGACAGAAGATCAGATCGATCTGATCAAGTCAGATATCCCAGCTGAAGTCATGAAGCTCAAATTCAGAATACTTGAAGATCAGATGACTTCCAGAAGATCAGACCAGAAGACCTACATCAGCCGAGTCTGCTAGTTGAAGATAAGACAACCGCACCGTAAGACTTATCGGTAGATCGATCGATTATGACCGATCAAATCACCACCAGTGAAAATGATGTTTCACCAAATCATACGACGATGATCTGAACAAAAAGGATGTCAAGCTTAGTTGGTATAACAACACTGAAAAGTGCTTCTGTTAACCAATAAGAACAAGACACGTATGATCGGAGCCGGCAATTACGGGATTTGGTGCTGCTCTCTCTAACGGCTATAAAAGACACTATTCATGCTTTCGGCCATGCCGTTCCTGAAGCACATCACATCAATCCTGCAAGTCTACCAAATATAGCCTGAAGTTCAAATTGCTCTCCAACGGCTCTTTGATTTCGAGGTCTATAAATATGGGATTACACTTCAGAGTGAAGACACAGAAACTATCAAGAAGCTCAAGCTATAATCAGATTTCCGCACGACGAACACGAACTTGAAGATTATTTTCTATAGTGTTCAATCCCATAAGTTCTTAGCATAGAAATCTTTTCATCTAGCTGATAGGCTACTTAGAAACTAGAAAAGATTTCAAAGTTGGAACCAAAACAATCTTACCCAAACCCAAAGCTAGGTTAAGTTGTTTAACAAGATTTCAGACTAGGGTTTCTAGTTCTGATTTTCGGGATCGGCCGAGTGAGAACTCTTTAAATATCTGTTGGTGTCTTGTGTTGGACTAACACAAAAAATCTAAGTCCATTGGTTTAGTTGGTGCCCCCTTGTGATAGGGAAGAGTGGACGTGGGATCGGTTTGTCCAAACACTATAAATCTTGTGTGCCTTTACCTGCTTTGATTAACTGTTTACACAATAACACACAACTATTAAAGCTGCATACATATTCTAAGTTAAGATCAGCTAGCACCAAGCTTCTGATCTGATCAAGTTTGACACTTTTGTCAACTGGTTAAAAGACTGACTTTGGAATCTGATTTATTAAAACCGGTTTTTCACATCGGGTAAAACTTTAGCTTCGCGACAATCGCTTAAACCGATAGATACCGAATCGATCGCCTTGCAGCGATTAGTAAGTTAGATATCGATCCAAGCCGATTCATTGCACTCGATCGGGCTAACTCGCCATCACACCCGACCTGCACAAAAAAGTTTTCGTAAGTCTATTCACCCTCCTCTCTAGACTTACGCCTCATTAAAAACCGTTCGACCTAAAGTCCCGCTTTGAGTGTGAACTTCGGTAAACATCTCATTGGGTGTTGGACTAACACGTTAAACTAAGTCCAGTTGGTTAAGTAGGTGCCCCTGATGATAGGGAAGAGTGGATGTAGGAGTTGGACTCCGAACCACTATAAAATCGTGTGTTCTTTACTGCTTTATGTTCTTACTTGCCATATGCATTTGATTATTAAGCAAAACACACATTGTTCTTAAAAGCGCAAAAATTTGGAATCACTCTGCCCTCACCCCTGTTTTTATATGCATCTCATGAAATGTTTGCTTCCACACGCGCAAAATGGGTTTTCCCACCGGGACCATCACCCCCTGGGTAGCCCAACAAATAGTCCATTAACTGAAAAGGTGATGAAAATAAAATAAATATTGTTGCTTATTTTTCCCATGTAAATTTCGAAATTATAGATATAGTAGGGAGAAGGATTTTCTTTGAATTTTGTTAGGGAATGAAGATATGTATTCTTGGAATACAAGATTATCTCATTAAATTCAAGAAATCTCCCACTTGGTTATCCATATAGTATTTTTCGAAAATCTTGAAATATAAAGGGCAAGAAAGATTTTCTTGATTTTCTTGAAAATATATTATGAAAGATATGTATTTCTTGAAATATAAGAATATCTCATAAATTCAAGAAGATCCAAATCTTGGATTCGTGTTCCCTATTATTTTTGAAATTTCCATAACAAAAGAGGAGTTGAGATTTTTGTGGAATATTTTAATTATGGATAAAATAATATATGAGATATATTCAAGAATTCTTGGAGATCAAGAAAAAGATTTTCCCATATTATTTTATCCCAAAATTTTTGACCAACACCCTCTATAAATAGGGGATGAGTGTTTCATTCTCAAGTACAATTCCATGTGTTGGAAAAATTAGTAAATCCACAAAGGTGGTGCAACAAAGTTTATTTTCCTTTTGTTAATTGTTCGAGAGCATCCTACCACCGGATTGTCGAGCAAGGATTAAGGGAATACTTGGGAAGGTTTCTTTGGTGTGTCTAATCAACGAGGCCATTGCCATTCCAAGAGGTACGTTCACGTTAACTCGTAGTAATTCCGCATTAGGATTTACGTGAACTGTTTATATGCATGATTTGTTGTTAAATTATTATTTGAATTAATATAGGATTAATTCATGCTAGTAATAATTATTGGAATTAAATTTGTATTTAAATATTTATCCCGAATAGATCCGTGCAACTTATTCCCCAACACTCACTCTCACTAAGTTGCCGGGTCCGCTTGAACCCCTGTAAAGTGAAACATACATGATCAGTGGATCTCGTATCCACCACCCATAAATGGGAGGCATACGCCGCTAAACTAGTTTCAACAACTAGTGCGTGAGAATTACCTTTCTTTCCATTCCTTTTGGGTTTGAAACAGGCTGACCTCCAATGTCCCTTTTCACCGCAGTTGAAGCATTTCCCCTTAGCTGGTTTACTCACTCCTCCACCTCCCTTCATATTTTCTTTGCCCTTGGCAACACTTGAGTTCACTTGCTTGTGGCCTTTATCCCTTTTCTTGTTCTTACCACCCTTTGGCCTAGAAGAAGAAGAAGGTTCATTTGCCACCAAGGCTTGGCTCTTTTGCCCCAATATCGCCTCTCTTGAGACTAAAGCTTGCAACAGTCGCATCGAGAACTTCGATTGTTCATTTGGTAGTTCAAATGAACTGCTCAAAAAAATTTGCGAGAGAGGGAGCACCTAAATCGATTTGGGTCTCGATATCGTATTCACGCCAAGTACCTCAAGCTTGTTAAGGTGAGCCATCATCCGAGAACGTGCTCACGCGTGTTCCTCCACCATTTTCATAGAGAGAAAGTCCCTCATGGTGATCTGACGAGCCACACGGTTCTGATGTTGAAACATCACTTAAAGACTAGTCATGATGTCTGCAGCGGTCTCAACGTTTTGGTGTTGGTGTTGCAACACATCTGACATTGAAGCCAAGATGGTACACTTTGCCATTTTGTTGGAATGCTCCCCAACAAGATACTCTTTCTTAACCGCTTTAGTTGACTCATCATTTGGCTTTTCGGGTTTAGGTGTAGTGAGAACCCAGTTATGGCTTTGTGCAGTGAGGACAATAGTAAGTTTACGATTCCAATCAATGAAGTTTTCACCAGTAAAAAAATTGTCTTTAAGTATATTGAACAGTGGATTAAAAGGTTGCGACATGCTGAACTGAAATAAATAACAATTTGTACAAGCACAAACATATCAAAAGGTTCGATCATATGTATCATATTAAAATCTCAAAAAAAATATGAACATGCATCAGCCAACATCTCAAAACAGTTTAAATAAGCCACGTGGGGTGGGTCATTATTTAAACACATTCAAGCAGTTACAAACAAAAAAAACAAGCACAAACCTTTAATATCCAGATTAATAGTTGGCTCCACTGACCAATATAAAATTAGCCGGGGACTTGTAAGTATATGCATATCAATTTTATACCTAAGTAATAACCATGATTAAATACAGAATTATTATTTTGTTTTGAACGATCCTCGTGGGGAGGGTCATCGTCGCCACTAATAATAACCCACAATCATCATTTCGAAGTTTATTCATGTGAAATCTATCTTTTGGCCGTCCCGTGGGGGGGAATTTCTCCAAAAGAATCCACAAATAAATAAATCATGGAGGTCAAAATTAATTCAATTTTATTATCCGGAATAAAATTGTCAATTAATTATTTAAACATACTTAGTAATTTTCGAAGGTGAGATTTTTCAAAACATTTTCTCATGCATCGCATATTTAAACACAATTTAAATAAGCACAAAATAATGCAAAACATCAAAACAAAAATTAAACACATTTGGGCACATATATCCAATTGTCACGGTTAATTTTGTCATGTCTTGATCTTGAGAAATCGTCTTCATAGCCTTCATCGTTCGTCTCGAAAAGCTCCCACTCGACTGCAACAAATTCTTTAAAACGTTCTCAGTTTTGGGTTAGGACGACGTCCGAAAAAACGAGTAGCTCGAGACCCGGAACACGAGTCGCATGTGCCTAGGCGCATGCCCCGATCCGGCTCGGCCATCCCGCCCTATCGCCCTCGGCACATGCACGCCGAGCGTCGTCCGGATGCGTCCGCATCTGGGGTCCTTCGCCCCACGCACGAACAGCCTAGCCCGCACGCATGCGGCGCTGCCCGACCCCATCCGCGCGCCTAGCGCGCATCCGCCTTACCCCGTCCACAATCGCCTGAGTGGTGTGTGCGGTCGCTAGGCGTTCAGCCTAGCCCGCGTGCTCCGTCTTGGCTTGCGTACGTCTGGGCACTTGGTCGTCCATCTTTAATTCTCCGTCTCCATCTTTGCTCACGATCCGGTTACAATTTATTTACGAAAAATAAATAAACCTAGATCTAGACTAGTCTATTACATTGAACGAATCAAACAAATCCTAATCTACTCGTGGTTTTTCTCACGAGGCAAAACGAATTCGAACGAATCGAATTAAAAACCACAATTTATATGCATGCATAAATATAAACATTCATCAAATACCATGACAATTGGATACCTGCAAAAAAGATCTAGCAATTCTATTATCCAATTTCAAATTTAATGAAAACGAATTAAATTACAATCTAAAATCTCAGAGCCCAAAACCGAGGCTCTGATACCAGTTGTTGGGGAAATATTTGCCCGGATCTATTCAGGATGAATGTTTAAATACAAATTTAATTCTAACAATTATTACTAGCATGAATTAATCCTATATTAATTCAAATAATAATTCAATAACAAATCATGCATATAAACAGTTCACATAAATCCTACGCATGCGGAATTGCTACGGGTTTACGTGAACTAACCTCTCGGAGCGACAATCGTTGAGAAGATGGATCCCGTTCACATGAACACACCAAAAGACCTTCTCAAGTATTCCCTTATCCTTGTTCAACAATCATGTGGTAGGAACTCGCGAACAATTTAACAAAAGGAAAAATAAAATTATGTTGCACCACCTTTGTGGATTTCTAATTTTTCCAACACATGGAATTGCACTTGGGGATGAAAAAATCATCCCCTATTTATAAGAGGGTGATGACCGATTTTTACTAGGGGAATAGGGAGGAAAAATCTCTTTCTTGATCTCCAAGAAATCTTGAATATATATCAAATATATTCTTTTCTCCTTAATTAAAATATTCCATAAAAATCCCACTCTCTTATTGTTATGGTATTTTTGAAATTTTAGGATAAAGATTCCAATATTTGGATCTTCTTGAATTTATGAGATATACTTGTATTCCAAGAATACATATCTTCCATAATACCTTTTCAAGAAAATCAAGAAAATCTTTATTTCCCTTTATTTCTCAGAATTTTTGAAAATCCCACATAAATAACTAAGTAGGAGATTTCTTGAATTTAATGAGATAATCTTGTATTCCAAGAATACATATTCTCATTCCATAACAAAATTCAAAGAAAATCTTTCTCCCATTTTATTCATGTTTTTCGAAAAAAATTTGAAAATATAAGCAACCATAATTTATTTTATTTTAAATATCTTTTTCAGTTATTAGACATTATGTTTGGGCTACTTAAGGGGCCTTTAGGAGAATTAATATTCGACCTTCTAATGGACTTTGAATATCTAATATTGAGCCACAATATTATTCAAGCCCATAAATATTAATTAATTCCACTACATAATTAATATTGCACTATCCATCTTAACCCATATTACTGTTAATATGGCTCCCGATTATTATTTCCCGTGTTTAAGATTATCCAGCCCATTAATTAATTCAAGCCACTGAAATAGTTTTCCATTAATTAATATCTTTTATCCTTGGTCAAGGAACGGTTCAACATTATTATCCATACCGGAAACTAATTCCACTTGCAAGATTTGGTATGATAAATCTTATGAACCTGCCAAGGGGGCATATCGAACAAGCGTACTTGCACACGATTCTTCGTATTAAATCTTAGCAATCGCATGTGACCAATAATATTGCCCAAGATATAAAGTATTGAATCTCATTGATTCTCTACCCATCATAAGTCAAAGCAATAATTACTAACCACACACGATTCTATTTAAGGGACGAAGATTAAGAAATAACGAACCACTGAGGTCTAATTCTTCCTAATTCAGTGCTGAAGAATTTATCCTCCTGTAGGTCCTATTCAGTGCATCAGTCATGCACTAGTGTAATCTCTTGGTCAAGACAAGCCAATCTGAGCCTTACACTTCAGCCTTTCATGGTGGATTGTTCATTTCCATCTAGGTCGTGAACAGCGTGTTGGGATTATACTGGAAAGTATGCTTTTACTTTGTATAATCAAAACTGAATTTCGGACTTATTTACTAAAATAAATTGTTTATCACTGATGCTTTAAATATCATTGAATGTTGCATATATTTATTGCATAACCGTTCAATAAATAGTACGTGTTACATTGTAGTTAATTTAGTGATACCAGATCACAGAAGATTAAATTAACAGTCCCTTGTAACTAAAAGTACACCATTCACGACCTAGATGGAAATGAACAATCCATCGTGAAAGGTTGAAGTGTAGGGATCGGATTGGCTTGTCATGACCAAGAGATTACACTAGTGCATGACTGATGCACTAAATAGGACCTACAGGAGGACAAATTCTTCAGAGCTGAACAAGGAAGAATCAGACCTCAGTGGTTCGTTATTTCTTAATCTTCGTTCCTTAAATAGGATCACGTGTGGTTGGTAACTATTGCTTTGACTTATCACGGGTAGAGAATCAACGAGATTCAATACTTTTTATCTTGGGCAATATTATTGGTCACATGTGATTGCTAAGATTTAATACGGAGAATCGTGTGCAAGTACGCTTGTTCGATTTGCCCCCTTGGGAGGTTCATAAGCTTTATCATACCAAATCTTGCAAGTGGAACTAGTTTCCAGTATGGATAATAATGTTGAACCGTTCCTTAACCAAGGACAAAAGATATTAATTAATGGAAAGCAATTTAAGTGGCTTGAATTAATTAGTGGAGTAGATAATCTTAAACACGGGAAATAATAACCGGGAGCCATATTGACTGTAATATGGGTTAAGATGGATAGAGCAATATTAATTATGTAGTGGGATTAATTAATATTTATGGGCTTGAATAATATTGTGACTCAATATTGATAATTCAAGATCCATTGGAAGGTCCAATCTTAATTCTCCTAAAGGCCCCCTAAGTAGCCCAACAATAAGTCCAATAACTGAAAAAGGTCTTTAAAAATAAAATAAATCTTGTTGCATATTTTTCCTATTTTTTCGAAAATTATGGATTAAAAGGGGAGAAAGATTTTCTTTGAATTTTGTTATGGAATGAAGATATGTATTCTTGGAATACAAGATTATCTCATTAAATTCAAGAAATCTCCCACTTGGTTATTTATAGAGAGTTTTCGAAAATTTTGAGAAAAAAGGGGAAAGAAAGATTTTCTTAATTTTCTTGAAAAGATATTATGAAAGATATGTATTTCTTGAAATACAAGAATATCTCATAAATTCAAGAAGATCCAAATCTTGGATTCTTGCCCCTATTTTTCGAAAATACTCCATAACTTGATGAGGTGGGATTTTTGTGGAATATTATAATTATGGAAATAAGAATATAGGAGATATATTCAAGATTTCTTGGAGCTCAAGAAAAGATTTTCCCACATTGTTTTTTCCCCTAAAAATTCGACCACCACTCATCTATAAATATGGGATGATTCTTTCATTCCCAAGTACAATTCCATGTGCTGGAAAAATTAGTAAATCCACAAAGGTGGTGCAACAAAGTTTATTTTCTTTTTGTTAATTGTTCGCGAGCATCCTACCACCGGATTGTCGAGCAAGGATTAAGGGAATACTTGGGAAGGTTCTTTTGGTGTGTTTAATCAACGAGACCATTACCATTCCAAGAGGTATGTTCACGTGAACTCGTAGAATTTCTGCATGCGTAGGATTTACGTGAACTGTTTATCTGCATGATTTGTTGTTGAATTATTATTTGAATTAATATAGGATTAATTCATGCTAGTAATAATTGTTAGAATTAAATTTGTATTTAAATATTCATCCCGAATAGATCCGTGCAACTTATTCCCCAGCACAGCGTACTTTTAGTTACAAGAGACTGTTAATTTAATCTTCTGTGATCTGGTATAACTAAATTAACTACAATCTAACACGTACTATTTATTGAACAGTTATGCAGTAAATATATGTAACATTCAATGATATTTAAAGCATCAGTGATAAATGATTTATTTCAGTAAATAAGACAGAAATTCAGTTTGGTTATACAAAGTAAAAGCATACTTTACAGTATAACCCCAACACGTGGTAGTTGAGCCAAGAATAAGATTCATTCCTCAATGTGGATTTAGAGAGAATACTCATCTTCTCATCATATTTGGATCAAAGTCATCGGCCGATGCACGTCAATTTAGACTTTGTGGCTAAGTGTGACATACATGATCAATTAGTGATTAGAGATAATATGATTAAGTTATTTGAATAGACACTTCATCATGTTCAAGACTTAATCGAGTATTCACGAATGAAAGGAGGAAATCATAATACCCCATGTTTCAGTTACAGGAAGTTTCACATTTCTCGCAACGTACCTCATATATTGAGAATGTCTGATTTATTGTCTAGGGTTCAATTAAGACCGTTAGTTTGACTAATCGCTCGATATATGAGGGTCTATGGGTCACACAACAAGTAGTTCCCTTTTACGAATTATAGTTGGTTGATTAAATGTTAAATTGGATTTAATATTTAATTTATGGAGAATTAATTAATAATAGATTAATTTTGAATTAATTATTATTAATGTTTAATTAAATTTGATTTAATTAAATAGGATTCCCAATAATAATACATGGAATATTATTATAAGATTTGATATATATGGAATTAAATCTGTAGAGATTTTATATGTGGGGAATAAATCTAAGAGATTTATTTTATTAGGATTTTTCCTAATAAATGTTAGCTTAAGATTTAAGCTGGGCCTTCCCTATATATATGAGCTATTGAGAATTCACAAATAACGTTAATTCATTATTCTCTCCATAAGATCTAAAGTTAGAATTTTCCTAGCAAATTAATCTCGGGATTCAACGCTGACAAATTCGTGCAAGTCCATGATTGGGGATTACGAGGATACCATAGTAGAGAAATATGCGTACAATTTACTGTAAGGTTTCTCTTTATGTTTATACGTATTCAATTATGCAATTACGTGTTCGTTGTTGGTGAACTGTTTATTTCTGCTGCGCATGTATTATGTGTTTACGTGCCTCTAAATTCCAATAGTGGTATCAGAGCTCAGGCTCTTGTTTAATTGCATAGTGTATTGGTTTTGATTTAAAAATTAATTTTTTTTTACAAAACTAGGGGCACGGCTGTTTAGAACAGACTACACCCCTTGGAATCATTTTGGGGGTTTTTCTGCTTTGTTCCCCCTTTTGGTCTTCTGAACCTATTGTCTTCATTGCCACACCGCTTAGGGTTTTCTGGGAAACACGCGAGTTGAGTAAACGGCTTCGAGCCGCAACTCGCGTTGATCACACGAGCTCGCACCGCCGCCGCAACGGATTGGATCCGTGGCTGCGTAACCGCGCCCCATCGTGATTTGCCGTTGTTAGGGAATTATTTGCACGGATCTATTCGGGATGAATATTTAAATACAAATTTAATTCTAACAATTATTACTAGCATGGATTAATCCTATATTAATTCAAATAATAATTCAACAACAAATCATGATATAAACAAATCACATAAATCCTACGACGAATGAATTGCTACGGGTTTACGTTAACTAACCTCTTGGAGTGACAATGGTCTCGTTGATAAGAACACACCAAAAATTCTTCCCAAGTATTCCCTAGTCCTTGCTCGTCAATCCGGTGGAAGGAAACTCGCGAACAATTAACAAAAGGGAAAATAAAAATTTGTTGCACCACCTTTGTGGATTTACTAATTTTTCCAGCACATGGAATTGTACTTGGGAATGAAACACTCATCCCCTATTTATAGAGGGTGTTGGTCGAATTTTTAGTGATAAAATAATATGGGAAAATCTTTTTCTTGATCTCCAAAAAATCTTGAATATATCTCATATATTCTTTTCTCCATAATTAAAATATTCCATAAAATCCCAACTCCTCTTGTTATGGGGATTTTTGAAAATAATAGGAACAAGAAACCAAGATTTGGATCTTCTTGAATTTATGAGATATACTTGTATTTCAAGAAATACATATCTTCCATAATATCTTTTCAAGAAAATCAAGAAAATCTTTCTTTCCCTTATTCATTGAAAATTTCAAAAATCTCACCATAAATAACCAAGTGGGAGATTTCTTGAATTTAATGAGATAATCTTGTATTCCAAGAATACATATCTTCATTCCCTAACAAAATTCAAAGAAAATCTTTCTCCCTCTTTTATTTATGACTTTCGAAAAATATGAGAAAAAATAAGCAATAAAAATTATTTTATTTTTAAACACCTTTTTCAGTTATTGGACTTTATGTTGGGCTACTTGGGGGGCCTTTAGGAGAATTAAGATTGGACCTTCCAATGGATCTTGAATTATCAATATTGAGCCACAATATTATTCAAGCCCATAAATATTAATTAATCCCACTACATAATTAATATTGCACTATCCATCTTAACCCATATTACAGTTAATATGGCTCCGGCTATTATTTCCGTGTTTAAGATTATCTAGCCCATTAATTAATTCAAGCCACCAAATAGCTTTTCATTAATTAATATCTTTTATCCTTGGTTAAGAAACGGTTCAACATTATTATCCATACCGAAACAAATTCCACTTGCAAGATTTGGTATGATAAATCTTATGAACCTCCCCCAAGGGGGCAAATCGAACAAGCGTACTTGCACACGATTCTTCGTAGATAAATCTTAGAATCGCATGTGACCAATAATATTGCCCAAGATATAAAGTATTGAATCTCCTTGATTCTCTACCCGTAATAAGTCAAAGCAATAGTTACTAACCACACACAATCCTATTTAAGGGACGAAGATTAAGAAATAATTAACCAATCGAGGTCTAATTCTTCCTAGTTCGATTCAAGAATTTGTCCTCATGTAGGTCCTCTTCAAAGGCATCACCATGCACTAGTGTAATCTCTTGGTCAAGACAAACCAATCTGAGCCCTTACACTTCAACCTTTCACGATGGATTGTTCATTTCATCTAGGTCGTGAATGGTGTACTTTTTAGTTACAAGGACCTAATATAATCTTCTATGATCCGGTATCACTAAATTAACTACAATGTAACACGACTATTTATTGAACAGTTATGCAAAGAAATATATGTAACATTCGATGATATTTAAAGCATCGATAAACAATTTATTTCAAAGAAATAAGTCCGAAATTCAGTTTTGATTATACAAAGTAAAAGCATACTTTCCAAATAATCCCAAATGTACCGCTCACCCTTGATCTATTTCGCCTCGAAGCACCCACGCCCCGGTGGTGGTGCACCTCGGCGCGCTTTCGATTAAATGAGCGGAAGCCAAGCCAAGCTTCGCCTCTGGTATGGTTGTTGGGAAAAATCGGGGTGCCCGGATCTATTCGAGGTGAATATTTAAATACATATTTAAATTAAACAGTTAATTACTAGCATGAATTAATCCTAAATTAATTCAACATAATAATAAACAACATGCGTACACATAATTCACGTAAAACCTAAACATACGGAACTAGGAGTTACAGAATTACTAACCTCTTGAAGAATCAAACGGATGAATCAACCCAAGAGCCTTCCCAAATATATCCCCAAAGTCCACGAACGCTATCCGGTGGGAAGATTTCAACGAACAATTTTAATGGGAGAGAAAATAAATATTTTGCTACCACCTTTGTGGATTTCTAATATTTTCAACACATGGAATTGCACTTGGGAATGAAGAGCTCATCCCCTATAAATAGGAGTGAGGGGGGCGAAAATTAGGTCAAGAAAAATAAGGAAGAAAATATTTTCTTGATCTCCAAGAAATCTTGAATATATCTCCTATATTCTTTTCTCCTTAATTAAATTTTCCATAAAAATCTCTTCCCCCTTTTTTATCCTATTATTTTCGAAAATAACAAGATTAAAGGAGTCAAGATTTGACTTCATGAATTTATGGGATAATTATGTATTCCTACAATAATTATCTCTTTCCATAAAATATCTACAAGAAAATCAAGACAATCTTTCCTTCCTCTTATCCACATATTTTTCGAAAATATGAGCATGGAAATATAGCAAAATATTTTCTTCTCTCTCTCATTAATTGGACTTTATTTTGGGCTATTTGAGGGGCCTTTAGGAGAATTAAGATTGGACCTCCAATGGACTATGAAGCTTTAATATTTGGGCCAAATATTATTCAAGTCCATTAATATTAATTTACTCCACTATAAAATTAATATTGAACTATCCATCTTAACCCATAGTACGATTTCACATATAACATGGCACCCGGTCATTATTTCCCGCGTTTAAAATTATCTTAGTCCATTAATCAATTAAGCCACTGAACAAGCTTTATATTAATTAATATATTTGTCCTTGGAGTAAAGACAGCTCAACATTATTATCCATGCCGGAAATAAATTTCCACTTGCAAGATTTGGCATGATAAAGGATATGAGCCAACCAAGGGGACAAATCAAGCAAGACGTACTTGCACGCGATTCTCCGTATTGAATGTCAGCAATCGTCATGTAATTAATAATATTGCTCAAGATATAAGGTATCGAATCGCATTGACTCTCTTCCCATCATAAGTCAAAGCAATAGTTATTAATTTCACACGATCCTATTTAAGGGATGGAGATTAAAAAACAACGCACCAATGAGGTCTAATTCTTGTATATTCAGTACCGAAGAATTTTTCCTCCTGTAGGTCCTCATTCAGCGCACCTAAATGCGCTAGTGTGATCCCTTGGTCAAGACAGGCCAATCCGGGTCTCACACTTCAACCGTTCATGATGGTTCGTTCATTTCCATCTAGGTTGTGAATTTGTACTTAATTACGAGGGCTGTTAATTTGATCTTTAGTGATCGGGTATCACCAAATTAACTACAACGTAATACGTATTGTCTTATCAAACGGGTTTGCAATAAACATATATAACATTCATTCATATTTAATGCAACAGTGATTAAATAATTTATTTCAGTAAATAAATAAGAAACTTCAGTTTGGTTATACAAAGTAAAAGCATACTTTTCCGTATAACCCCAATAGTGGTCCTCGATCCCGTGCGACTAGATACATCCGTGCCCTATTTTGATTCGATTCGTGGTGGTGCTCCACCGAATCGACTGACCTCTGGCTCGTCTGTTCTCGTCTTCGACAAAATCGATGAACCCGCAGCTCCGCCCGCTTTGTTTTGAGTACTCGCAACGGCGAGTCGCCCGCACACGCCTAGCGGCGGCTGCGACTCGCACGGGCGCTGTACAATGGATGGTTCTGTGATTTTCGTTTGTCTTGGTCCCTGATTGAATGTCTAATTATTTTCGATTGGATGTTTTAAATTGAGATTAATTGAATCCAATAGTTGAGCAATTTTGTGAATTGTTTGGAATAATTCGGATAAATTGTATGAGTTATTGGATGGTTTGATTGATGTCTGCTGACCCGATTAGAAACGGTTTTGGAAACCGGGCGATGATGAGGGGAGGGACTGTACCGAAATTGGATTTAGGACAGGCCTCTCCGTGTAATTTTAGAATTTGCACATGAGCCCTCGTAAAAACAAATGAATAAAATCTATTTAAAATTTAATTGGATTAATTTTAAAATAGTAATAAAAGTTGGACTTTTATTTAAATTAATTAGATTAATTATTGTTTTAATAATTTAAAATCGAATTAAAATTGGATTTTGAATTTCGGTTTAAAAGAAATTATTAAATCCCACTACTTAACTGTTTTTTAAAATTTAATTCGTTAAACGCTTTACAGTCCGCATTATAACTGTTTGGGTAGGCGGCACCCAATAATTGTCGGACCGTATTTATTGTTTGGGTAGACGACGTCCATATAAGTGTTAGTCCGTGTAAAATCATGTTTGGGTAGGAGGCGCCCAATAATTGCTTGAATGTGATATAGATTAACATGATGGATCTCGATTAAGCAATTAATACCCCGCTTTTTAAAAACGTTCCTCACTAAAATATGGTTTTCTCATTAATTTGATAAGATGTCTTCCATCAAATTTAAAAGTAAATCGGAGATTTCTTTCCAATGAGTACTTAAAGACCCTCGTCTTTTGCTCAGATCTACATCTAACGGGACTTTTATAGGGACATGAAATTGTTGGGGTTATACTGGAAAGTATGTTTTTACTTTGTATAACCAAACTGAATTTCTGTCTTATTTACTGAAATAAATTATTTATCACTGATGCTTTAAATATCATTGAATGTTACATATATTTACTGCATAACTGTTCAATAAATAGTACGTGTTACATTGTAGTTAATTTAGTGATACCAGATCACAGAAGATTAAATTAACAGTCCCTTGTAATTAAAAGTACACTGTTCACGACCTAGATGAAAATGAACAATCCATCGTGAAAGGTTGAAGTGTAAGGCTCAGATTGGCTTGTCTTGACCAAGAGATTACACTAGTACATGACTGATGTACTGAATAGGACCTAGAGGAGGATAAATTCTTCAGCACTGAACTAGGAAGAATTAGACCTCAATGGTTCGTTATTTCTTAATCTTCGTCCCTTAAATAGGATCATGTGTGGTTAGTAATCATTGCTTTGACTTATGACGGGAAATAAGCTTTGATTTGCCCCCTTGTTGAACCGTTCCTTGACCAAGGATAAAAGATATTAATTAATGGAAAGCTATTTCAGTGGCTTGAATTAATTAATGGGCTAGATAATCTTAAACACGGAAAATAATGACCGGGAGCCATATTGACTGTAATATGGGTTAAGATGGATAGTGCAATATTAATTATGCAGTGGGATTAATTAATATTTATGGGCTTGAATTATATTGTGGCTCAATATTAGATATTCAAGGTCCATTAGAAGGTCCAATCTAAATTCTCCTAAAGGCCCCCTGAGTAGCCCAACATATAGTCCATTAACTGAAAAGGTGATTAAAATAAAATAAATAATGTTGCTTATTTTTCCAAGAATATTTCGAAAATTATGGATAAAGTTGGGAGAAAGATTTTCTTTGAATTTTGTTATGGAATGAAGATATGTATTCTTGGAATACAAGATTATCTCATTAAATTCAAGAAATCTCCCACTTGGTTATTCATAATGATATTTTCGAAAATTTTGAAATATAGTGGGCAAGAAAGATTTTCTTGATTTTCTTGAAAAGATATTATGGAAGATATGTATTTCTTGAAATACAAGAATATCTCATAAATTCAAGAAGATCCAAATCTTGGAATCTTCCACATAAATTTCGAAAATTCCATAATAATAGAGAAGGTGGGATTTTTGTGGAATATTATAATTATGGGAAAAAGAATATAGGAGATATATTCAAGATTTCTTGAAGATCAAGAAAAGGTTTTCCCACATTATTTTATCACTAAATTTTCGTCCCCCTCTCCTCTATAAATAGGGAATGAATGGTTCATTCCCAGAGACACACGAAAAAATTGGTTTTTCGGAAAAATATCAGCGTCGATAAAATATCAAATATTTTGTAACGTCGGTAGATTGAATTTTTTTGAAAAACGACAATTGTGAGTAGTGTACAATTCCATGTGCGGGAAAAATTAGTAAATCCACAAAGGTGGTGCAACATATTTTATTTTCCTTTTGTTAAATCGTTCACAAGAATCCTTCCACCGGATAATCGAATGAAAATTGGGGAATACTTGGGAAGTCCTTACTTGTTAGTCTATTCAAACCCACACTTGTTGCCATCCCAAGAGGGTACGCTCACGTAAACTCGTAGAATTCGCACGCCGTAGGTTTTACGTGAATTATTATATGCATGATATGTTGTTGGATTATTATTTGAATTAATATAGGATTAATTCATGCTAGTAATAATTAAAGAATTAAATTTGTATTTAAATATTCACCCTTAATAGATTCGTGCAACTTATTCCCCAACAAATCGCATCGAGCCCACAGCTTTAGGACTCAATTTTTTAAATTGTAATTTAATTCGCTGGCATTAAATTTGAAATGGGATAGTAGAATTGCTAGATCTGCTTTTTGCAGTATCCAATTGTCATGGAATTTAATGTGTTTATGCATGCATATAAACCGTGGTTTTTAATTCCATCTGCTCGATTCGCTTTTGCTCGCGGAGAAAATCCACCAAAGCAGATTAGAATTTGTTTGATTTGATCAATGTAGAAGACTAGTCAGATCTAGGCTTATTTATTTTTGTAAATAAATTGTAACCTAACGTAAAAACGAGGACGGAGACGAAGAATTAAAGGACGAATCAGAACCGGGCGGCGGCGCTGGCCGCGCTTAAACGCGCGGGGAGGCACGCTACACGCTGACGCTACAGTACGCACAGCGCAGGGTGAGGCTGAGGCCGAGCGCCGAGCGAGATCAAACGATACAAGACGGGCGGGAAGGCAATAGCGCACGCGGACTGCGGCGCGGAAAGGATCGGGGGTGGACGCGGTGCGCAGTGCGGAATCGCTTAGGGCGCTGGGAGACGGATGCGGGGAAGGCGATGCCGCTTAGGCGACGCGGCAAGGCGCGCGGGTACGCGATACAGCGGGCGGGCGATGAGACACGGCTGGCGGCGCGGGCTGACGCGACACGGGCGACATCGCGCCGGGCGGCGACACACTTTTCACTGAAGGCGTCTGGCGTTGTGCCAAAGCGCAGACGACGGACAAGCTCGGCAAAGCGGCGGACGGATCGGAGTGCATCCCTACTGTGAGCTACTTATGCGTGGCGTTTGAGACGAAGTATTTTTTTTAGACGACTAAGTGGGAGAAATTCGAGGCGTGTTTCTTCAAGATCAAGCCAAGAAAAATCAAACCATGACAATTAGATAATTTGTGCTCAATATGTTTATTTTTCTGTTTTGCTTGATTTATTTGTGTTATCTTGTGCTTTATTTAATTTGTTTAAATGTGTTTGCATGAGAGTTGCCAAATGGAAAAATCTCACCTTCAAAATTACTAAGTATGTTTAAATAATTAATTGACAATTTTATTTCGGATAATAAAATCAATTAATTTTGACCTCCATGATTTATTTATTTGTGAATTTTTTTGGAGAAATTCCCCAATCTAGATTTGGCCAAAAGATAGCTTTTCACATGAATGAATTCCAAACGGATGATTGTGGTTTATTACTAGTGGCGATTTATGACCCTCCCAACGAGGCTCGCTCAAAGCGAAATAATAATCCTCAGATTTAATCATGGTTATTACTTAGGTATAAAATTGATATGCATATACTTCCCCAAGTCCCTCAAATTTTATATTGGTCAAGTGGGAGCCAACTATTAACTGGATATTAAAGGTTTGTAAATCGTTCTTGTTTGTAACTCGCTTGAATGTGTTTAAATAATGACCCACCCAACGTGGCTTATTTAAACTGCTTTTGAGATGTTGGGTGATGATGTTCATATTTTTTGAGATTTTAATATGATGCATGTGATCGAACCTAGTGATATATTTGTGCTATTGCATATAGTTGTTTATTTCATTCAAAGATGTCGCTACCTTTTAATCCATCAAGTATTATACTTAAAGTCAATACAATATGTATAGAAACTATATTGATTGGAAACGAAAAATTATAATTGTCCTAATCGCATGTGGATTCTTGACACACCAAAATCGATGAGCCAACCGACGAGTCAAAACATGCGGACTCGTCGATCACCTTGAGATGTCGTCATTGAAAATGGTGGAGGGCAAACCCGACGGGATTATGTCCTCAAAATAGATGGCCCATCCGAACAAACTTGAGATTCTCGAGGGCGATTATGATCCGAGACTCGGATGAATTTGGTACTTCACTCTTTTGCCCAAAAGTTTTTGAGCATTTTGCCCTCGCTAGCTAATTTGTTGCAAGCTTTTGGTCTCGGCAGTAAATGATGATAAGGCACCAAACTCAAGCTTTGATTTTAAGTGGTCCGCTTTCATCTTCTAGGCCAAGGGTAGGCAAGATAAAGAAGAGGACCAAAGGCCATAAGCAATAAACTCAATCACAAGGGCAAATGGTAAGATGAGGAATGCTTGTTGGTCAAGGAAAATCCAAAGAGGAAGTGCTTAAGTCATGGTGAGAGAGGACAATGGAGGTTTTACTTGCTCCAACCCCAAAAGGACTGAAAAGAAAGGTAATTCTCACGCACTAGTTGTTGAAACTTGTTTAGCGGGCGATACTTCTCATTCAGAGGTGGTTGATACAAGATCCACTAATCATGTTGGCTTCACGGGGTTCAAACGGACCGATAACTTAGTGGGAGTGAGATCCTCATCACACCGGGCGATGCTTCGAGAGTGGCAAATGAAAGCGGGGGGAGAAGTGCACCTATCTTTTGAAGATAAAGTTTTTTTTGAGATTATCTTTATGTTCCCAGTTTTAGAAAAGAATTCACTTTCGGTTTCTAAAATTCGACTAAAGGACACTAAGTTTCTTCTAATAAGAATGACATCATTTCTTGAAATGATGAGTGTATCTCTGATACATGGACATTGATGGAAAATCTCTATACAATTAACTGTGCACACCACTCACGAAATGCATCCTATAACACATCAACTGTTTCCAAGTAAAGAAAACGTTCATCAGACGTGAACGAGACACTTCTTTGGCATCTAAGATTGGGTCATATAAATCCAAAGAGGATCCAAAGGTTGGTGAGAGACGGTTCACTAGGGCTTCTCCAAGTTGAACCGATTCCAACCTGCGAATCATGTTTGGAGGATAATATGACCAAGAGGGCATTTGGAGCCAATGGGGAATAGGGCCAAAGAAGTGTTAGAGATCGTTCACACAGATGTATGTGGTCCAATGTCAACCAAAGCAAGAGGAGGTTATGAGTATTCTTATTGATGATTACTCAAGGTACGGTTACATTGTTCTTATGAAGCATAAATCTGAGACCTTTGAGAAATTCAAAGAATTTAAGGCTCAAACAGAGAATCATAGGGAAAAACGTATCAAGTCTCTACGATCTGATCGTGGAAGCGAATACCTCAGCGATGAGTTTTTGAACTACTTATCTGATGAAGGGATTGTATCCCAGCTCACTGCACCCAGAACCCCTCAACAAAACGGGGTTGCAGAGCGAAGAAACATAACTCTTTTGGAAATGGTTAGATCAATGATGAGTTATGCGGGTCTTCCCAAGTCGTTCTGGGGTCATGCCTTGGACACAGCGGCTTACATTCTGAACTTGGTGCTATCCAAATCGGTTCCCAAAACTCCCAAAGAATTGTGGACCGAGCGCAAGCCTAGTATGAGACACATGAGAATTTGGGGGGTGTTCGCCCACGGTTGGACAAGGAAGCGGTAAATCGATCCTCGATCGTAATTAAGGTTGTTTGTAGGATACCCCGAGGAACAAAAGGGTGTATGTTCTATGGTCCCGAAGATCAAAAGGTGGTCATCAAGACCCACTTTAGATTTTTGGAAGAAGACTATATGAACCAAAGAAAACCCGTATGAGATTACCTTAAATGAGCTTAGAGGGCAAACCTCGAAATTTATCGTATTTAGATGATATACCAAACGATACGCTTTCACAACCGAGCCTCGTCAGAAGGGGAGGGTTGTTAGACAAATCTTAGAGATTCATGGGAATAGGAGAGTCCTCGGACTTGATTCCCGGACAAGACGAATCAGACCCATGGACATATGACGAGGCACTCCAAGATAAGGATGCAGATTCTTGGCAAAAAGCAATGAAAGCCGAAATGGGTTCTATGTTTCATAATAGAGTGTGGGAGCTAATCGAACCACTTAATGGGGTCAAACTAATTGGATGCAAGTGGGTATATAAGAGGAAAAGAGGACCGGATGGGAAGGTTGAAACCTTTAAAACAAGACTAGTGGCGAAAGGTTACACTCAGAAAGATGGGATCGATTATGAAGAAACTTTTTCACCCGTAGCCATGCTTAAGTCCATCTGTATTCTCTTATCGATTGCTGCGCTTTTCGACTTTGAAATAGGGCAAATAGATGTCAAGACAGTTTTCCTTAACGGAAGTCTTGATGAAGAGATCTATATGCAACAACCCCAAGGTTTCATTGAAACGGGCCAAGAACACCTAGTTTGTAAGCTCAAGAGGTCCATTTACTTTTGACTCAAACAGCATCCGAGCTTGGAACCAATGTTTTGATCATGTAATAAAGTCTTATGGGTTTGATCAAAACGAAGTTTGAAAGTTGTGTGTATAAAAAGTGTGTTGAATCGCATTGGTATTCTTAGTACTATATGTAGATGACATTCTGATCATCGGGAACGATGTGAAGTTGTTATCAGACGTAAGGGCATGGCTTTCAAAACAGTTTGATATGAAAGACTTAGGGGAAGCAGGACACATCATTGGGATCAAAATCACTCGAGATCGCAAGAAAAGGATGGTCGGGTTATCGCAAGTTTCATACATAGACACTGTTTTGAAATGATTCAGCATGTAAGATTCCAAGAAAGGATTCGTACCTTTCAGGCATGGAATCCATCTATCCAAGAAAATGTCCCCTAAGACGCAAAAGGAGATAGATGACATGAAAGGCATTCCTTGTGCTTCGCCGCTTTAAACCTTATGTATGCAATGTCAGTATGCGAGACCGGATATCTCGGCTTTTGTCGTAGGCATGGTAGCAAGATATCAAAGTAACCAGGAAAGAGCATTGACGACACGCTTAAAAAACATTCAAGTATCCTCGAAAAGAACTCGGATAGAATGTTGATTTATCGATCGACACTCCAATCCCCATCTACCGCATTGCACTCGCATTTCCAATCATACTTAGATTCCGTAAACTATCTCGCCTCGCTTAGTGTGTTTCCATTTGGGAAGTGTAGCCATCAAATGGACGAAATGTGAAGCGTAAATGCATCATCGACTCAACCATGGAAATCGGGTAAGTAGTCGCTTGAAGCAATGAAAGAACCGATTTGGTTCTGACCTTCTTAGTGGACTTGGATGGAGTTCCTAATTTGTTCTAGCAATATTTGCTAGGGCGCAAAAATTCAAGGAACCAAGAGTCCACGAGTCAAACAAGCACACTAAAGGAAAGACATCTTATACGATAAATCGTTAAGAGAGGAGATATAGATGTGACAAAGATAAATATCGAGGACGACTAGCGATCCATTCACAAAGAGTCCGCCTCTCAATACATTCGATAGACATGTGGGTGGAATGGGTGTCAAGACCGCTTGCCAATCTGCTTTGAGTATAAGTGGGAGAAATTATTAGGTTCGTTGTAGGTGACATTAGATGTCACGGACTACCCGAGACGTGTTGTAGTATACTTAAAAGCAAACTTTGAGTATAAGTGGGAGATTGTTGGGATTGTACTGGAAAGTATGCTTTTACTTTGTATAATCGAAACTGAATTTCAAGACTTATTTACTGAAATAAATTGTTTATCACCGATGCTTTAAATATCATTGAATGTTACATATATTTATTTGTGATAACTATTCAATAAGTCGACGTGTTACATTGTAGTTAATTTAGTGATACCAGATCACGTAAGATTAAATTAATAAATCCCTTGTAACTAAAAGTACGTTATTCACAACCTAGATGGAAATGAACAACCCATCGTGAAAGGTTGAAGTGTAAGGCTCAGATTGGCTTGTCTTGACCAAGAGATTACACTAGTTCATGACTGATGCACTGAATATGACCTACATGAGGATAAATTCTTCAGAACTGAACAAGGAAGAATTAGACCTCAGTGGTTCGTTATTTCTTAACCTTCGCCCCTTAAATAGGATCACGTGGGATTGGTAACTATTGCTTTGACTTATCATGGGTAAATAATCAACGAGATTCAATACTTTTTATCTTGGGCAATATTATTAGTCACATGTGATTGCTAAGATTTAATACTGAAGAATCGTGTTGCAAGTACACTTGTTTGATTTGCCCCATTGGGAGGTTCATAAGTTTTATCATACCAAATCTTGCAAGGGAATTAGTTTCCTGTATGGATAATAATGTTGAACCGCTTCCTTGACCAAGGATAAAAGATATTAATTAATGGAAAGCTATTTCAAAGGGCTTGAATTAATTAATGGGCTAGATAATCTTAAACACTTTTAAATAATGACCGGAGCCATATTGAGTGTAATATGGGTTAAGATGGATAGTCAATATTAATTATGTAGTGGGATTAATTAATATTTATGGGCTTGAATTATATTGTGGCTCAATATTAGATATTCAAGGTCCATTAGAAGGTCCAATCTTAATTCTCCTAAAGGCCCCCGAGTAGCCCAACATATAGTCCAATAACCTAAAAGGTGATTAAAATAAAATAAATAATGTTGCTTATTTTTTCCAAGAATATTTCAAAAATTATGGATAAAGTTGGGAGAAAGATTTTCTTTGAATTTTGTTATGGAATGAAGATATGTATTCTTGGAATACAAGATTATCTCATTAAATTCAAGAAATCTCCCACTTGGTTATTCATAATGATATTTTCGAATATTTTGAAATATAGTGGGCAAGAAAGATTTTCTTGATTTTCTTGAAAAGATATTATGGAAGATATGTATTTCTTGAATTACAAGAATATCTCATAAATTCAAGAAGATCCAAATCTTGGAATCTTCCACATAAATTTCGAAAATTCCATAATAATAGAGAAGGTGGGATTTTTGTGGAATATTATAATTATGGGAAAAAAGAATATAGGAGATATATTCAAGATTTCTTGAAGATCAAGAAAAGGTTTTCCCACATTATTTTATCACTAAATTTTCGTCCCCTCTCCATAAATAAATAGGGAATGAATGGTTCATTCCTCAGAGACACATTGAAAAAATTGGTTTTTCGAAAAATATCAGCGTCGATAAAATATCAAATATTTTGTAACGTCGATAGATTGTATTTTTTTGAAAAACGACAATTGTGAGTAGTGTACAATTTCATGTGCTGGAAAAATTAGTAAATCCACAAAGGTGGTGCAACATATTTTATTTTCCTTTTTGTTAAATCGTTCACAAGAATCCTTCCACCGGATAATGAAACGAGGGCTAAGGGAATATTTGGGAAGTCCTTACGGTTAGTCTCTATTCAGCCACACCGCTGCCATCCCAAGAGGTACGCTCACGAAAACTCGAGAATTCGCATCGTAGGTTTTACGTGAATTATTATATGCATGATATGTTGTTGATTATTATTTGAATTAATATAGATTAATTCATGCTAGTAATAATTAAAGAATTAAATTTGTATTTAAATATTCACCCCTTAATAGATCTGTAAGTAACTTATTCCCCAACATTTATTTATATAACTGTTCAATAAATAGTACATGTTACATTGTAGTTAATTTAGTGACACCGATCACGAGAAGATTAAATTAATACCTTTGTAACTAAAAAAGTACGTTGTTCACGACCTAGATGAAAATGAACAATCCATCGTGAAAGGTTGAAGTGTAAGGCTCAGATTAGCTTGTCTTGACCAAGAGATTACACTAGTGCATGACTGATGCACTGAATAGGACCTACAGGAGGATAAATTCTTCAACACTGAACTAGGAAGAATTAGACCTCAGTGGTTCGTTATTTCTTAATCTTCGTCCCTTAAATAGGATCGTGTGTGGTTAGTAATCATTGCTTTGACTTATGACGGGTAGAGAATCGATGAGATTCAATACTTTATATCTTGGGCAATATTATTGGTCACATGCGATTGCTAATATTTAATACGAAAGAATCGTGGTGCGCACGCTTGTTCGACGGTTTTTTTGGGAGAGGTTCATAAGAATTATCATACCAAATCTTGCAAGTGGAATTAGTTTCCGGTATGGATAATAATGTTGAACCGTTCCTTGACCAAGGACAAAAGATATTAATTAATGGAAAGCTATTTCAGTGGCTTGAATTAATTAATGGGCTAGATAATCTTAAACACAGAAAATAATAACCGGGAGCCATATTAACAGTAATATGGGTTAAAATGGATAGTGAAATATTAATTATGTAGTGGGATTAATTAATATTTATGTGCTTGAATAATATTGTGGCTCAATATTGGAAATTCAAGGTCCAATCTTAATTCTCCTAAAGGTTGTCCAATAACTTAAAAAGGTGTTTAAAAATAAAATAAATTATGGTTGCTTATTTTTCCATTTTTTTCGAAAAATACAAATAAAATAGGGAGAAAGATTTTCTTTGAATTTTGTTATGGAATGAGGATATGTATTCTTGGAATACAAGATTATCTCATTAAATTCAAGAAATCTCCCACTTGGATGTTTGTTAGAAATTTTCGAAAATAATGAGAAATAATGGGAAAGAAAGATTTTCTTGATTTTCTTGAAAAGATATTATGGAAGATATGTATTCTTGGAATACAAGTATATCTCATAAATTCAAGAAGATCCAAATCTTGGAATCTTTATCCTATATTTCAAAAATACCATAACAATAAGAGAGTGGGATTTTTATGGAATATTTTAATTATGGAGAAAAGAATATATTGGATATATATTCAAGATTTCTTGGAGATCAGGAAAGAGATTTTCTCTCTCCCTTTTTCCTAGCAAAAAAATCGGCCACCACCTCTTATAAATAGGAGATGAGTTTTTCATCCCCAAGTGCAATTCCATATGTTGGAAAAATTAGAAATCCACAAAGGTGGTGCAACATATAATTTATTTTTCCCTTTTGTTAATTGTTCGCGAGCATCCTACCACCGGATTGACGAGCAAGGACTTGGGAATACTTGAGAAGGTCTTTTGGTGTGTTCGTGTCAACGAAGTCCATCTTCTTAACAATTGTCACTCCAAAAGGTTAGTTCACATAAACCCATAGCAATTCCGCATGCGTAGGATTTATGTGAACTGTTTATATGCATGATTTGTTGTTGAATTATTATTTGAATTAATATAGGATTAATTTATGCTAGTAATAATTGTTAGAATTAAATTTGTATTTAAATATTCATCCCGAATAGATCCGGGCAATTAATTCCCCAACAGAAATGTCGTCGCTTGATGGTTGTAAACCAACTTAACTTTGTAGCTAGCCCTCGCGGGGAACAAAGGGTAAGGGACATCAGTCGAACTAGGTTCGACAAACTATGAATTGCAATTTTGCAATTGGTTTGGAGACCTATCAGTTATGTTATTATAATGATCAGCCCTCGCTGGGATTATGATAGTAGTAATGTGGATCCTAGTCCATTATAATTTATATTTGATATAAATTCGTACTTTTTTTATGAGGTCGTTAAGTATGTGAAAATAATGGAGACAAAATAAACACAAAAGAAAGGTCATGTTTATTTTGATTGCTGAATATTGATCATAGGAATTATGTGTTTAATTCCCGTTTTATTTTATTTCTCTTGGTTAGTTAAAATGTATAACTGTTATTGAGATGTGTTTTGGAAACAAACAAAATTGGCTAGGCCAAATTTTCTGGACTGGCACTGAAACATGTGTTTGGTGCTAAGGCAATAAAAGATTGAGTACGTGTTGGACACGTCTATCCCGGTTACCCTTGCTGCTGGTACTCTAAGGCAGCCACGTTTGACGTAGCAGCTCAGAAGAAGCATCAAAAGGATGCTTCCCAGGCTCAGTGTGTGATGTTGCTCGGCATGACTCCCGAATTGCTTAAGGCAACATGAGAAAATGGATCCCTTCATATTGCTCAAGCATCTAAAGGATCTCTTTGATTCTGAATCTCGTTTTGAGTTTTATGAAGTGATGAGAGATTTGTTCAGATGTCGGTTAGCCAAAGAAGGGAAGATTTCTCCTCATGTGCTAATGATGATAGGCCTAATTGAGAAACTTGGTAATTTAGGCATTGAGCTAAAAAGACCAATGTTTTAATTTATGCTATCCTCCAGTCACTTCCGGATTCATATTCTAGCTTCATTGTGAACTACAATATGAATAAGAAGGGTGGGACCATGCCTGAATTTCACAACGTGCTCAAGACTTTTGAGTTCACCATCACTAAGATGGTGTTCAAAAGAAGGAGCGGGTAGACAAGGATGTGTGCCTCTACTATAAGTAGAAGATGGAACTGGAAGAAGGACTATAAGGTTCTGGTTGCTAAAAGGAATGCACTAGGTGCTTCTGGCACTAGAACATCTATGTTTGATATTAAGATAAACATGTCCACTAATAGCTCTAACTGCTTGGTATTGAATACTAGATGTGGCTCTCACATTTGCACTAATGTGAAAAGGGCTCATGTGTCTTAGGACAGTTAGGGCGGGTGAAGTCGTCCTATACATGGAAATGAAGCAAGAGTTGCTAAATGAACGTGTGAGGACTTATGGGTTAGACTTACCCTTTGGTTTTAGATTAGAACTTAATGATTTTCATCTAGTTCTTTCTATTACTCGCAACATGTATTTGTTGCATTATGGATATGATGTTCTTAA